>JAKSXO010000110.1:0-600000 GCA_024509115.1 Crotalus helleri
CCTACCTATCTGATCTATCTATCTACCTACCTACCTATCTGTATATATCCAAATCTACTTACCTACCTATCTCTATCTATCAATCTACATACCTACCTATCTCTATCTATCAATCTACCTATCCACCTATCTTTATCTATCTACCTACCTACCTACCTATCTGTATCTATCAATCTACCTACCTAACTATCTCTATCTATCTATCTACCTACTTACATATCTGTATCTATATATATCTACCTACCTACCTATCTCTATCTATCAATCTACCTACCTACCTATCTCTATCTATCTACCTACCTACCTACCTATCTGTATCTATATATCTACCTACCTACCTATCTGTATCTATCTATCTACCTACCTACCTATCTCTATCTATCTACCTACCTAACCTACCTATCTCTATCTATCAATCTACTACCTACTATCTCTATCTATCTATCTACCTACCTACCTATCTCTATCTATCTATCTACCTACCTACCTATCTCTATCTATCTATCTACCTACCTACCCTATCTCTATCTATCTATCTACCTACCTACCTATCTGTTATCTATCAATCTACCTACCTACCTATCTCTATCTATCAATCTACATACCTACCTATCTCTATCTATCAATCTACCTACCCACCTATCTTTATCTATCTATCTACCTACCTACCTACCTATCTGTATCTATCAATCTACCTACCTAACTATCTCTATCTATCTATCTACCTACTTACATATCTGTATCTATATATATCTACCTACCTACCTATCTCTATCTATCAATCTAACTACCTACCTATCTCTATCTATCTACCTACCTACCTACCTATCTGTATCTATATATCTACCTACCTACCTATCTGTATCTATCAATCTACCTACCTACCTATCTCTATCTATCAATCTACCTACCTACCTATCTCTATCTATCAATCTACTTACCCACCTATCTGTATCTATCTATCTACCTACCTACCTATCTGTATCTATCAATCTACCTACCTACCTATCTGTATCTATATATCTACTTACCTACCTATCTGTATCTATCTATCTACCTACTTACCTATCTGTATCTATCTACCTACCTACCTACCTACGTATCTCTATCTATCTATTCTACTTACCTACCTATCTGTATCTATCTACCTACCTACCTATCTGTATCTATCTATCTACCTACCTACCTATCTGTATCTATCATTCTCGTACCTACCTATCTGTATCTATATCCTTACCTACCTATCTGTATCTATCTACCTACCTACCTATCTGTCTCTATCTATCTATCTACCTACCTACATATCTGTATCTATATATCTACCTACCTACCTATCTGTATCTATCTATCTACCTATCTACCTATCTCTATCTATCAATCTACCTACCTACCTATCTCTATCTATCTATCTACCTACCCACCTATCTGTATTTATCTATCTACCTACCTATCTCTATCTATCAATCTACCTACCTACCTATCTCCATCTATCTATCTACCTATCTACCTATCTCTATCTATCAATCTACCTACCTACCTATCTCTATCTATCTATCTACCTACCCACCTATCTGTATTTATCTATCTACCTACCTATCTCTATCTATCAATCTACCTACCTACCTATCTGTATCTATCTATCTACCTATCTACCTATCTCTATCTATCAATCTACCTACCTACCTATCTCTATCTATCTATCTACCTATCCTGACCTATCTGTATCTATCAATCTACCTACCTACCTATCTCTTTCTATCTACTACCTACCTACCTATCTTATCTATCTATCTACACTACTACTATCTCTATCTATCTATACCTACCTACTATTGTATCTATCAATTACCTACCTACCTATCTCTATCTATCTACCTACTTACCTACATATCTGTATCTATTTTATCTACCTACCTACCTCTCTGTATCTTCTATATACCCTATCTACCTATCTCTATCTATCAATCTACCTTACCTACTATCTATATCTATCTTTACCTACCCACCTATCTGTATTTATCTATCTACCTACCTATCTGTATCTATCTACTACCTACCTACGTATCTCTATCTATCTATCTACCTACCTACCTATCTGTATCTATCAATCTACCTACCTACATATCTCTATCTATCTACCTACCTACCTACATATCTGTATCTATATTATCTACCTACCTACCTATCTGTATCTATCAATCTACCTACCTACCTATCTGTATCTATCTATCTACCTACCTACCTATCTCTATCTATCTATCTACCTACCTACCTATTCTCTATCTATCAATCTACCTACCTACCTTTCTGTATCTATCTATCTACCTACCTACCTATCTCTATCAATCTACCTACCTACCTATCTCTATCTATCTACCTACCTACCTACCTAAATATCTGTATCTATATATCTACTACCTACCTATCTCTATCTATCAATCTACCTACCTATCTGTATCTATCTATCTACCAACCTACGTATCTGTATCTATCAATCTACCTACCTACATATCTGTATCTATCTATCTACCTATCTACCTATCTCTATCTATCAATCTACCTACCTACCTATCTCTATCTATCTACCTACCTACCTACCTATCTCTATCTATCAATCTACCTACCTACCTATCTCTATCTATCTATCTACCTACCTACATATCTCTATCAATCTACCTACCTACCTATCTGTATCTATCTATCTACCACCTACGTATCTGTATCTATCAATCTACCTACCTACATATCTGTATCTATCTATCTACCTATCTACCTATCTCGATCTATCTATCTACCTATCTACCTATCTCTATCTATCAATCTACCTAGCTACCTATCTCTATCTATCTATCTACCTACCTACCTATCTCTATCTATCTACCTACCTACCTACCTTCATATCTGTATCTATATATCTACCTACCTACCTACCGATCTCTATCTATCAATCTACCTACCTACCTATCTATCTATCTACCTACCTACCTATCTCTATCAATCTACCTACCTACCTATCTCTATCTATCTATCTACCTACCTACCTACCTATCTGTATCTATCAATCTACATACCTACCTATCTGTATCTATCTATCTACATACCTACCTATCTGTATCTATCAATCTACCTATCTACCTATCTCTATCTATCAATCTACCTACCTACCTATCTCTATCTATCTATCTACCTACCTACCTATCTCTATCTATTTACCTACCTACCTATCTATCAATCTACCTAACTACCGATTTGTATCTATCAATCTACCTAGCTACCTATCTCGATCTATCTATCTACCTACCTACCTATCTCTATCTATCTACCTACCTACCTACCTATCTGTATCTATCTATCTACCTACCTACCTACCTATCTCTATCTATCTACCTACCTACCTATCTGTATCTATCAATCTACCTACCTACCTATCTCTATCTATCTACCTACCTACCTACCTATCTCTATCTATCTATCTATCTATCTATCTATCTATCTATCTATCTATCTATCTATCTACCTACCTACCTATCTCTATCTATCTATCTACCTACTTACCTACATATCTGTATCTATATATCTACCTACTTACCTATCTGTATCTATCTATATACCTATCTACCTATCTCTATCTATCAATCTACCTACCTACCTATCTCTATCTATCTATCTACCTACCCACCTATCTGTATTTATCTATCTACCTACCTATCTGTATCTATCTACCTACCTACCTACGTATCTCTATCTATCTATCTACCTACCTACCTATCTCTATCTATTTACCTACCTACCTATCTATCAATCTACCTTCTACCTATCTGTATCTATCAATCTACCTATCTACCTATCTCTATCTATCAACCTACCTACCTATCTGTATCTATCTATCTACCTACCTACCTATCTCTATCTATCAATCTACCTACCTACCTATCTCTATCTATCTATCTATCTATCTACCTACCTACATATCTGTATCTATATATCTACCTACCTACCTATCTGTATCTATCTATCTACCTATCTACCTATCTCTATCTATCAATCTACCTACCTACCTATCTCTATCTATGTATCTACCTACCCACCTATCTGTATTTATCTATCTACCTACCTATCTGTATCTATCAATCTACCTACCTACCTATCTGTATCTATCTATCTACCTACCTACATATCTGTATCTATATATCTACCTACCTACCTATCTCTATCTATCAATCTACCTACCTACCTATCTGTTTCTATCTATCTACCTACCCACCTATCTGTATTTATCTATGTACCTACCTATCTGTATCTACCTACCTACCTACCTACGTATCTCTATCTATCTATCTACCTACCTACCTATCTGTATCTATCAATCTACCTACCTACCTATCTCTATCTATCAATCTACCTACCTACCTATCTGTATCTATCTATCTACCTACCTACCTATCTCTATCTATCTATCTAACTACCTACCTATCTCTATCTATCTATCTACCTACCTACCTATCTCTATCTATCAATCTACCTACCTACCTATCTGTATCTATCAATCTACCTACCTACCTATCTCTATCTATCTATCTACCTACCTACCTATCTCTATCTATCAATCTACCTACCTACCTATCTGTATCTATCAATCTACCTACCTACCTATCTCTATCTATCTACCTACATATCTGTATCTATATATCTACCTACCTACCTATCTCTATCTATCTACCTACCTAACTACCTATCTCTATCTATCAATCTACCTACCTATCTCTATCTATCTATCTACCTACCTACATATCTCTATCTAACAATCTACCTACCTACCTATCTGTATCTATCAATCTACCTACCTACCTATCTCTATCTAACTACCTACCTACCTACCTATCTCTATCAATCTACCTACCTACCTATCTCTATCTATCTATCTACCTACCTACCTATCTCTATCTATCTACCTACCTACCTATCTCTATCTATCTATCTACCTATCTACCTACCTATCTCTATCTATCAATCTACCTACCTACCTATCTGTATCTATCTATCTACCTACCCACCTATCTCTATCTATCTATCTACCTACCTACCTATCTCTATCTATCTATCTACCTACCTACCTATCTCTATCTATCTATCTACCTACCTACCTACCTATCTCTATCAATCTACCTACCTACCTATCTCTATCTATCTACCTACCTACCTACCTACCTATCTCTATCAATCTACCTACCTACCTATCTCTATCTACCTACCTACCTACCTATCTCTATCTATCAATCTACCTACCTACCTATCTGTATCTATCTATCTACCTACCTACCTATCTGTATCTATCAATCTACCTACCTACCTATCTCTATCTATCTACCTACCTACCTACCTATCTCTATCTATCAATCTACCTACCTATCTCTATCTATCTATCTACCTACCTACATATCTGTATCTATCTACCTACCTACCTACCTATCTGTATCTATCTATCTACCTACCTACCTATCTCTATCTATCTATCTACCTACCTACCTATCTCTATCTATCTATCTACCTACCTACCTATCTGTATTTATCAATCTACCTACCTACCTATCTCTATCTATCTATCTACCTACCTACCTACCTATCTCTATCTATCAATCTACCTACCTACCTATCTCTATCTATCTATCTACCTACCTACCTATCTCTATCAATCTACCTACCTACCTATCTCTATCTATCTACCTACCTACCTACCTATCTCTATCTATCAATCTACCTACCTACCTATCTCTATCTATCTATCTACCTACCTACCTATCTCTATCTATCAATCTACCTACCTACCTATCTCTATCTATCTACCTACCTACCAACCTATCTGTATCTATCTACCTACCTACCTACCTATCTCTATCTATCTATCTACCGACCTACATATCTGTATCTATATATCTACCTACCTACCTATCTCTATCTATCTATCTACCTACCTACATATCTGTATCTATATATCTACCTACCTACCTATCTCTATCTATCAATCTACCCACCTACCTATCTGTATCTATCTATCTACCTACCCACCTATCTGTATTTATCTATCTACCTACAATCTGTATCTACCTACCTACCTACCTACGTATCTCTATCTATCTATCTACCTACCTACCTATCTGTATCTATCAATCTACCTACCTACCTATCTGTATCTATCTATCTACCTACCTACCTATCTCTATCTATCTATCTACCTACCTACCTATCTCTATCTATCAATCTACCTACCTACCTATCTCTATCTATCAATCTACCTACCTACCTATCTGTATCTATCTACCTACCTACCTACCTATCTCTATCTATCTACCTACCTACCTACCTATCTCTATCTATCTACCTACCTACCTACCTATCTCTATCTATCTATCTACCTACCTACCTATCTCTATATATCTATCTACCTACCTACCTATCTCTATCTATCTATCTACCTACCTACCTATCTGTATCTATCAATCTACCTACCTACCTATCTGTATCTATCTATCTACCTACCTACCTATCTGTATCTATCAATCTACCTACCTACCTATCTCTATCTATCAATCTACCTACCTACCTATCTGTATCTATCTACCTACCTACCTACCTATCTGTATCTATCAATCTACCTACCTACCTATCTCTATCTATCAATCTACCTACCTACATATCTGTATCTATCTATCTACCTACCTACCTATCTGTATCTATCAATCTACATACCTACCTATCTCTATCTATCAATCTACCTACCTACCTATCTGTATCTATCTATCTACCTACCTACCTATCTGTATCTACCTACCTACCTACCTATCTCTATCTATCTATCTACCTACCTACCTATCTGTATCTATCTATCTACCTACCTACCTATTTGTATCTATCTATCTACCTACCTACCTATCTCTATCTATCTATCTACCTACCTACCTATCTCTATGTATCTACCTACCTACCTATCTCTATCTATCTACCTACCTACCTACCTATCTCTATCTATCAATCTACCTACCTACCTATCTCTATCTATCAATCTACCTACCTACCTATCTGTATCTATCAATCTACCTACCTACCTATCTCTATCTATCTACCTACCTACCTATCTCTATCTATCTATCTATCTACCTACCTACCTATCTCTATCTATCTACCTACCTACCTATTTCTATCTATCTATCTACCTACCTACCTATCTCTATCTATCAATCTACCTACCTACCTATCTGTATCTATCTATCTACCTACCTACCTATCTCTATCTATCAATCTACCTACCTTCCTATCTGTATCAATCTACCTACCTACCTATCTCTATCTATCTACCTACCTACCTACCTATATCTATCAATCTACCTACCTACCTATCTCTATCTATCTACCTACCTACCTATCTGTCTCTATCAATCTACCTACCTACCTATCTATCTCTATCTATCTATCTACCTACCTACCTACCTATCTCTATCTATCTACCTACCTACCTATCTCTATCTATCTATCTACCTACCTACCTATCTCTATCTATCTATCTACCTACCTACCTATCTGTATCTATCAATCTACCTACCTACCTACCTATCTCTATCTACCTACCTACCTATCTGTCTCTATCAATCTACCTACCTACCTATCTATCTCTATCTATCTATCTACCTACCTACCTACCTATCTCTATCTATCTACCTACCTACCTACCTATCTCTATCTATCTACCTACCTACCTATCTCTATCTATCTATCTACCTACCTACCTATCTCTATCTATCTATCTACCTACCTACCTACCTATCTCTATCTATCAATCTACCTACCTACCTATCTCTATCTATCTACCTGCCTACCAACCTATCTGTATCTATCTACCTACCTACCTACCTATCTGTATCTATCTATCTACCTACCTACCTATCTCTATCTATCTATCTACCTACCTACCTATCTCTATCTATCTATCTACCTACCTACCTATCTGTATCTATCAATCTACCTACCTACCTATATGTATCTATCTATCTACCTACCTACCTATCTCTATCTATCTATCTACCTACCTACCTATCTCTATCTATCAATCTACCTACCTACCTATCTCTATCTATCAATCTACCTACCTACCTATCTGTATCTATCTACCTACCTACCTACCTATCTCTATCTATCTACCTACCTACCTACCTATCTCTATCTATCTACCTATCTACCTACCTATCTCTATCTATCTATCTACCTACCTACCTATCTCTATATATCTATCTACCTACCTACCTATCTCTATCTATCTATCTACCTACCTACCTATCTGTATCTATCAATCTACCTACCTACCTATCTCTATCTATCTACCTACCTACCTACCTATCTGTATCTATCAATCTACCTACCTACCTATCTCTATCTATCTACCTACCTACCTACCTATCTCTATCTATCAATCTACCTACCTACCTATCTCTATCTATCAATCTACCTACCTACCTATCTGTATCTATCTATCTATCTACCTATCTATCTGTATCTATCAATCTACCTACCTACCTATCTCTATCTATCAATCTACCTACCTACCTATCTGTATCTATCTATCTACCTACCTACCTATCTGTATCTATCAATCTACCTACCTACCTATCTCTATCTATCAATCTACCTTCCTACCTATCTGTATCTATCTATCTACCTACCTACCTATCTGTATCTATCAATCTACCTACCTACCTATCTCTATCTATCAATCTACCTACCTACCTATCTGTATCTATCTATCTACCTATCTATCTGTATCTATCAATCTACCTACCTACCTATCTCTATCTATCAATCTACCTACCTACCTATCTGTATCTATCTATCTACCTACCTACCTATCTGTATCTATCAATCTACCTACCTACCTATCTCTATCTATCTATCTACCTACCTACATATCTGTATCTATCTACCTACCTACCTACCTATCTCTATCTATCTATCTACCTACCTACCTATCTGTATCTATCTATCTACCTACCGACCTATCTGTATCTATCTATCTACCTACCTACCTATCTCTATCTATCTATCTACCTACCTACCTATCTCTATCAATCTACCTACCTACCTATCTCTATCTATCTACCTACCTACCTACCTACCTATCTCTATCTATCAATCTACCTACCTACCTATCTCTATCTATCTATCTACCTACCTACATATCTGTATCTATCTACCTACATACCTACCTATCTGTATCTATCTATCTACCTACCTACCTATCTCTATCTATCTATCTACCTACCTACCTATCTCTATCTATCTATCTACCTACCTACCTATCTGTATCTATCAATCTACCTACCTACCTATCTCTATCTATCTATCTACCTACCTACCTACCTATCTCTATCTATCTACCTACCTACCTACCTATCTCTATCTATAAATCTACCTACCTACCTATCTCTATCTATCTATCTACCTACCTACCTATCTCTATCAATCTACCTACCTACCTATCTCTATCTAGTTACCTACCTACCTACCTATCTCTATCTATCTATCTACCTACCTACCTATCTCTATCTATCAATCTACCTACCTACCTATCTCTATCTATCTATCTACCTACCTACCTATCTCTATCTATCTATCTACCTACCTACCTATCTCTATCAATCTACCTACCTACCTATCTCTATCTATCTACCTACCTACCTACCTATCTCTATCTATCAATCTACCTACCTACCTATCTCTATCTATCTATCTACCTACCTACATATCTGTATCTATCTACCTACATACCTACCTATCTGTATCTATCTATCTACCTACCTACCTATCTCTATCTATCTATCTACCTACCTACCTATCTCTATCTATCTATCTACCTACCTACCTATCTGTTTCTATCAATCTACCTACCTACCTATCTCTATCTATCTATCTATCTACCTACCTACCTATCTCTATCTATCTACCTACCTACCTACCTATCTCTATCTATAAATCTACCTACCTACCTATCTCTATCTATCTATCTACCTACCTACTTATCTCTATCAATCTACCTACCTACCTATCTCTATCTATCTACCTACCTACCTACCTATCTCTATCTATTTTTCTACCTACCTACCTATCTCTATCTATCAATCTACCTACCTACCTATCTCTATCTATCTACCTACCTACCTACCTATCTCTATCTATCTATCTACCTACCTACCTATCTCTATCTATCAATCTACCTACCTATCTGTATCTATCTATCTACCTACCTACCTATCTGTATCTATCAATCTACCTACCTACCTATCTCTATCTATCTATCTACCTACCTACCTATCTCTATCTATCTATCTACCTACCTACCTATCTCTATCTATCTATCTACCTACCTACCTATCTGTATATATCTATCTACCTATCTACCTATCTCTATCTATCAATCTACCTACCTACCTATCTCTATCTATCTATCTACCTTCCTACCTATCTCTATCTATCAATCTACCTACCTATCTGTATCTACCTACCTACCTACCTATCTCTATCTCTCTATCTACCTACCTACATATCTGTATCTATCAATCTACCTACCTACCTATCTCTATCTATCTACCTACCTACCTATCTCTATCAATCTACCTACCTACCTATCTCTATCTATCTACCTACCTACCAACCTATCTCTATCTATCAATCTACCTACCTACCTATCTGTATCTATCTATCTACCTATCTACCTGTCTGTATCTATCTATCTACCTACCTACCTATCTCTATCTATCTATCTACCTACCTACCTATCTCTATCTATCTATCTACCTACCTACCTATCTCTATCTATCTATCTATCTATCTACCTACCTACCTACCTATCTGTATCTATAAATCTACCTACCTACCTATCTCTATCTATCTATCTATCTATCTACCTACCTACCTATCTCTATCAATCTACCTACCTACCTATCTGTATCTATCTACCTACCTACCTACCTATCTGTATCTATCAATCTACCTACCTACCTATCTCTATCTATCAATCTACCTACCTACCTATCTCTATCTATCTATCTACCTACCCACCTATCTGTATTTATCTATCTACCTACCTATCTGTATCTATCTACCTACCTACCTACCTATCTCTATCTATCTATCTACTTACCTACCTATCTCTATCAATCTACCTACCTACCTATCTCTATCTATCTATCTACCTACCTACCTATCTCTACCTATCTATCTACCTACCTACCTATCTCTATCTATCTATCTACCTACCTACCTATCTGTATCTATCTATCTACCTATCTACCTATCTCTATCTATCAATCTACCTACCTACCTATCTCTATCTATCTATCTATCTACCTACCTACCTATCTCTATCTATCAATCTACCTACCTATCTGTATCTATCTACCTACCTACCTACCTATCTCTATCTATCTACCTACCTACCTACCTATCTGTATCTATCTATCTACCTATCTACCTATCTCTATCTATCTACCTACCTACCTATCTCTATCTATCTATCTATCTATCTACCTACCTACCTATCTCTATCTATCAATCTACCTACCTATCTGTATCTATCTACCTACCTACCTACCTATCTCTAACTATCTATCTACCTACCTATCTATCTCTATCTATCAATCTACCTACCTACCGATCTCTATCTATCTATCTACCTACCTACCTACCTATCTCTATCTATCAATCTACCTACCTACCTATCTGTGTCTATCAATCTACCTACCTACCTATCTCTATCTATCTACCTACCTACCTACCTATCTCTATCAATCTACCTACCTACCTATCTCTATCTATCTACCTACCTACCTATCTCTATCAATCTACCTACCTACCTATCTGTATCTATCTATCTACCTATCTACCTGTCTGTATCTATCTATCTACCTACCTACCTATCTCTATCTATCTATCTACCTACCTACCTATCTCTATCTATCTATCTACCTACCTACCTATCTCTATCTATCTATCTATCTATCTATCTATCTATCTATCTATCTATCTACCTACCTACCTATCTGTATCTATAAATCTACCTACCTACCTATCTCTATCTATCTATCTATCTACCTACCTACCTATCTCTATCAATCTACCTACCTACCTATCTGTATCTATCTACCTACCTACCTACCTATCTGTATCTATCAATCTACCTACCTACCTATCTCTATCTATCAATCTACCTACCTACCTATCTCTATCTATCTATCTACCTACCCACCTATCTGTATTTATCTATCTACCTACCTATCTGTATCTATCTACCTACCTACCTACCTATCTCTATCTATCTATCTACTTACCTACCTATCTCTATCAATCTACCTACCTACCTATCTCTATCTATCTATCTACCTACCTACCTATCTCTACCTATCTATTTACCTACCTACCTATCTCTATCTATCTATCTACCTACCTACCTATCTGTATCTATCTATCTACCTATCTACCTATCTCTATCTATCAATCTACCTACCTACCTATCTCTATCTATCTATCTATCTACCTACCTACCTATCTCTATCTATCAATCTACCTACCTATCTGTATCTATCTACCTACCTACCTACCTATCTCTATCTATCTATCTACCTACCTACCTATCTCTATCTATCTATCTACCTATCTACCTATCTCTATCTATCAATCTACCTACCTACCTATCTCTATCTATCTATCTATCTATCTATCTACCTACCTATCTCTATCTATCAATCTACCTACCTATCTGTATCTATCTACCTACCTACCTATCTCTAACTATCTATCTACCTACCTATCTATCTCTATCTATCAATCTACCTACCTACCGATCTCTATCTATCTACCTACCTACCTACCTATCTCTATCTATCAATCTACCTACCTACCTATCTGTGTCTATCAATCTACCTACCTACCTATCTCTATCTATCTACCTACCTACCTACCTATCTCTATCAATCTACCTACCTACCTATCTCTATCTATCTACCTACCTACCTATCTCTATCAATCTACCTACCTACCTATCTGTATCTATCTATCTACCTATCTACCTGTCTGTATCTATCTATCTACCTACCTACCTATCTCTATCTATCTATCTACCTACCTACCTATCTCTATCTATCTATCTACCTACCTACCTATCTCTATCTATCTATCTATCTACCTACCTACCTATCTGTATCTATCAATCTACCTACCTACCTATCTCTATCTATCTATCTATCTACCTACCTACCTATCTCTATCAATCTACCTACCTACCTATCTGTATCTATCTACCTACCTACCTACCTATCTGTATCTATCAATCTACCTACCTACCTATCTCTATCTATCAATCTACCTACCTACCTATCTCTATCTATCTATCTACCTACCCACCTATCTGTATTTATCTATCTACCTACCTATCTGTATCTATCTACCTACCTACCTACCTATCTCTATCTATCTATCTACTTACCTACCTATCTCTATCAATCTACCTACCTACTTATCTCTATCTATCTATCTACCTACCTACCTATCTCTACCTCTCTATCTACCTACCTACCTATCTCTATCTATCTATCTACCTACCTACCTATCTGTACCTATCTATCTACCTATCTACCTATCTCTATCTATCAATCTACCTACCTACCTATCTCTATCTATCTATCTATCTACCTACCTACCTATCTCTATCTATCAATCTACCTACCTATCTGTATCTATCTACCTACCTACCTACCTATCTCTATCTATCTATCTACCTACCTACCTATCTCTATCTATCTACCTACCTACCTCTGTATCTATCTATCTACCTATCTACCTATCTCTATCTATCAATCTACCTACCTACCTATCTCTATCTATCTATCTATCTACCTACCTATCTCTATCTATCAATCTACCTACCTATCTGTATCTATCTACCTACCTACCTACCTATCTCTAACTATCTATCTACCTACCTATCTATCTCTATCTATCAATCTACCTACCTACCTATCTCTATCTATCTATCTATCTATCTACCTACCTACCTATCTCTATCTATCAATCTACCTACCTATTTGTATCTATCTACCTACCTACCTACCTATCTCTATCTATCTATCTACCTACCTACCTATCTCTATCTATCTATCTACCTACCTACCTCTGTATCTATCTATCTACCTATCTACCTATCTCTATCTATCAATCTACCTACCTACCTATCTCTATCTATCTATCTATCTACCTACCTATCTCTATCTATCAATCTACCTACCTATCTGTATCTATCTACCTACCTACCTACCTATCTCTAACTATCTATCTACCTACCTATCTATCTCTATCTATCAATCTACCTACCTACCGATCTCTATCTATCTATCTACCTACCTACCTACCTATCTCTATCTATCAATCTACCTACCTACCTATCTGTGTCTATCAATCTACCTACCTACCTATCTCTATCTATCTACCTACCTACCTACCTATCTCTATCAATCTACCTACCTACCTATCTCTATCTATCTACCTATCTACCTATCTCTATCAATCTACCTACCTACCTATCTGTATCTATCTATCTACCTACCTACCTGTCTGTATCTATCTATCTACCTACCTACCTATCTCTATCTATCTATCTACCTACCTAAATATCTCTATCTATCTATCTACCTACCTACCTATCTCTATCTATCTATCTACCTAACTACCTATCTCTATCTATCTATCTATCTACCTACCTACCTATTTCTATCTATCAATCTACCTACCTACCTATCTGTATCTATCTATCTACCTACCTACCTATCTGTATCTATCAATCTACCTACCTACCTATCTCTATCTATCTATCTACCTACCCACCTATCTGTATTTATCTATCTACCTACCTATCTGTATCTATCTACCTACCTACCTATCTGTATCTATCAATCTACCTACCTACCTATCTCTATCTATCAATCTACCTACCTACCTATCTCTATCTATCTATCTACCTACCCACCTATCTGTATTTATCTATCTACCTACCTATCTGTATCTATCTACCTACCTACCTACCTACCTCTATCTATCTATCTACCTACCTATCTATCTCTATCTATCAATCTACCTACCTACCTATCTCTATCTATCTATCTACCTACCCACCTATCTGTATTTATCTATCTACCTACCTATCTGTATCTATCTACCTACCTACCTACCTATCTCTATCTATCTATCTACTTACCTACCTATCTCTATCAATCTACCTACCTACCTATCTCTATCTATCTATCTACCTACCTACCTATCTCTACCTATCTATCTACCTACCTACCTATCTCTATCTATCTATCTACCTACCTACCTATCTGTATCTATCTATCTACCTATCTACCTATCTCTATCTATCAATCTACCTACCTACCTATCTCTATCTATCTATCTATCTACCTACCTACCTATCTCTATCTATCAATCTACCTACCTATCTGTATCTATCTACCTACCTACCTACCTATCTCTATCTATCTATCTACCTACCTACCTATCTCTATCTATCTATCTACCTACCTACCTATCTGTGTCTATCAATCTACCTACCTACCTATCTCTATCTATCTACCTACCTACCTACCTATCTCTATCAATCTACCTACCTACCTATCTCTATCTATCTACCTACCTACCTATCTCTATCAATTTACCTACCTACCTATCTGTATCTATCTATCTACCTACCTACCTGTCTGTATCTATCTATCTACCTACCTACCTATCTCTATCTATCTATCTACCTACCTAAATATCTCTATCTATCTATCTACCTACCTACCTATCTCTATCTATCTATCTACCTAACTACCTATCTCTATCTATCTATCTATCTATCTACCTACCTACCTATTTCTATCTATCAATCTACCTACCTACCTATCTGTATCTATCTATCTACCTACCTACCTATCTGTATCTATCAATCTACCTACCTACCTATCTCTATCTATCTATCTACCTACCCACCTATCTGTATTTATCTATCTACCTACCTATCTGTATCTATCTACCTACCTACCTATCTGTATCTATCAATCTACCTACCTACCTATCTCTATCTATCAATCTACCTACCTACCTATCTCTATCTATCTATCTACCTACCCACCTATCTGTATTTATCTATCTACCTACCTATCTGTATCTATCTACCTACCTACCTACCTACCTACCTCTATCTATCTATCTACCTACCTATCTATCTCTATCTATCAATCTACCTACCTACCTATCTGTATCTATCAATCTACCTACCTACCTATCTCTATCTATCTACCTACCTACCTACCTATCTCTATCTATCTATCTACCTACCTACCTATCTCTATCTATCTATCTACCTACCTACCTATCTGTGTCTATCAATCTACCTACCTACCTATCTCTATCTATCTACCTACCTACCTACCTATCTCTATCAATCTACCTACCTACCTATCTCTATCTATCTACCTACCTACCTATCTCTATCAATTTACCTACCTACCTATCTGTATCTATCTATCTACCTACCTACCTGTCTGTATCTATCTATCTACCTACCTACCTATCTCTATCTATCTATCTACCTACCTAAATATCTCTATCTATCTATCTACCTACCTACCTATCTCTATCTATCTATCTACCTAACTACCTATCTCTATCTATCTATCTATCTATCTACCTACCTACCTATTTCTATCTATCAATCTACCTACCTACCTATCTGTATCTATCTATCTACCTACCTACCTATCTGTATCTATCAATCTACCTACCTACCTATCTCTATCTATCTATCTACCTACCCACCTATCTGTATTTATCTATCTACCTACCTATCTGTATCTATCTACCTACCTACCTATCTGTATCTATCAATCTACCTACCTACCTATCTCTATCTATCAATCTACCTACCTACCTATCTCTATCTATCTATCTACCTACCCACCTATCTGTATTTATCTATCTACCTACCTATCTGTATCTATCTACCTACCTACCTACCTACCTCTATCTATCTATCTACCTACCTATCTATCTCTATCTATCAATCTACCTACCTACCTATCTCTATCTATCTATCTACCTACCCACCTATCTGTATTTATCTATCTACCTACCTATCTGTATCTATCTACCTACCTACCTACCTATCTCTATCTATCTATCTACTTACCTACCTATCTCTATCAATCTACCTACCTACCTATCTCTATCTATCTATCTACCTACCTACCTATCTCTACCTATCTATCTACCTACCTACCTATCTCTATCTATCTATCTACCTACCTACCTATCTGTATCTATCTATCTACCTATCTACCTATCTCTATCTATCAATCTACCTACCTACCTATCTCTATCTATCTATCTATCTACCTACCTACCTATCTCTATCTATCAATCTACCTACCTATCTGTATCTATCTACCTACCTACCTACCTATCTCTATCTATCTATCTACCTACCTACCTATCTCTATCTATCTATCTACCTACCTACCTATCTGTGTCTATCAATCTACCTACCTACCTATCTCTATCTATCTACCTACCTACCTACCTATCTCTATCAATCTACCTACCTACCTATCTCTATCTATCTACCTACCTACCTATCTCTATCAATTTACCTACCTACCTATCTGTATCTATCTATCTACCTACCTACCTGTCTGTATCTATCTATCTACCTACCTACCTATCTCTATCTATCTATCTACCTACCTAAATATCTCTATCTATCTATCTACCTACCTACCTATCTCTATCTATCTATCTACCTAACTACCTATCTCTATCTATCTATCTATCTACCTACCTACCTATTTCTATCTATCAATCTACCTACCTACCTATCTGTATCTATCTATCTACCTACCTACCTATCTGTATCTATCAATCTACCTACCTACCTATCTCTATCTATCTATCTACCTACCCACCTATCTGTATTTATCTATCTACCTACCTATCTGTATCTATCTACCTACCTACCTATCTGTATCTATCAATCTACCTACCTACCTATCTCTATCTATCAATCTACCTACCTACCTATCTCTATCTATCTATCTACCTACCCACCTATCTGTATTTATCTATCTACCTACCTATCTGTATCTATCTACCTACCTACCTACCTACCTCTATCTATCTATCTACCTACCTATCTATCTCTATCTATCAATCTACCTACCTACCTATCTGTATCTATCAATCTACCTACCTACCTATCTCTATCTATCTACCTACCTACCTACCTATCTCTATCTATCTATCTACCTACCTACCTATCTCTATCTATCTATCTACCTACCTACCTATCTGTGTCTATCAATCTACCTACCTACCTATCTCTATCTATCTACCTACCTACCTACCTACCTATCTCTATCAATCTACCTACCTACCTATCTCTATCTATCTACCTACCTACCTATCTCTATCAATTTACCTACCTACCTATGTGTATCTATCTATCTACCTACCTACCTGTCTGTATCTATCTATCTACCTACCTACCTATCTCTATCTATCTATCTACCTACCTAAATATCTCTATCTATCTATCTACCTACCTACCTATCTCTATCTATCTATCTACCTAACTACCTATCTCTATCTATCTATCTATCTACCTACCTACCTATTTCTATCTATCAATCTACCTACCTACCTATCTGTATCTATCTATCTACCTACCTACCTATCTGTATCTATCAATCTACCTACCTACCTATCTCTATCTATCTATCTACCTACCCACCTATCTGTATTTATCTATCTACCTACCTATCTGTATCTATCTACCTACCTACCTATCTGTATCTATCAATCTACCTACCTACCTATCTCTATCTATCAATCTACCTACCTACCTATCTCTATCTATCTATCTACCTACCCACCTATCTGTATTTATCTATCTACCTACCTATCTGTATCTATCTACCTACCTACCTACCTACCTCTATCTATCTATCTACCTACCTATCTATCTCTATCTATCAATCTACCTAATTACCTATCTGTATCTATCAATCTACCTACCTACCTATCTCTATCTATCTACCTACCTACCTATCTCTATCTATCAATCTACCTACCTACCTATTTGTATCTATCTATCTATCTATCTATCTATCTACCTACCCACCTATCTGTATTTATCTATCTACCTACCTATCTGTATCTATCTACCTACCTACCTACCTACCTCTATCTATCTATCCACCTACCTACCTATCTCTATCTATCTATCTACCTACCTACCTATCTCTATCTATCTATCTACCTAACTACCTATCTCTATCTATCTATCTACCTACCTACCTATCTCTATCTATCAATCTACCTACCTACCTATCTGTATCTATCTATCTACCTACCTATCTGTATCTATCAATCTACCTACCTACCTATCTCTATCTATCTATCTACCTACCCACCTATCTGTATTTATCTATCTACCTACCTACCTGTATCTACCTACCTACCTACCTACCTATCTGTATCTATCAATCTAACTACCTACCTATCTCTATCTATCAATCTACCTACCTACCTATCTCTATCTATCTATCTAATTACCCACCTATCTGTATTTATCTATCTACCTACCTATCTGTATCTATCTACATACCTACCTATCTCTATCTATCTATCTATCTACCTACCTACAATTCTCTATCAATCTACCTACCTACCTATCTGTATCTATCTACCTACCTACCTACCTATCTGTATCTATCAATCTACCTACCTACCTATCTCTATCTATCAATCTACCTACCTACCTATCTCTATCTATCTATCTACCTACCCACCTATCTGTATTTATCTATCTACCTACCTATCTGTATCTATCTACCTACCTACCTACCTATCTCTATCTATCTATCTACTTACCTACCTATCTCTATCAATCTACCTACCTACCTATCTCTATCTATCTATCTACCTACCTACCTATCTCTACCTATCTATCTACCTACCTACCTATCTCTATCTATCTATCTACCTACCTACCTATCTGTATCTATCTATTTACCTATCTACCTATCTCTATCTATCAATCTACCTACCTACCTATCTCTATCTATCTATCTATCTACCTACCTACCTATCTCTATCTATCAATCTACCTACCTATCTGTATCTATCTACCTACCTACCTACCTATCTCTATCTATCTATCTACCTACCTACCTATCTCTATCTATCTATCTACCTACCTACCTATCTGTATCTATCTATCTACCTATCTACCTATCTCTATCTATCAATCTACCTACCTACCTATCTCTATCTATCTATCTATCTATCTACCTACCTACCTATCTCTATCTATCAATCTACCTACCTATCTGTATCTATCTACCTACCTACCTACCTATCTCTAACTATCTATCTACCTACCTATCTATCTCTATCTATCAATCTACCTACCTACCGATCTCTATCTATCTATCTACCTACCTACCTACCTATCTCTATCTATCAATCTACCTACCTACCTATCTGTGTCTATCAATCTACCTACCTACCTATCTCTATCTATCTACCTACCTACCTACCTATCTCTATCAATCTACCTACCTACCTATCTCTATCTATCTACCTACCTACCTATCTCTATCAATCTACCTACCTACCTATCTGTATCTATCTATCTACCTATCTACCTGTCTGTATCTATCTATCTACCTACCTACCTATCTCTATCTATCTATCTACCTACCTACCTATCTCTATCTATCTATCTACCTACCTACCTATCTCTATCTATCTATCTATCTATCTATCTATCTATCTATCTATCTATCTATCTATCTATCTATCTATCTATCTATCTATCTATCTACCTACCTACCTACCTACCTACCTATCTGTATCTATAAATCTACCTACCTACCTCTCTATCTATCTATCTATCTACCTACCTACCTATCTCTATCAATCTACCTACCTACCTATCTGTATCTATCTACCTACCTACCTACCTATCTGTATCTATCAATCTACCTACCTACCTATCTCTATCTATCAATCTACCTACCTACCTATCTCTATCTATCTATCTACCTACCCACCTATCTGTATTTATCTATCTACCTACCTATCTGTATCTATTTACCTACCTACCTACCTATCTCTATCTATCTATCTACTTACCTACCTATCTCTATCAATCTACCTACCTACCTATCTCTATCTATCTATCTACCTACCTACCTATCTCTACCTATCAATCTACCTACCTACCTATCTCTATCTATCTATCTACCTACCTACCTATCTGTATCTATCTATCTACCTATCTACCTATCTCTATCTATCAATCTACCTACCTACCTATCTCTATCTATCTATCTATCTACCTACCTACCTATCTCTATCTATCAATCTACCTACCTATCTGTATCTATCTACCTACCTACCTACCTATCTCTATCTATCTATCTACCTACCTACCTATCTCTATCTATCTATCTACCTATCTACCTATCTCTATCTATCAATCTACCTACCTACCTATCTCTATCTATCTATCTATCTATCCACCTACCTACCTATCTCTATCTATCAATCTACCTACCTATCTGTATCTATCTACCTACCTACCTACCTATCTCTAACTATCTATCTACCTACCTATCTATCTCTATCTATCAATCTACCTACCTACCGATCTCTATCTATCTATCTACCTACCTACCTACCTATCTCTATCTATCAATCTACCTACCTACCTATCTGTGTCTATCAATCTACCTACCTACCTATCTCTATCTATCTACCTACCTACCTACCTATCTCTATCAATCTACCTACCTACCTATCTCTATCTATCTACCTACCTACCTATCTCTATCAATCTACCTACCTACCTATCTGTCTCTATCTATCTACCTATCTACCTGTCTGTATCTATCTATCTACCTACCTACCTATCTCTATCTATCTATCTACCTACCTACCTATCTCTATCTATCTATCTACCTACCTACCTATCTCTATCTATCTATCTATCTACCTACCTACCTATCTGTATCTATCAATCTACCTACCTACCTATCTCTATCTATCTATCTATCTACCTACCTACCTATCTCTATCAATCTATCTACCTACCTATCTGTATCTATCTACCTACCTACCTACCTATCTGTATCTATCAATCTACCTACCTACCTATCTCTATCTATCAATCTACCTACCTACCTATCTCTATCTATCTATCTACCTACCCACCTATCTGTATTTATCTATCTACCTACCTATCTGTATCTATCTACCTACCTACCTACCTATCTCTATCTATCTATCTACTTACCTACCTATCTCTATCAATCTACCTACCTACTTATCTCTATCTATCTATCTACCTACCTACCTATCTCTACCTATCTATCTACCTACCTACCTATCTCTATCTATCTATCTACCTACCTACCTATCTGTACCTATCTATCTACCTATCTACCTATCTCTATCTATCAATCTACCTACCTACCTATCTCTATCTATCTATCTATCTACCTACCTACCTATCTCTATCTATCAATCTACCTACCTATCTGTATCTATCTACCTACCTACCTACCTATCTCTATCTATCTATCTACCTACCTACCTATCTCTATCTATCTATCTACCTACCTACCTCTGTATCTATCTATCTACCTATCTACCTATCTCTATCTATCAATCTACCTACCTACCTATCTCTATCTATCTATCTATCTACCTACCTATCTCTATCTATCAATCTACCTACCTATCTGTATCTATCTACCTACCTACCTACCTATCTCTAACTATCTATCTACCTACCTATCTATCTCTATCTATCAATCTACCTACCTACCTATCTCTATCTATCTATCTATCTACCTACCTACCTATCTCTATCTATCAATCTACCTACCTATCTGTATCTATCTACCTACCTACCTACCTATCTCTATCTATCTATCTACCTACCTACCTATCTCTATCTATCTATCTACCTACCTAACTCTGTATCTATCTATCTACCTATCTACCTATCTCTATCTATCAATCTACCTACCTACCTATCTCTATCTATCTATCTATCTATCTATCTACCTACCTATCTCTATCTATCAATCTACCTACCTATCTGTATCTATCTACCTACCTACCTACCTATCTCTAACTATCTATCTACCTACCTATCTATCTCTATCTATCAATCTACCTACCTACCGATCTCTATCTATCTATCTACCTACCTACCTATCTCTATCTATCTATCTACCTACCCACCTATCTGTATTTATCTATCTACCTACCTATCTGTATCTATCTACCTACCTACCTATCTGTATCTATCAATCTACCTACCTACCTATCTCTATCTATCAATCTACCTACCTACCTATCTCTATCTATCTATCTACCTACCCACCTATCTGTATTTATCTATCTACCTACCTATCTGTATCTATCTACCTACCTACCTACCTACCTCTATCTATCTATCTACCTACCTATCTATCTCTATCTATCAATCTACCTAATTACCTATCTGTATCTATCAATCTACCTACCTACCTATCTCTAACTATCTATCTACCTACCTATCTATCTCTATCTATCAATCTACCTACCTACCGATCTCTATCTATCTATCTACCTACCTACCTACCTATCTCTATCTATCAATCTACCTACCTACCTATCTGTGTCTATCAATCTACCTACCTACCTATCTCTATCTATCTACCTACCTACCTACCTATCTCTATCAATCTACCTACCTACCTATCTCTATCTATCTACCTACCTACCTATCTCTATCAATCTACCTACCTACCTATCTGTATCTATCTATCTACCTACCTACCTATCTGTATCTATCTATCTACCTACCTACCTATCTCTATCTATCTATCTACCTACCTAAATATCTCTATCTATCTATCTACCTACCTACCTATCTCTATCTATCTATCTACCTAACTACCTATCTCTATCTATCTATCTACCTACCTACCTATTTCTATCTATCAATCTACCTACCTACCTATCTGTATCTATCTATCTACCTACCTACCTATCTGTATCTATCAATCTACCTACCTACCTATCTCTATCTATCTATCTACCTACCCACCTATCTGTATTTATCTATCTACCTACCTATCTGTATCTATCTACCTACCTACCTATCTGTATCTATCAATCTACCTACCTACCTATCTCTATCTATCAATCTACCTACCTATCTCTATCTATCTATCTACCTACCCACCTATCTGTATTTATCTATCTACCTACCTATCTGTATCTATCTACCTACCTACCTACCTACCTCTATCTATCTATCTACCTACCTATCTATCTCTATCTATCAATCTACCTACCTACCTATCTCTATCTATCTATCTACCTACCCACCTATCTGTATTTATCTATCTACCTACCTATCTGTATCTATCTACCTACCTACCTACCTATCTCTATCTATCTATCTACTTACCTACCTATCTCTATCAATCTACCTACCTACCTATCTCTATCTATCTATCTACCTACCTACCTACCTATCTCTACCTATCTATCTACCTACCTACCTATCTCTATCTATCTATCTACCTACCTACCTATCTGTATCTATCTATCTACCTATCTACCTATCTCTATCTATCAATTTACCTACCTACCTATCTCTATCTATCTATCTATCTACCTACCTACCTATCTCTATCTATCAATCTACCTACCTATCTGTATCTATCTACCTACCTACCTACCTATCTCTATCTATCTATCTACCTACCTACCTATCTCTATCTATCTATCTACCTACCTACCTATCTGTGTCTATCAATCTACCTACCTACCTATCTCTATCTATCTACCTACCTACCTACCTATCTCTATCAATCTACCTACCTACCTATCTCTATCTATCTACCTACCTACCTATCTCTATCAATTTACCTACCTACCTATCTGTATCTATCTATCTACCTACCTACCTGTCTGTATCTATCTATCTACCTACCTACCTATCTCTATCTATCTATCTACCTACCTAAATATCTCTATCTATCTATCTACCTACCTACCTATCTCTATCTATCTATCTACCTAACTACCTATCTCTATCTATCTATCTATCTACCTACCTACCTATTTCTATGTATCAATCTACCTACCTACCTATCTGTATCTATCTATCTACCTACCTACCTATCTGTATCTATCAATCTACCTACCTACCTATCTCTATCTATCTATCTACCTACCCACCTATCTGTATTTATCTATCTACCTACCTATCTGTATCTATCTACCTACCTACCTATCTGTATCTATCAATCTACCTACCTACCTATCTCTATCTATCAATCTACCTACCTACCTATCTCTATCTATCTATCTACCTACCCACCTATCTGTATTTATCTATCTACCTACCTATCTGTATCTATCTACCTACCTACCTACCTACCTCTATCTATCTATCTACCTACCTATCTATCTCTATCTATCAATCTACCTAATTACCTATCTGTATCTATCAATCTACCTACCTACCTATCTCTATCTATCTACCTACCTACCTATCTCTATCTATCAATCTACCTACCTACCTATTTGTATCTATCTATCTATCTATCTATCTATCTATCTATCTATCTATCTATCTATCTATCTACCTACCCACCTATCTGTATCTATCTACCTACCTACCTACCTATCTCTATCTATCTATCTACTTACCTACCTATCTCTATCAATCTACCTACCTACCTATCTCTATCTATCTATCTACCTACCTACCTACCTATCTCTACCTATCTATCTACCTACCTACCTATCTCTATCTATCTACCTACCTACCTATCTGTATCTATCTATCTACCTATCTACCTATCTCTATCTATCAATTTACCTACCTACCTATCTCTATCTATCTATCTATCTACCTACCTACCTATTTCTATCTATCAATCTACCTACCTACCTATCTGTATCTATCTATCTACCTACCTACCTATCTGTATCTATCAATCTACCTACCTACCTATCTCTATCTATCTATCTACCTACCCACCTATCTGTATTTATCTATCTACCTACCTATCTGTATCTATCTACCTACCTACCTATCTGTATCTATCAATCTACCTACCTACCTATCTCTATCTATCAATCTACCTACCTACCTATCTCTATCTATCTATCTACCTACCCACCTATCTGTATTTATCTATCTACCTACCTATCTGTATCTATCTACCTACCTACCTACCTACCTCTATCTATCTATCCACCTACCTACCTATCTCTATCTATCTATCTACCTACCTACCTATCTCTATCTATCTATCTACCTAACTACCTATCTCTATCTATCTATCTACCTACCTACCTATCTCTATCTATCAATCTACCTACCTACCTATCTGTATCTATCTATCTACCTACCTATCTGTATCTATCAATCTACCTACCTACCTATCTCTATCTATCTATCTACCTACCCACCTATCTGTATTTATCTATCTACCTACCTACCTGTATCTACCTACCTACCTACCTACCTATCTGTATCTATCAATCTAACTACCTACCTATCTCTATCTATCAATCTACCTACCTACCTATCTCTATCTATCTATCTACTTACCCACCTATCTGTATTTATCTATCTACCTACCTATCTGTATCTATCTACATACCTACCTACCTATCTCTATCTATCTATCTACTTAAATACCTATCTCTATCTATCAATCTACCTACCTATCTGTATCTATCAATCTACCTACCTACCTATCTCTATCTATCAATCTACCTACCTACCTATCTGTATCTATCAATCTACCTACCTACCTATCTCTATCTATCTACCTACCTACCTACCTATCTCTATCAATCTACCTACCTACCTATCTCTATCTATTTACCTACCTACCTACCTATCTCTATCTATCAATCTACCTACCTACCTATCTGTATCTATCTACCTACCTACCTACCTATCTCTATCTATCAATCTACCTACCTACCTATCTGTATCTATCTATCTACCTACCTACCTACCTGTATCTATCTATCTACCTACCTACCTATCTCTATCGTCTATCTATCTACCTACCTACCTATCTCTATCTATCTATCTACCTATCTCTATCTATCTACCTACCTACCTACCTATCTCTATCTATCAATCTACCTACCTACCTATCTGTATCTATCTATCTACCTACCTACCTGTCTGTATCTATCTATCTACCTACCTACCTATCTCTATCTATCTATCTACCTACCTACATATCTCTATCTATCTACCTACCTACCTACCTATCTCTATCTATCTATCTACCTAACTACCTTTCTCTATCTATCTATCTACCTACCTACCTATCTCTATCTATCAATCTACCTACCTACCTATCTGTATCTATCTATCTACCTACCTACCTATCTGTATCTATCAATCTACCTACCTACCTATCTCTATCTATCTATCTACCTTCCCACCTATCTGTATTTATCTATCTACCTACCTATCTGTATCTATCTACCTACCTACCTATCTGTATCTATCAATCTACCTACCTACCTATCTCTATCTATCAATCTACCTACCTACCTATCTCTATCTATCTATCTACCTACCCACCTATCTGTATTTATCTATCTACCTACCTATCTGTATCTATCTACCTACCTACCTACCTATCTCTATCTATCTACCTACCTATCTATCTCTATCTATCAATCTACCTACCTACCTATCTGTATCTATCAATCTACCTACCTACCTATCTCTATCTACCTACCTACCTATCTCTATCTATCAATCTACCTACCTACCTAATTGTATCTATCTATCTACCTACCTACCTGTCTGTATCTATCTATCTACCTACCTACCTATCTCTATCTATCTATCTACCTACCTACCTATCTCTATATATCTATCTACCTACCTACCTATCTCTATCTATCTATCTACCTACCTACCTATCTCTATCTATCTATCTACCTAACTACCTATCTCTATCTATCTATCTACCTACCTACCTATCTCTATCTATCAATCTGCCTACCTACCTATCTGTATCTATCTATCTACCTACCTATCTGTATCTATCAATCTACCTACCTACCTATCTCTATCTATCTATCTACCTACCCACCTATCTGTATTTATCTATCTACCTACCTACCTGTATCTACCTACCTACCTACCTACCTACCTATCTGTATCTATCAATCTAACTACCTATCTCTATCTATCTATCTACCTACCTACCTCTCTATCTATCTATCTACCTAACTACCTATCTGTATCTATCTACCTACCTACCTACCTACCTATCTGTATCTATCAATCTACCTACCTACCTATCTCTATCTATCTATCTACCTACCCACCTATCTGTATTTATCTATCTACCTACCTATCTGTATCTATCTACCTACCTACCTACCTATCTGTATCTATCAATCTACCTACCTACCTATCTCTATCTATCAATCTACCTACCTACCTATCTCTATCTATCTATCTACCTACCCACCTATCTGTATTTATCTATCTACCTACCTATCTGTATCTATCTACCTACCTACCTACCTATCTCTATCTATCTATCTATCTACCTACCTACCTATCTCTATCTGTCAATCTACCTACCTACCTATCTCTATCTATCTACCTACCTACCTATCTCTATCTATCAATCTACCTACCTACCTATTTGTATCTATCTATCTATCTATCTATCTATCTATCTATCTATCTATCTATCTATCTATCTACCTACCCACCTATCTGTATCTATCTACCTACCTACCTACCTATCTCTATCTATCTATCTACTTACCTACCTATCTCTATCAATCTACCTACCTACCTATCTCTATCTATCTATCTACCTACCTACCTACCTATCTCTACCTATCTATCTACCTACCTACCTATCTCTATCTATCTACCTACCTACCTATCTGTATCTATCTATCTACCTATCTACCTATCTCTATCTATCAATTTACCTACCTACCTATCTCTATCTATCTATCTATCTACCTACCTACCTATTTCTATCTATCAATCTACCTACCTACCTATCTGTATCTATCTATCTACCTACCTACCTATCTGTATCTATCAATCTACCTACCTACCTATCTCTATCTATCTATCTACCTACCCACCTATCTGTATTTATCTATCTACCTACCTATCTGTATCTATCTACCTACCTACCTATCTGTATCTATCAATCTACCTACCTACCTATCTCTATCTATCAATCTACCTACCTACCTATCTCTATCTATCTATCTACCTACCCACCTATCTGTATTTATCTATCTACCTACCTATCTGTATCTATCTACCTACCTACCTACCTACCTCTATCTATCTATCCACCTACCTACCTATCTCTATCTATCTATCTACCTACCTACCTATCTCTATCTATCTATCTACCTAACTACCTATCTCTATCTATCTATCTACCTACCTACCTATCTCTATCTATCAATCTACCTACCTACCTATCTGTATCTATCTATCTACCTACCTATCTGTATCTATCAATCTACCTACCTACCTATCTCTATCTATCTATCTACCTACCCACCTATCTGTATTTATCTATCTACCTACCTACCTGTATCTACCTACCTACCTACCTACCTATCTGTATCTATCAATCTAACTACCTACCTATCTCTATCTATCAATCTACCTACCTACCTATCTCTATCTATCTATCTACTTACCCACCTATCTGTATTTATCTATCTACCTACCTATCTGTATCTATCTACATACCTACCTACCTATCTCTATCTATCTATCTACTTAAATACCTATCTCTATCTATCAATCTACCTACCTATCTGTATCTATCAATCTACCTACCTACCTATCTCTATCTATCAATCTACCTACCTACCTATCTGTATCTATCAATCTACCTACCTACCTATCTCTATCTATCTACCTACCTACCTACCTATCTCTATCAATCTACCTACCTACCTATCTCTATCTATTTACCTACCTACCTACCTATCTCTATCTATCAATCTACCTACCTACCTATCTGTATCTATCTACCTACCTACCTACCTATCTCTATCTATCAATCTACCTACCTACCTATCTGTATCTATCTATCTACCTACCTACCTACCTGTATCTATCTATCTACCTACCTACCTATCTCTATCGTCTATCTATCTACCTACCTACCTATCTCTATCTATCTATCTACCTATCTCTATCTATCTACCTACCTACCTACCTATCTCTATCTATCAATCTACCTACCTACCTATCTGTATCTATCTATCTACCTACCTACCTGTCTGTATCTATCTATCTACCTACCTACCTATCTCTATCTATCTATCTACCTACCTACATATCTCTATCTATCTACCTACCTACCTACCTATCTCTATCTATCTATCTACCTAACTACCTTTCTCTATCTATCTATCTACCTACCTACCTATCTCTATCTATCAATCTACCTACCTACCTATCTGTATCTATCTATCTACCTACCTACCTATCTGTATCTATCAATCTACCTACCTACCTATCTCTATCTATCTATCTACCTTCCCACCTATCTGTATTTATCTATCTACCTACCTATCTGTATCTATCTACCTACCTACCTATCTGTATCTATCAATCTACCTACCTACCTATCTCTATCTATCAATCTACCTACCTACCTATCTCTATCTATCTATCTACCTACCCACCTATCTGTATTTATCTATCTACCTACCTATCTGTATCTATCTACCTACCTACCTACCTATCTCTATCTATCTACCTACCTATCTATCTCTATCTATCAATCTACCTACCTACCTATCTGTATCTATCAATCTACCTACCTACCTATCTCTATCTACCTACCTACCTATCTCTATCTATCAATCTACCTACCTACCTAATTGTATCTATCTATCTACCTACCTACCTGTCTGTATCTATCTATCTACCTACCTACCTATCTCTATCTATCTATCTACCTACCTACCTATCTCTATATATCTATCTACCTACCTACCTATCTCTATCTATCTATCTACCTACCTACCTATCTCTATCTATCTATCTACCTAACTACCTATCTCTATCTATCTATCTACCTACCTACCTATCTCTATCTATCAATCTGCCTACCTACCTATCTGTATCTATCTATCTACCTACCTATCTGTATCTATCAATCTACCTACCTACCTATCTCTATCTATCTATCTACCTACCCACCTATCTGTATTTATCTATCTACCTACCTACCTGTATCTACCTACCTACCTACCTACCTACCTATCTGTATCTATCAATCTAACTACCTATCTCTATCTATCTATCTACCTACCTACCTCTCTATCTATCTATCTACCTAACTACCTATCTGTATCTATCTACCTACCTACCTACCTACCTATCTGTATCTATCAATCTACCTACCTACCTATCTCTATCTATCTATCTACCTACCCACCTATCTGTATTTATCTATCTACCTACCTATCTGTATCTATCTACCTACCTACCTACCTATCTGTATCTATCAATCTACCTACCTACCTATCTCTATCTATCAATCTACCTACCTACCTATCTCTATCTATCTATCTACCTACCCACCTATCTGTATTTATCTATCTACCTACCTATCTGTATCTATCTACCTACCTACCTACCTATCTCTATCTATCTATCTATCTACCTACCTACCTATCTCTATCTGTCAATCTACCTACCTACCTATCTGTATCTATCAATCTACCTACCTACCTATCTCTATCTATCAATCTACCTACCTACCTATCTATATCTATCAATCTACCTACCTACCTATCTCTATCTATCTACCTACCTACCTACCTATCTCTATCAATCTACCTACCTACCTATCTCTATCTATTTACCTACCTACCTACCTATCTCTATCTATCAATCTACCTACCTACCTATCTGTATCTATCTATCTACCTACCTACCTATCTGTATCTATCTACCTACCTACCTACCTATCTCTCTCTATCAATTACCTACCTACCTATCTGTATCTATCTATCTACCTACCTACCTATCTGTATCTATCTACCTACCTACCTATCTCTACCTATCTATCTACCTACCTACCTATCTCTATCTATCTATCTACCTACCTATCTATCTGTATCTATCAATCTACCTACCTACCTACCTCTATCTATCTATCAACCTACCTACCTATCTGTATCTATCTACCTACCTACCTACCTATCTGTATCTATCTACCTACCTACCTATCTGTATCTATCTATCTACCTACCTACCTATCTCTATCTATCTACCTACCTATCTCTATCTATCTATCTACCTACCTATCTATCTGTATCTATCAATCTACCTACCTACCTATCTCTATCTATCTATCTACCTACCTACCTATCTCTATCTATCTATCTACCTACCTACCTATCTCTATCTATCAATCTACCTACCTACCTATCTGTATCTATCAATCTACCTACCTACCTATCTCTATCTATCTACCTACCTACCTACCTATCTCTATCTATCAATCTACCTACCTACCTATCTGTATCTATCTATCTACCTACCTACCTGTCTGTATCTATCTATCTACCTACCTACCTATCTCTATCTATCTATCTACCTACCTACCAATCTCTATCTATCTATCTACCTACCTACCTATCTCTATGTATCTATCTACCTAACTACCTATCTCTATCTATCTATCTACCTACCTACCTATCTCTATCTATCAATCTACCTACCTACCTATCTGTATCTATCTATCTACCTACCTATCTGTATCTATCAATCTACCTACCTACCTATCTCTATCTATCTATCTACCTACCCACCTATCTGTATTTATCTATCTACCTACCTACCTGTACCTACTTACCTACCTACCTACCTATCTGTATCTATCAATCTAGTTACCTACCTATCTCTATCAATCTACCTACCTGCCTATCTCTATCTATCTATCTACCTACCCACCTATCTGTACTTATCTATCTACCTACCTATCTGTATCTATCTACCTACCTACCTTCCTACCTATCTCTATCTATCTATCTACCTACCTACCTATCTCTATCTATCAATCTACCTACCTACCTATCTGTATCTATCAACCTACCTACCTATCTCTATCTATCTATCTACCTACCTACCTACCTATCTCTATCAATCTACCTACCTACCAATCTCTATCTACCTATCTACCTACCTACCTATCTCTATCTATCTATCTACCTACTTACCTATCTGTATCTATCTATCTACCTACCCACCTATCTCTATCTATCTATCTACCTACCTACCTATCTGTATCTATCTATCTACCTATCTAACTATCTCTATATATCTATCTACCTACCTACCTATCTCTATCTACCTATCTACCTACCTACCTATCTCTATCTATTAATCTACCTACCTACCTATCTCTATATATCTATCTACCTACCTACCTATCTCTATCTATCAATCTACCTACCTACCTATCTCTATCTATCTATCTACCTACCTACCTATCTCTATCTATCAATCTACCTACCTACCTATCTGTATCTATCTATCTACCTATCTACCTATCTCTATCTATCTATCTATCTACCTACCTACCTATCTCTATCTATCTATCTACCTACCTACCTATCTCTATCTATCTATCTACCTACCTACCTATCTCTATCTATCTCTCTACCTACCTACCTATCTCTATCTATCAATCTACCTACCTACCTATCTGTATCTATCAATCTACCTACCTACCTATCTCTATCTATCTCTCTACCTACCTATCTATCAATCTACCTACCTACCTATCTGTATATATCAATCTACCTACCTACCTATCTCTATCTATCTACCTACATATCTGTATCTATATATCTACCTACCTACCAATCTCTATCTATCTACCTACCTACCTACCTATCTCTATCTATCAATCTACCTACCTACCTATCTCTATCTATCTATCTACCTACCTACCTATCTCTATCTATCAATCTACCTACCTACCTATCTGTATCTATCAATCTACCTACCTACCTATCTCTATCTATCTACCTACCTGCCTATCTCTATCTATCAATCTACCTACCTACCTATCTGTATCTATCAATCTACCTACCTACCTACCTACCTACCTATCTCTATCTATCTACCTACCTACCTACCTATCTCTATCAATCTACCTACCTACATATTTCTATCTATCTATCTACCTACCTACCTATCTGTATCTATCTATCTACCTACCTACCTATCTCTACCTATCTATCTACCTACCTACCTATCTCTATCTATCTATCTACCTACCTATCTATCTGTATCTATCAATCTACCTACCTACCTACCTCTATCTATCTATCTACCTACCTACCTATCTGTATCTATCTACCTACCTACCTACCTATCTCTATCTATCAATCTACCTACCTATCTGTATCTATCTATCTACCTACCTACCTATCTGTATCTATCTACCTACCTACCTATCTGTATCTATCTATCTACCTACCTACCTATCTCTATCTATCTACCTACCTACCTATCTCTATCTATCTATCTACCTACCTATCTATCTGTATCTATCAATCTACCTACCTACCTATCTCTATCTATCTATCTACCTACCTACCTATCTCTATCTATCTATCTACCTACCTACCTATCTCTATCTATCAATCTACCTACCTACCTATCTCTATCTATCAATCTACCTACCTACCTATCTGTATCTATCAATCTACCTACCTACCTATCTCTATCTATCTACCTACCTACCTACCTATCTCTATCTATCAATCTACCTACCTACCTATCTGTGTCTATCTATCTACCTACCTACCTGTCTGTATCTATCTATCTACCTACCTACCTATCTCTATCTATCTATCTACCTACCTACCAATCTCTATCTATCTATCTACCTACCTACCTATCACTATCTATCTATCTACCTAACTACCTATCTCTATCTATCTATCTACCTACCTACCTATCTCTATCTATCAATCTACCTACCTACCTATCTGTATCTATCTATCTACCTACCTATATGTATCTATCAATCTACCTACCTACCTATCTCTATCTATCTATCTACCTACCCACCTATCTGTATTTATCTATCTACCTAGCTACCTGTACCTACCTACCTACCTACCTATCTGTATCTATCAATCTACCTACCTACCTATCTCTATCAATCTACCTACCTACCTATCTCTATCTATCTATCTACCTACCCACCTATCTGTACTTATCTATCTACCTACCTATCTGTATCTATCTACCTACCTACCTTCCTACCTATCTCTATCTATCTATCTACCTACCTACCTATCTCTATCTATCAATCTACCTACCTACCTATCTGTATCTATCAACCTACCTACCTATCTCTATCTATCTATCTACCTACCTACCTACCTATCTCTATCAATCTACCTACCTACCAATCTCTATCTACCTATCTACCTACCTACCTATCTCTATCTATCTATCTACCTACTTACCTATCTGTATCTATCTATCTACCTACCCACCTATCTCTATATATCTATCTACCTACCTACCTATCTGTATCTATCTATCTACCTATCTACCTATTTCTATATATCTACCTACCTACCTATCTCTATCTATCTATCTACCTACCTACCTATCTCTATCTATTAATCTACCTACCTACCTATCTCTATATATCTATCTACCTACCTACCTATCTCTATCTATCAATCTACCTACCTACCTATCTCTATCTATCTATCTACCTACCTACCTATCTCTATCTATCAATCTACCTACCTACCTATCTGTATCTATCTATCTACCTATCTACCTATCTCTATCTATCTATCTACCTACCTACCTATCTCTATCTATCTATCTACCTACCTACCTATCTCTATCTATCTCTCTACCTACCTACCTATCTCTATCTATCTCTCTACCTACCTACCTATCTCTATCTATCAATCTACCTACCTACCTATCTGTATCTATCAATCTACCTACCTACCTATCTCTATCTATCTCTCTACCTACCTACCTATCTCTATCTATCAATCTACCTACCTACCTATCTGTATCTATCAATCTACCTACCTACCTATCTCTATCTATCTACCTACCTATCTGTATCTATATATCTACCTACCTACCTATCTCTATCTATCAATCTACCTACCTACCTATCTGTATCTATCAATCTACCTACCTACCTATCTCTATCTATCTACCTACCTACCTATCTCTATCTATCAATCTACCTACCTACCTATTTGTATCTATCAATCTACCTACCTACCTACCTATCTCTATCTATCTACCTACCTACCTACCTATCTCTATCAATCTACCTACCTACCTATTTCTATCTATCTATGTACCTACCTACCTATCTCTATCTATCTATCTACCTACCTACCTATCTGTATCTATCTATCTACCTACCCACCTATCTCTATCTATCTATCTACCTACCTACCTATCTGTATCTATCTATCTACCTATCTACCTATCTCTATATATCTATCTACCTACCTACCTATCTCTATCTATCTATCTATCTACCTACCTACCTATCTCTATCTCTTAATCTACCTACCTACCTATCTGTATCTATCTACCTACCTACCTATCTCTATCTATCAATCTACCTACCTACCTATCTCTATCTATCTATATACCTACCTACCTATCTCTATCTATCTATCTACCTACCTACCTATCTGTATCTATCTATCTACCTACCTACCTATCTGTATCTATCTATCTACCTACCTACCTATCTCTATCTATCTACCTACCTACCTATCTGTATCTATCTACCTACCTACCTATCTCTATCTATCTACCTACCTACCTACCTATCTCTATCAATCTACCTACCTACCTATCTCTATCTATCTACCTACCTACCTACCTATCTCTATCTATCATTCTACCTACCTACCTATCTGTATCTATCTATCTACCTACCTACCTATCTCTATCTATCTCTCTACCTACCTACCTATCTCTATCTATCTATCTACCTACCTACCTATCTCTATCTATCTATCTACCTACCTACCTATCTGTATCTATCAATCTACCTACCTACCTATCTCTATCTATCTACCTACCTACCTATCTCTATCTATCTATCTACCTACCTACCTATCTCTATCTATCTATCTACCTACCTACCTATCTCTATCAATCTACCTACCTACCTATCTCTATCTATCTACCTACCTACCTACCTATCTCTATCAATCTACCTACCTACCTATCTCTATCTATCTATCTACCTATCTACATATCTGTATCTATCTACCTACCTACCTACCTATCTGTATCTATCTATCTACCTACCTACCTATCTCTATCTATCTATCTACCTACCTACCTATCTCTATCTATCTATGTACCTACCTACCTACCTATCTCTATCAATCTACCTACCTACCTATCTCTATCTATCTACCTACCTACCTACCTATCTCTATCTATCATTCTACCTACCTACCTATCTGTATCTATCTATCTACCTACCTACCTATCTCTATCTATCTCTCTACCTACCTACCTATCTCTATCTATCTATCTACCTACCTACCTATCTCTATCTATCTATCTACCTACCTACCTATCTGTATCTATCAATCTACGTACCTACCTATCTCTATCTATCTACCTAACTACCTATCTCTATCTATCTATCTACCTACCTACCTATCTGTATCTATCTATCTACCTACCTACCTATCTCTATCTATCTATCTACCTACCTAACTATCTCTATCAATCTACCTACCTACCTATCTCTATCTATCTACCTACCTACCTACCTATCTCTATCAATCTACCTACCTACCTATCTCTATCTATCTATCTACCTATCTACATATCTGTATCTATCTACCTACCTACCTACCTATCTGTATCTATCTATCTACCTACCTACCTATCTCTATCTATCTATCTACCTACCTACCTATCTCTATCTATCTATGTACCTACCTACCTATCTGTATCTATCAATCTACCTACCTACCTATCTCTATCTATCTATCTACCTACCTACCTATCTCTATCTATCTATCTACCTACCTACCTATCTGTATCTATCTATCTACCTACCTACCTATCTCTATCTATCTATCTACCTACCTACCTATCTCTATCTATCAATCTACCTACCTACCTATCTGTATCTATCAATCTACCTACCTACCTATCTCTATCTATCAATCTACCTACCTACCTATCTGTATCTATCAATCTACCTACCTACCTATCTCTATCTATTTACCTACCTACCTACCTATCTCTATCTATCTATCTACCTACCTACCTATCTGTATCTATCTATCTACCTACCCACCTATCTCTATCTATCTACCTACCTACCTATCTGTATCTATCTATCTACCTATCTACCTATCTCTATATATCTATCTACCTACCTACCTATCTCTATCTATCTCTCTACCTACCTACCTATCTCTATCTATCAATCTACCTACCTACCTATCTCTATCAATCTACCTACCTACCTATCTCTATCTATCTACCTACATATCTGTATCTATATATCTACCTACCTACCAATCTCTATCTATCTACCTACCTACCTACCTATCTCTATCTATCAATCTACCTACCTACCTATCTATATCTATCTATCTACCTACCTACCTATCTCTATCTATCAATCTACCTACCTACCTATCTGTATCTATCAATCTACCTACCTACCTATCTCTATCTATCTACCTACCTACCTATCTCTATCTATCAATCTACCTACCTACCTATCTGTATCTATCAATCTACCTACCTACCTACCTATCTCTATCTATCTACCTACCTACCTACCTACCTATCTCTATCAATCTACCTACCTACCTATTTCTATCTATCTATCTACCTACCTACCTATCTCTATCTATCTATCTACCTACCTACCTATCTGTATCTATCTATCTACCTACCCACCTATCTCTATCTATCTATCTACCTACCTACCTATCTGTATCTATCTATCTACCTATCTACCTATCTCTATATATCTATCTACCTACCTACCTATCTCTATCTATCTATCTATCTACCTACCTACCTATCTCTATCTATTAATCTACCTACCTACCTATCTGTATCTATCAACCTACCTACCTATCTCTATCTATCAATCTACCTACCTACCTATCTCTATCTATCTATATACCTACCTACCTATCTCTATCTATCTATGTACCTACCTACCTATCTGTATCTATCAATCTACCTACCTACCTATCTCTATCTATCTATCTACCTACCTACCTATCTCTATCTATCTATCTACCTACCTACCTATCTGTATCTATCTATCTACCTACCTACCTATCTCTATCTATCTATCTACCTACCTACCTATCTCTATCTATCAATCTACCTACCTACCTATCTGTATCTATCAATCTACCTACCTACCTATCTCTATCTATCAATCTACCTACCTACCTATCTGTATCTATCAATCTACCTACCTACCTATCTCTATCTATTTACCTACCTACCTACCTATCTCTATCAATCTACCTACCTACCTATCTCTATCTATCTATCTATCTACCTACCTACCTATCTCTATCTATCTATCTACCTACCTACCTATCTGTATCTATCTATCTACCTACCCACCTATCTCTATCTATCTACCTACCTACCTATCTGTATCTATCTATCTACCTATCTACCTATCTCTATATATCTATCTACCTACCTACCTATCTCTATCTATCTCTCTACCTACCTACCTATCTCTATCTATCAATCTACCTACCTACCTATCTGTATCTATCAATCTACCTACCTACCTATCTCTATCTATCTACCTACATATCTGTATCTATATATCTACCTACCTACCAATCTCTATCTATCTACCTACCTACCTACCTATCTCTATCTATCAATCTACCTACCTACCTATCTATATCTATCTATCTACCTACCTACCTATCTCTATCTATCAATCTACCTACCTACCTATCTGTATCTATCAATCTACCTACCTACCTATCTCTATCTATCTACCTACCTACCTATCTCTATCTATCAATCTACCTACCTACCTATCTGTATCTATCAATCTACCTACCTACCTACCTATCTCTATCTATCTACCTACCTACCTACCTACCTATCTCTATCAATCTACCTACCTACCTATTTCTATCTATCTATCTACCTACCTACCTATCTCTATCTATCTATCTACCTACCTACCTATCTGTATCTATCTATCTACCTACCCACCTATCTCTATCTATCTATCTACCTACCTACCTATCTGTATCTATCTATCTACCTATCTACCTATCTCTATATATCTATCTACCTACCTACCTATCTCTATCTATCTATCTATCTACCTACCTACCTATCTCTATCTATTAATCTACCTACCTACCTATCTGTATCTATCTACCTACCTACCTATCTCTATCTATCAATCTACCTACCTACCTATCTCTATCTATCTATATACCTACCTACCTATCTCTATCTATCAATCTACCTACCTACCTATCTGTATCTATCAATCTACCTACCTACCTATCTCTATCTATCTATCTACCTACCTACCTATCTCTATCTATCTATCTACCTACCTACCTATCTTTATCTATCTATCTACCTACCTACCTATCTGTATCTAACTATCTACCTACCTACCTATCTCTATCTATCTATCTACCTACCTACCTATCTGTATCTATCTACCTACCTACCTATCTCTATCTATCTACCTACCTACCTACCTATCTCTATCAATCTACCTACCTACCTATCTCTATCTATCTACCTACCTACCTACCTATCTCTATCTATCAATCTACCTACCTACCTATCTGTATCTATCTATCTACCTACCTACCTATCTCTATCTATCTCTCTACCTACCTACCTATCTCTATCTATCTATCTACCTACCTACCTATCTCTATCTATCTATCTACCTACCTACCTATCTGTATCTATCAATCTACCTACCTACCTATCTCTATCTATCTACCTAACTACCTATCTCTATCTATCTATCTACCTACCTACCTATCTGTATCTATCTATCTACCTACCTACCTATCTGTATCTATCTATCTATCTACCTACCTACCTATCTCTATCTATCTATCTACCTACCTACCTATCTCTATCTATCTATCTACCTACCTACCTATCTCTATCTATCAATCTACCTACCTACCTATCTGTATCTATCAATCTACCTACCTACCTATCTCTATCTATCTACCTACCTACCTATCTCTATCTATCAATCTACCTACCTACCTATCTGTATCTATCAATCTACCTACCTACCTACCTATCTCTATCTATCTACCTACCTACCTACCTATCTCTATCAATCTACCTACCTACCTATTTCTATCTATCTATGTACCTACCTACCTATCTCTATCTATCTATCTACCTACCTACCTATCTGTATCTATCTATCTACCTACCCACCTATCTCTATCTATCTATCTACCTACCTACCTATCTGTATCTATCTATCTACCTATCTACCTATCTCTATATATCTATCTACCTACCTACCTATCTCTATCTATCTATCTATCTACCTACCTACCTATCTCTATCTATCTATCTACCTACCTACCTATCTGTATCTATCTATCTACCTATCTACCTATCTCTATATATCTATCTACCTACCTACCTATCTCTATCTATCTATCTATCTATCTATCTACCTACCTACCTATCTCTATCTATTAATCTACCTACCTACCTATCTGTATCTATCTACCTACCTACCTATCTCTATCTATCAATCTACCTACCTACCTATCTCTATCTATCTATATACCTACCTACCTATCTCTATCTATCTATCTACCTACCTACCTATCTGTATCTATCTACCTACCTACCTACCTATCTCTATCTATCTATCTACCTACCTACCTATCTGTATCTATCTACCTACCTACCTATCTCTATCTATCTATCTACCTACCTACCTATCTGTATCTATCTACCTACCTACCTATCTCTATCTATCTACCTACCTACCTACCTATCTCTATCAATCTACCTACCTACCTATCTCTATCTATCTACCTACCTACCTACCTATCTCTATCTATCATTCTACCTACCTACCTATCTGTATCTATCTATCTACCTACCTACCTATCTCTATCTATCTCTCTACCTACCTACCTATCTCTATCTATCTATCTACCTACCTACCTATCTCTATCTATCTATCTACCTACCTACCTATCTGTATCTATCTATCTACCTACCCACCTATCTCTATCTATCTACCTACCTACCTATCTGTATCTATCTATCTACCTATCTACCTATCTCTATATATCTATCTACCTACCTACCTATCTCTATCTATCTCTCTACCTACCTACCTATCTCTATCTATCAATCTACCTACCTACCTATCTGTATCTATCAATCTACCTACCTACCTATCTCTATCTATCTACCTACATATCTGTATCTATATATCTACCTACCTACCAATCTCTATCTATCTACCTACCTACCTACCTATCTCTATCTATCAATCTACCTACCTACCTATCTATATCTATCTATCTACCTACCTACCTATCTCTATCTATCAATCTACCTACCTACCTATCTGTATCTATCAATCTACCTACCTACCTATCTCTATCTATCTACCTACCTACCTATCTCTATCTATCAATCTACCTACCTACCTATCTGTATCTATCAATCTACCTACCTACCTACCTATCTCTATCTATCTACCTACCTACCTACCTATCTCTATCAATCTACCTACCTGCCTATTTCTATCTATCTATCTACCTACTTACCTATCTCTATCTATCTATCTACCTACCTACCTATCTGTATCTATCTATCTACCTACCCACCTATCTCTATCTATCTATCTACCTACCTACCTATCTGTATCTATCTATCTACCTATCTACCTATCTCTATATCTCTATCTACCTACCTACCTATCTCTATCTATCTATCTATCTATCTACCTACCTACCTATTTCTATCTATTAATCTACCTACCTACCTATCTGTATCTATCTACCTACCTACCTATCTCTATCTATCAATCTACCTACCTACCTATCTCTATCTATCTATATACCTACCTACCTATCTCTATCTATCAATCTACCTACCTACCTATCTGTATCTATCAATCTACCTACCTACCTATCTCTATCTATCTATCTACCTACCTACCTATCTCTATCTATCTATCTACCTACCTACCTATCTGTATCTATCTATCTACCTACCTACCTATCTGTATCTAACTATCTACCTACCTACCTATCTCTATCTATCTATCTACCTACCTACCTATCTGTATCTATCTACCTACCTACCTATCTCTATCTATCTACCTACCTACCTACCTATCTCTATCAATCTACCTACCTACCTATCTCTATCTATCTACCTACCTACCTACCTATCTCTATCTATCAATCTACCTACCTACCTATCTGTATCTATCTATCTACCTACCTACCTATCTCTATCTATCTCTCTACCTACCTACCTATCTCTATCTATCTATCTACCTACCTACCTATCTCTATCTATCTATCTACCTACCTACCTATCTGTATCTATCAATCTACCTACCTACCTATCTCTATCTATCTACCTAACTACCTATCTCTATCTATCTATCTACCTACCTACCTATCTGTATCTATCTATCTACCTACCTACCTATCTGTATCTATCTACCTACCTACCTACCTATCTCTATCTATCTATCTACCTACCTACCTATCTCTATCTATCTATCTACCTACCTACCTATCTCTATCAATCTACCTACCTACCTATCTCTATCTATCTACTTACCTACCTACCTATCTCTATCAATCTACCTACCTACCTATCTCTATCTATCTATCTACCTATCTACATATCTGTATCTATCTACCTACCTACCTACCTATCTGTATCTATCTATCTACCTACCTACCTCAATTTACTCAAATCTACTCAATTTCTATTGGAAACTTACATTCAATCTGTAAGACATTCATATTAGCCAAATGTGGACTTGCTTGTGTTGGGAACAACTTTTGAATCTCGCAACTACATTTTAACTTGTAAGCAATTGTTGCAATAAAAGTGCTATTGTATATTTAAAAAAAAAAAAAAACACAGAGGGGCAATACCATTTTTTAGAGAACGTCTGTTTGTTATGGGTGTGAGTATGTATGTAGATGAATGGTGGCCCTGTTATGTGTAAATTTTATTATTGTATTTAGGGCGTATGAATGTGAATACTTTTATTTTTATGTATATTAATTGAGTGTGAATGTGTATTGAGTGTTTGGGGTATGAGAATGGTGGAGTCGGGGGTAGAGCCTGGTACCCCCTCTGCTGAGTGCAATAGCAAAAGTAGGGGGGGGCAGGACTTACCCTTGGGCTTGGTTTGTATGGAAAGCGAGTCCGGTCAGGAAGGGAGAAGGCTGGTGAGGGTGGGGGTACTCCGGGGAGGGGAGAAGGTCGGAGCATCCCGGTCATGACTGGGATGGGCAGATATGGCGGGAGCCGAGGGGCAGGCCATCTTCGGGGAACAAGGACCCGCTATGTTAGAGCGATTCCTTGTTCCGGCCCCTCAAAAGGCTCAGCCTGTAGTACTGGTGACAGGGGAGTACAGGGCCCTAATTGTAGGCTGCTGTTGCTTAATGCCAGGTCCGTTGTCAGCAAAGCCCCCCTTGTCCGTGATTTAATATTGGACGGTGGGGCGGACCTGGCATGTATAACCGAAACCTGGCTGGGCCCTGAGGGGGGGTGTCTCCCTCTCGGAGATGTGCCCGGACGGGTTTGTGGTGCTTCATCAGCCTCGACATCAGGGCAGGGGTGGGGGAGTGGCAGTCATCGCTCGGAAGTCCTTGAGTCCTCGTGGGATTCCTGCCCCGGAGGTTGTTGGGTGTGAGTCCCTCCTATTGAAGTTGGGTTCACGGGTTCAGTTGGGCTTGTTGCTGACGTACCTACCTCCCAGCTGCGTTGCAACAGCCCTGCCTGCGTTGCTGGAGTCAGTAGCCGGGTTGGCGGTGGAGTTCCCCAGACTTATAGTACTGGGGGACTTTAACCTACCATCACTCGGCGATCACTCAGAGGCGGCACAGGAGTTCATGGCTTCCATGGCAACCATGGACCTGACCCAGGTAATTCAGGATCCGACCCATAGGGGTGGTCACACACTCGACCTTGTGTTTCTCTCGGGGCAATGGAGACATGATCTGGAATTAAGGGGAATAGAGATTTCGCCCTTGTCATGGACAGATCATTTCCTATTGAGGCTGGACTTCAGAGCATCACTCCCCCATCGCAGGGAGAGGGAACCGACTAGGTGGTTCCGCCCCAGGCGCCTAATGGACCCAGATCGGTTCCAGGAGGAGCTTGGGGAAATACCTGACTCCCTTGTCCACAACTCGTCCGGGTCCCTGGTTGCGGCCTGGAATGAGGCGGCGTCCGGGGCCCTGGATCGAATTGCGCCTTTGCGACCTCTCTGTGGTGGTGGTCCCCGGAGGGCGCCTTGGTTCACTGAGGAGCTCCGGGAGATGAAGCGCCACAAGAGACGTCTAGAGCGACGTTGGAGGGCCAGTAACTCTGAATCTGACCGATCACTATTAAGAGCCTATCTTAGGACTTATTTAGTGGCGATAAGAGCGGCAAAGCGTGTTCACTTTTCCGCACTTATTGCGTCCGCAGAATCTCGCCCAGCCGCCTTGTTCAGGGTGACCCGCTCCCTTCTTAAAGTGGAGGAGGCGGAGGAACCCTTGCAGGGGAGAGCTGAGGAGTTTGCTCAGTTTCTTTCAGACAAAATCGCTCAGATTCAGAGGGACCTGGACTCTGACTGGGCAGTGCCAGCCGAGTTGCCAGGGGCTGGTCTTAGTCATATTATCTGGAGCGAGTTTGAGCCTGTGACCCCTGATGAAGTGGACAAGGCCGTGAGGGCAATGAATGCCGCCACCTGTTTATTGGACCCGTGCCCCTCCTGGCTGGTTTCGGCCAGTAGGGAGGTGACACGAGGCTGGCTCCAGGCGATAATTAATGCTTCCTTGATGGAGGGGTCTTTCCCGCAACCCTTAAAGGAAGCGGTGGTGAGGCCCCTCCTCAAGAAGCCTTCCCTGGACCCAGCTGTTTTGAAGAACTTTCGTCCCGTCTCCAACCTCCCCTTTGTGGGGAAGGTTGTAGAGAAGGTGGTGGCATCTCAACTCTTGCGATCCTTGGATGAAACCAATTACCTGGACCCTTTTCAATCTGGTTTCAGGCCCGGCTACAGCACTGAGACCGCTTTGGTCGCACTGACCGATGACCTCTGGCGAGCCCGGGATAGGGGTCATTCCTCTATCCTGGTGCTTCTTGACCTCTCAGCGGCTTTCGATACCATCGACCATGGTATCCTTCTGCGTCGTCTCGGAGAGGTGGGGGTGGGTGGCACTGTATTGCGGTGGTTCTCCTCCTACCTCTCTGACAGGTCGCAGTCGGTGTTGGCGGGCGGACAGAGATCGACCCCTAGGCGCCTCGATTATGGGGTGCCTCAGGGCTCGGTCCTGTCCCCCCTCCTTTTCAACATCTACATGAAACCGCTGGGTGAGATCATTCGGCGACACGGGGTGAGGTATCATCAGTATGCAGATGATACCCAATTATATATCTCCACCCCGTGCCCTTTCAGTGAAGCGGTCGACGTGATGTGCCGGTGCCTGGAAGATGTGAGGGTCTGGATGGGGGTGAACAGGCTTAGACTCAACCCTGACAAGACCGAGTGGCTCTGGGTCCTGCCTCCCAAAGGCCAACTGGATGGTCCATCTTTAGTCCTGGGGGGGGGCAAATTTACCTCCCTCAGTGCAGGCACGCAACTTGGGTGTCCTCCTAGACTCACAGCTAAATCTGGAACAACATCTATCAGCTGTGGCCAGGGGGACCTTTGCACAGGTTCGCCTAGTGCACCAGTTGCGGCCTTATTTGGACCGGGAGGCTTTACTCACAGTCACTCATGCCCTTGTCACCTCAAGACTGGATTACTGCAATGCGCTCTACATGGGGCTACCCTTGAAGAGCGTTCGGAGGCTGCAGTTGGTTCAGAACGCAGCCGCGAGAGCGATTGTGGGCGCGCCAAGGTACGCCCACGTGTCACCTATCCTCCGCGAGCTGCACTGGCTTCCTGTGGGTCTCCGGACGCAATTCAAGGTGTTGGTTATCACCTTTAAAGCCCTTCATGGCATAGGGCCAGGTTACTTACAGGACCGCATTCTGCCGCATAGCTCCCAGAGACCGGTGAGGTCCCATAGATTGGGCCTCCTTCAGGTCCCGTCGGCCAGACAATGTCGGCTGGCGGGCCCTCGGGGAAGGGCCTTTTCTGTGGTGGCTCCGACCTGGTGGAACCAACTTCCCCCCGAGGTTCGAACTACTCCCACCCTGCCGGCCTTTAAGAAGGCTGTTAAAACCCTCCTGTTCCGGCAGGCCTGGGGCTGATGTCCCCGGGGGGCCGGGATATGACCGGACTCGCAGTATGATCGCAGTATGATTGTATTATTTTATTATTTTATTGTTTTTTGACTGTTTTTTAACTTTGTACGCCGCCCTGAGTCCTTCGGGATTGGGCGGCATATAAATATTAAAAATAAATAAATAAATAAATACCTATCTCTATCTATCTATCTACCTACCTACCTATCTCTATCTATCTATGTACCTACCTACCTATCTGTATCTATCAATCTACCTACCTACCTATCTCTATCTATCTATCTACCTACCTACCTATCTGAATCTATCTATCTACCTACCTACCTATCTGTATCTATCTATCTACCTACCTACCTATCTCTATCTATCTATCTACCTACCTACCTATCTCTATCTATCAATCTACCTACCTACCTATCTGTATCTATCAATCTACCTACCTACCTATCTCTATCTATCAATCTACCTACCTACCTATCTGTATCTATCAATCTACCTACCTACCTATCTCTATCTATCTACCTACCTACCTACCTATCTCTATCAATCTACCTACCTACCTATCTCTATCTATCTATCTACCTACCTACCTATCTCTATCTATCTCTCTACCTACCTACCTATCTCTATCTATCTACCTACCTACCTACCTATCTCTATCAATCTACCTACCTACCTATCTCTATCTATCTATCTACCTACCTACCTATCTCTATCTATCTATCTACCTACCTACCTATCTCTATCTATCTATCTACCTACCTACCTATCTGTATCTATCAATCTACCTACCTACCTATTTCTAACTATCTATCTACCTACCTATCTCTATCTATCTATCTACCTACCTACCTACCTATCTCTATCTATCTATCTACCTACCTACCTGTATCTACCTACCTACCTACCTACCTATCTGTATCTATCAATCTAACTACCTACCTATCTCTATCTATCTATCTACCTACCTACCTCTCTATCTATCTATCTACCTAACTACCTATCTGTATCTATCTACCTACCTACCTACCTACCTATCTGTATCTATCAATCTACCTACCTACCTATCTCTATCTATCTATCTACCTACCCACCTATCTGTATTTATCTATCTACCTACCTATCTGTATCTATCTACCTACCTACCTACCTATCTGTATCTATCAATCTACCTACCTACCTATCTCTATCTATCAATCTACCTACCTACCTATCTCTATCTATCTATCTACCTACCCACCTATCTGTATTTATCTATCTACCTACCTATCTGTATCTATCTACCTACCTACCTACCTATCTCTATCTATCTATCTATCTACCTACCTACCTATCTCTATCTGTCAATCTACCTACCTACCTATCTGTATCTATCAATCTACCTACCTACCTATCTCTATCTATCAATCTACCTACCTACCTATCTATATCTATCAATCTACCTACCTACCTATCTCTATCTATCTACCTACCTACCTACCTATCTCTATCAATCTACCTACCTACCTATCTCTATCTATTTACCTACCTACCTACCTATCTCTATCTATCAATCTACCTACCTACCTATCTGTATCTATCTATCTACCTACCTACCTATCTGTATCTATCTACCTACCTACCTACCTATCTCTCTCTATCAATTACCTACCTACCTATCTGTATCTATCTATCTACCTACCTACCTATCTGTATCTATCTACCTACCTACCTATCTCTACCTATCTATCTACCTACCTACCTATCTCTATCTATCTATCTACCTACCTATCTATCTGTATCTATCAATCTACCTACCTACCTACCTCTATCTATCTATCAACCTACCTACCTATCTGTATCTATCTACCTACCTACCTACCTATCTGTATCTATCTACCTACCTACCTATCTGTATCTATCTATCTACCTACCTACCTATCTCTATCTATCTACCTACCTACCTATCTCTATCTATCTATCTACCTACCTATCTATCTGTATCTATCTATCTACCTATCTACCTATCTCTATATATCTATCTACCTACCTACCTATCTCTATCTATCTATCTATCTATCTATCTACCTACCTACCTATCTCTATCTATTAATCTACCTACCTACCTATCTGTATCTATCTACCTACCTACCTATCTCTATCTATCAATCTACCTACCTACCTATCTCTATCTATCTATATACCTACCTACCTATCTCTATCTATCTATCTACCTACCTACCTATCTGTATCTATCTACCTACCTACCTACCTATCTGTATCTATCTACCTACCTACCTATCTGTATCTATCTATCTACCTACCTACCTATCTCTATCTATGTACCTACCTACCTATCTCTATCTATCTATCTACCTACCTACCTATCTGTATCTATCTATCTACCTACCCACCTATCTCTATCTATCTATCTACCTACCTACCTATCTGTATCTATCTATCTACCTATCTACCTATCTCTATATATCTATCTACCTACCTACCTATCTCTATCTATCTATCTATCTATCTACCTACCTACCTATCTCTATCTGTATCTATCTACCTACCTACCTATCTCTATCTATCAATCTACCTACCTACCTATCTCTATCTATCTATATACCTACCTACCTACCTCTATCTATCTATCAACCTACCTACCTATCTGTATCTATCTACCTACCTACCTACCTATCTGTATCTATCTACCTACCTACCTATCTGTATCTATCTATCTACCTACCTACCTATCTCTATCTATGTACCTACCTACCTATCTCTATCTATCTATCTACCTACCTACCTATCTGTATCTATCTATCTACCTACCCACCTATCTCTATCTATCTATCTACCTACCTACCTATCTGTATCTATCTATCTACCTATCTACCTATCTCTATATATCTATCTACCTACCTACCTATCTCTATCTATCTATCTATCTACCTACCTACCTATCTCTATCTATCTATCTACCTACCTACCTATCTGTATCTATCTATCTACCTATCTACCTATCTCTATATATCTATCTACCTACCTACCTATCTCTATCTATCTATCTATCTATCTATCTATCTATCTACCTACCTACCTATCTCTATCTATTAATCTACCTACCTACCTATCTGTATCTATCTACCTACCTACCTATCTCTATCTATCAATCTACCTACCTACCTATCTCTATCTATCTATATACCTACCTACCTATCTCTATCTATCAATCTACCTACCTACCTATCTGTATCTATCTATCTACCTACCTATCTGTATCTATCAATCTACCTACCTACCTATCTCTATCTATCTATCTACCTACCCACCTATCTGTATTTATCTATCTACCTACCTACCTGTATCTACCTACCTACCTACCTACCTATCTGTATCTATCAATCTAACTACCTACCTATCTCTATCTATCAATCTACCTACCTACCTATCTCTATCTATCTATCTACTTACCCACCTATCTGTATTTATCTATCTACCTACCTATCTGTATCTATCTACATACCTACCTACCTATCTCTATCTATCTATCTACTTAAATACCTATCTCTATCTATCAATCTACCTACCTATCTGTATCTATCAATCTACCTACCTACCTATCTCTATCTATCAATCTACCTACCTACCTATCTGTATCTATCAATCTACCTACCTACCTATCTCTATCTATCTACCTACCTACCTACCTATCTCTATCAATCTACCTACCTACCTATCTCTATCTATTTACCTACCTACCTACCTATCTCTATCTATCAATCTACCTACCTACCTATCTGTATCTATCTACCTACCTACCTACCTATCTCTATCTATCAATCTACCTACCTACCTATCTGTATCTATCTATCTACCTACCTACCTACCTGTATCTATCTATCTACCTACCTACCTATCTCTATCGTCTATCTATCTACCTACCTACCTATCTCTATCTATCTATCTACCTATCTCTATCTATCTACCTACCTACCTACCTATCTCTATCTATCAATCTACCTACCTACCTATCTGTATCTATCTATCTACCTACCTACCTGTCTGTATCTATCTATCTACCTACCTACCTATCTCTATCTATCTATCTACCTACCTACATATCTCTATCTATCTACCTACCTACCTATCTCTATCTATCTATCTACCTAACTACCTTTCTCTATCTATCTATCTACCTACCTACCTATCTCTATCTATCAATCTACCTACCTACCTATCTGTATCTATCTATCTACCTACCTACCTATCTGTATCTATCAATCTACCTACCTACCTATCTCTATCTATCTATCTACCTTCCCACCTATCTGTATTTATCTATCTACCTACCTATCTGTATCTATCTACCTACCTACCTATCTGTATCTATCAATCTACCTACCTACCTATCTCTATCTATCAATCTACCTACCTACCTATCTCTATCTATCTATCTACCTACCCACCTATCTGTATTTATCTATCTACCTACCTATCTGTATCTATCTACCTACCTACCTACCTATCTCTATCTATCTATCTACCTACCTATCTATCTCTATCTATCAATCTACCTACCTACCTATCTGTATCTATCAATCTACCTACCTACCTATCTCTATCTATCAATCTACCTACCTACCTGTATTTATCTACCTACCTACCTACCTATCTCTATCTATCAATCTACCTACCTACCTATCTGTATCTATCAATCTACCTACCTACCTATCTCTATCTATCTATCTACCTACCTACCTATCTCTATCTATCAATCTACCTACCTACCTATCTGTATCTATCAATCTACCTACCTACCTATCTCTATCTATCTACCTACCTACCTACCTATCTCTATCAATCTACCTACCTACCTATCTCTATCTATCTACCTACCTACCTACCTATCTCTATCTATCAATCTACCTACCTACCTATCTGTATCTATCTATATACCTACCTACCTATCTCTATCTATCTATCTACCTACCTTCCTATCTCTATCTATCTACCTACCTACCTATCTGTATCTATCTACCTACCTACCTACCTATCTGTATCTATCTATCTACCTACCTACATATCTGTATCTATATATCTACCTACCTACCTATCTGTATCTATCTATCTACCTACCTAACTATCTGTATCTATCTATCTACCTACCTACCTATCTCTATCTATCTATCTACCTACCTACCTATCTCTATCTACCTACCTACCTACCTACCTATCTGTATCTATCTATCTACCTACATATCTGTATCTATATATCTACCTACCTACCTATCTGTATCTATCTATCTACCTACCTAACTATCTGTATCTATCAATCTACCTACCTACCTATCTCTATCTCTCTACCTACCTACCTACCTACCTATCTCTTTCTATCTATCTACCTACCTACCTATCTCTATCTATCTACCTACCTACCTATCTCTATCTATCTACCTACCTACCTATCTGTATCTATCTATCTACCTATCTACCTATCTCTATCTATCAATCTACCTACCTACCTATCTCTATCTATCTATCTACCTACCTACCTATCTCTATCTATCAATCTACCTACCTACCTGTATTTATCTACCTACCTACCTACCTATCTCTATCTATCAATCTACCTACCTACCTATCTGTATCTATCAATCTACCTACCTACCTATCTCTATCTATCTATCTACCTACCTACCTATCTCTATCTATCAATCTACCTACCTACCTATCTCTATCTATCTACCTACCTACCTACCTATCTCTATCAATCTACCTACCTACCTATCTCTATCTATCTACCTACCTACCTACCTATCTCTATCTATCAATCTACCTACCTACCTATCTGTATCTATCTATCTACCTACCTACCTATCTCTATCTATCTATCTATCTACCTACCTTCCTATCTCTATCTATCTACCTACCTACCTATCTGTATCTATCTACCTACCTACCTACCTATCTGTATCTATCTATCTACCTACCTACATATCTATCTGTATCTATCTATCTACCTACCTAACTATCTGTATCTATCAATCTATCTACCTACCTACCTATCTCTATCTATCTATCTACCTACCTACCTATCTCTATCAATCTACCTACCTACCTATCTCTATCTATCTACCTACCTACCTACCTATCTCTATCTATCAATCTACCTACCTACCTATCTCTATCTATCTATCTATCTACCTACCTACATATCTGTATCTATCTACCTACCTACCTATCTCTATCTATCTATCTACCTACCTACCTATCTGTATCTATCTATTTACCTACCTACCTATCTCTATCTATCTATCTACCCACCTACCTATCTCTATCTACCTACCTACCTACCTATCTGTATCTATCTATCTACCTACCTACATATCTGTATCTATATATCTACCTACCTACCTATCTGTATCTATCTATCTACCTACCTAACTATCTGTATCTATCAATCTACCTACCTACCTATCTCTATCTATCTACCTACCTACCTACCTATCTCTATCTATCTACCTACCTACCTACCTTCTCTATCTATCAATCTACCTACCTACCTATCTGTATCTATCTACCTACCTACCTATCTCTATCTATCAATCTACCTACCTACCTATCTGTATCTATCTACCTACCTACCTACCTATCTGTATCTATCTATCTACCTACCTACATATCTGTATCTATATATCTACCTACCTACCTATCTGTATCTATCTATCTACCTACCTAACTATCTGTATCTATCAATCTATCTACCTACCTACCTATCTCTATCTATCTATCTACCTACCTACCTATCACTATCAATCTACCTACCTACCTATCTCTATCTATCTACCTACCTACCTACCTATCTCTATCTATCAATCTACCTACCTACCTATCTCTATCTATCTACCTACCTACATATCTGTATCTATCTACCTACTTACCTATCTCTATCTATCTATCTACCTACCTATCTGTATCTATCTATCTACCTACCTACCTATCTCTATCTATCTACCTACCTACCTATCTCTATCTATCTACCTACCTACCTATCTGTATCTACCTACCTACCTACATACCTATCTGTATCTATCTATCTACCTACCTAACTATCTGTATCTTTCAATCTACCTACCTACCTATCTCTATCTATCTACCTACCTACCTACCTATCTCTTTCTATCTATCTACCTACCTACCTATCTCTATCTATCTATCTATCTACCTACCTACCTATCTCTATCTATCTATCTATCTACCTACCTACCTATCTGTATCTATCAATCTACCTACCTATCTGTATTTATCTACCTACCTACCTATCTCTATCTATCTATCTACCTACCTACCTATCTGTATCTATCAATCTACCTACCTAACTATCTCTATCTATCTACCTACCTACCTACCTATCTCTATCAATCTACCTACCTATCTCTATCTACCTACCTACCTACCTATCTCTATCTCTCTACCTACCTACCTACCTACCTATCTCTTTCTATCTATCTACCTACCTACCTATCTCTATCTATCTACCTACCTACCTATCTCTATCTATCTATCTACCTACCTACCTATCTGTATCTATCTATCTACCTATCTACCTATCTCTATCTATCAATCTACCTACCTACCTATCTCTATCTATCTATCTACCTACCTACCTATCTCTATCTATCAATCTACCTACCTACCTGTATTTATCTACCTACCTACCTACCTATCTCTATCTATCAATCTACCTACCTACCTATCTGTATCTATCAATCTACCTACCTACATATCTGTATTTATATATCTACCTACCTACCTATCTGTATCTATCTATCTACCTACCTAACTATCTGTATCTATCAATCTATCTACCTACCTACCTATCTCTATCTATCTATCTACCTACCTACCTATCTCTATCAATCTACCTACCTACCTATCTCTATCTATCTACCTACCTACCTACCTATCTCTATCTATCAATCTACCTACCTACCTATCTCTATCTATCTACCTACCTACATATCTGCATCTATCTACCTACCTACCTATCTCTATCTATCTATCTACCTACCTACCTATCTGTATCTATCTATCTACCTACCTACCTATCTCTATCTATCTATCTACCTACCTACCTATCTCTATCTATCTACCTACCTACCTATCTGTATCTACCTACCTACCTACCTATCTGTATCTATCTCTCTACCTACCTACATATCTGTATCTATATATCTACCTACATACCTATCTGTATCTATCTATCTACCTACCTAACTATCTGTATCTATCAATCTACCTACCTACCTATCTCTATCTATCTACCTTCCTACCTACCTATCTCTTTCTATCTATCTACCTACCTACCTATCTCTATCTATCTATCTACCTACCTACCTACCTATCTCTATCTATCTATCTATCTACCTACCTACCTATCTGTATCTATCAATCTACCTACCTATCTGTATTTATCTACCTACCTACCTATCTCTATCTATCTATCTACCTACCTACCTATCTGTATCTATCAATCTACCTACCTAACTATCTCTATCTATCTACCTACCTACCTACCTACCTATCTCTATCAATCTACCTACCTATCTCTATCTATCTACCTACCTACCTACCTATCTCTATCTATCAATCTACCTACCTACCTATCTGTATCTATTTATCTACCTACCTAATCTCTATCTCTCTATCTACCTACCTACCTATCTCTATCTATCTATCTACCTACCTACCTATCTCTATCTATCTACCTACCTACCTATCTCTATCTATCTATCTACCTACCTACCTATCTCTATCTATCAATCTACCTACCTACCTGTATTTATCTACCTACCTACCTACCTATCTCTATCTATCTATCTACCTACCTACCTATCTCTATCTATCAATCTACCTACCTACCTATCTGTATCTATCAATCTACCTACCTACCTATCTCTATCTATCTATCTATCTACCTACCTACCTATCTCTATCTATCAATCTACCTACCTACCTATCTGTATCTATCAATCTACCTACCTACCTATCTCTATCTATCTACCTACCTACCTACCTATCTCTATCAATCTACCTACCTACCTATCTCTATCTATCTACCTACCTACCTACCTATCTCTATCTATCAATCTACCTACCTACCTATCTGTATCTATCTATCTACCTACCTACCTATCTCTATCTATCTATCTACCTACCTTCCTATCTCTATCTATCTACCTACCTACCTATCTGTATCTATCTACCTACCTACCTACCTATCTGTATCTATCTATCTACCTACCTACATATCTGTATCTATATATCTACCTACCTACCTATCTGTATCTATCTATCTACCAACCTAACTATCTGTATCTATCAATCTATCTACCTACCTACCTATCTCTATCTATCTATCTACCTACCTACCTATCTCTATCAATCTACCTACCTACCTATCTCTATCTATCTACCTACCTACCTACCTATCTCTATCTATCAATCTACCTACCTACCTATCTCTATCTATCTATCTACCTACCTACCTATCTGTATCTATCTATCTACCTACCTACCTATCTCTACCTATCTATCTACCCACCTACCTATCTCTATCTATCTACCTACCTACCTACCTATCTGTATCTATCTCTCTACCTACCTACATATCTGTATCTATATATCTACCTACATACCTATCTGTATCTATCTATCTACCTACCTAACTATCTGTATCTATCAATCTACCTACCTACCTATCTCTATCTATCTACCTACCTACCTACCTATCTCTTTCTATCTATCTACCTACCTACCTATCTCTATCTATCTATCTATCTATCTACCTACCTACCTATCTCTATCTATCTATCTATCTACCTACCTACCTATCTGTATCTATCAATCTACCTACCTATCTGTATTTATCTACCTACCTACCTATCTCTATCTATCTATCTACCTACCTACCTATCTGTATCTATCAATCTACCTACCTAACTATCTCTATCTATCTACCTACCTACCTACCTACCTATCTCTATCAATCTACCTACCTATCTCTATCTATCTACCTACCTACCTACCTATCTCTATCTATCAATCTACCTACCTACCTATCTGTATCTATTTATCTACCTACCTAATCTCTATCTCTCTATCTACCTACCTACCTATCTCTATCAATCTACCTACCTACCTATCTCTATCTATCTACCTACCTACCTACCTATCTCTATCTATCAATCTACCTACCTACCTATCTCTATCTATCTATCTACCTACCTACATATCTGTATCTATCTACCTACCTACCTATCTCTATCTATCTATCTACCTACCTACCTATCTGTATCTATCTATCTACCTACCTACCTATCTCTATCTATCTATCTACCCACCTACCTATCTCTATCTATCTACCTACCTACCTACCTATCTGTATCTATCTCTCTACCTACCTACATATCTGTATCTATATATCTACCTACATACCTATCTGTATCTATCTATCTACCTACCTAACTATCTGTATCTATCAATCTACCTACCTACCTATCTCTATCTATCTACCTACCTACCTACCTATCTCTTTCTATCTATCTACCTACCTACCTATCTCTATCTATCTATCTATCTACCTACCTACCTATCTCTATCTATCTATCTATCTACCTACCTACCTATCTGTATCTATCAATCTACCTACCTATCTGTATTTATCTACCTACCTACCTATCTCTATCTATCTATCTACCTACCTACCTATCTGTATCTATCAATCTACCTACCTAACTATCTCTATCTATCTACCTACCTACCTACCTACCTATCTCTATCAATCTACCTACCTATCTCTATCTATCTACCTACCTACCTACCTATCTCTATCTATCAATCTACCTACCTACCTATCTGTATCTATTTATCTCCCTACCTAATCGCTATCTCTCTATCTACCTACCTACCTATCTCTATCTATCTATCTACCTACCTACCTATCTCTATCTATCTACCTACCTACCTATCTCTATCTATCTATCTACCTACCTACCTATCTCTATCTATCAATCTACCTACCTACCTGTATTTATCTACCTACCTACCTACCTATCTCTATCTATCTATCTACCTACCTACCTATCTCTATCTATCAATCTACCTACCTACCTATCTGTATCTATCAATCTACCTACCTACCTATCTCTATCTATCTATCTATCTACCTACCTACCTATCTCTATCTATCAATCTACCTACCTACCTATCTGTATCTATCAATCTACCTACCTACCTATCTCTATCTATCTACCTACCTACCTACCTATCTCTATCAATCTACCTACCTACCTATCTCTATCTATCTACCTACCTACCTATCTCTATCTATCAATCTACCTACCTACCTATCTGTATCTATCTATCTACCTACCTACCTATCTCTATCTATCTATCTACCTACCTTCCTATCTCTATCTATCTACCTACCTACCTATCTGTATCTATCTACCTACCTACCTACCTATCTGTATCTATCTATCTACCTACCTACATATCTGTATCTATATATCTACCTACCTACCTATCTGTATCTATCTATCTACCTACCTAACTATCTGTATCTATCAATCTATCTACCTACCTACCTATCTCTATCTATCTATCTACCTACCTACCTATCTCTATCAATCTACCTACCTACCTATCTCTATCTATCTACCTACCTACCTACCTATCTCTATCTATCAATCTACCTACCTACCTATCTCTATCTATCTATCTACCTACCTACATATCTGTATCTATCTACCTACCTACCTATCTCTATCTATCTATCTACCTACCTACCTATCTGTATCTATCTATCTACCTACCTACCTATCTCTATCTATCTATCTACCCACCTACCTATCTCTATCTATCTACCTACCTACCTACCTATCTGTATCTATCTACCTACCTACCTATCTGTATCTATCTATCTACCTACCTACATATCTGTATCTATATATCTACCTACCTACCTATCTGTATCTATCTATCTACCTACCTAACTATCTGTATCTATCAATCTACCTACCTACCTATCTCTATCTACCTACCTACCTACCTACCTATCTCTATCTATCTACCTACCTACCTACCTTCTCTATCTATCAATCTACCTACCTACCTACCTATCTGTATCTATTTATCTACCTACCTACCTATCTCTATCTATCTATCTACCTACCTACCTATCTCTATCTATCTACCTACCTATCTACCTGTATCTATCTACCTACCTACCTAACTATCTGTATCTATCAATCTATCTACCTACCTACCTATCTCTATCTATCTATCTACCTACCTACCTATCTCTATCAATCTACCTACCTACCTATCTCTATCTATCTACCTACCTACCTACCTATCTCTATCTATCAATCTACCTACCTACCTATCTCTATCTATCTACCTACCTACATATCTGTATCTATCTACCTACCTACCTATCTCTATCTATCTATCTACCTACCTACCTATCTTTATCTATCTATCTACCTACCTACCTATCTCTATCTATCTATCTACCTACCTACCTATCTCTATCTATCTACCTACCTACCTATCTGTATCTACCTACCTACCTACCTACCTATGTGTATCTATCTCTCTACCTACCTACATATCTGTATCTATATATCTACCTACATACCTATCTGTATCTATCTATCTACCTACCTAACTATCTGTATCTATCAATCTACCTACCTACCTATCTCTATCTACCTACCTACCTACCTACATATCTCTTTCTATCTACCTACCTACCTACCTACCTATATCTATCTATCTATCTATCTATCTATCTATCTATCTATCTATCTATCTATCTATCTATCTATCTATCTACCTACCTACCTATCTCTATCTATCTATCTACCTACCTACCTATTTGTATCTATCAATCTACCTACCTATCTGTATTTATCTACCTACCTACCTACCTATCTCTATCTATCTATCTACCTACCTACCTATCTGTATCTATCAATCTACCTACCTACTTATCTCTATCTATCTACCTACCTACCTACCTATCTATCTCTATCAATCTACCTACCTATCTCTATCAATCTACCTACCTACCTACCTATCTCTATCTATCAATCTACCTACCTACCTATCTGTATCTATTTATCTACCAACCTACCTATCTCTATATCTACCTACCTACCTATCTCTATCTATCTATCTACCTACCTACCTATCTCTATCTATCTATCTACCTACCTACCTATCACTATCTATCTATCTACCTACCTACCTATCTGTATCTATCAATCTACCTACCTACCTATCTCTATCTATCTGTCTACCTACCTACCTATCTCTATCTATCAATCTACCTACCTATCTGTATTTATCTACCTACCTACCTACCTATCTCTATCTATCTATCTACCTACCTACCTATCTCTATCTATCTATCTACCTACCTACCTATCCGTATCTATCAATCTACCTACCTACCTATCTCTATCTATCTATCTACCTACCTACCTATCTCTATCTACCTACCTACCTACCTATCTGTATCTATCTATCTAACTACCTACCTATCTGTATCTATCTATCTACCTACCTACCTATCTCTATCTATCTATCTACCTACCTACCTATCTCTATCAATCTACCTACCTACCTATCTCTATCTATCTACCTACCTACCTATCTCTATCTATCTTTCTACCTACCTACATATCTGTATCTATCTACCTACCTACCTACCTATCTGTATCTATCTATCTACCTACCTACCTATCTCTATCTATCTATTTATCTACCTACCTATCTCTATCTATCTATCTACCTACCTACCTACCTACCTATCTCTATCAATCTACCTACCTACCTATCTCTATCTATCTACCTACCTACCTACCTATCTCTATCTATCTATTTTTTTTTTATTAAAAGTTTTATAAATTTTACAAAAGAACAAAAACAATACAAAACAATAGACAACATATACAAAAAAAGAAAACTAAACAATACATATATAAAAAACCCCCCCCCACCCCTCCCAAAAACCCTCCCTTCCCCCCCCTGAGCTTCCCAGAGCAGAATATAGGCTTAAGATAATAAAATAAAAATAAAAATTAAATTAAAAACTTTATATTTATATATATATAAAATATCTATAACACATATGAAAATAAAACTTATGAAAAAGCTATATAATATTTTTGTATACCCAATCTAAATTGTATAAATTTTATCCATTTGTCCCAAACAGCCAAAAACTATCTCTATCTATCAATCTACCTACCTACCTATCTCTATCTATCTATTTACCTACCTACCTATCTCTATCTATCTATCTACCTACCTACCTATCTCTATCTATCTATCTACCTACCTACCTATCTCTATCAATCTAACTACCTACCTATCCCTATCTATCTACCTACCTACCTACCTATCTCTATCTATCAATCTACCTACCTACCTATCTCTATCTATCTACCTGCCTACCTACATATCTGTATCTATCTACCTACCTACCTATCTCTATCTATCTATCTACCTACATACCTCTCTGTATCTATCTATCTACCTACATACCTATCTCTATCTATCTATCTACCTACCTACCTATCTCTATCTATCTACCTACCTACCTATCTGTATGTATCTACCTACCTACCTACCTACCTATCTGTATCTATCTATCTACCTACCTACCTATCTGTATCTATATATCTACATACCTACCTATCTGTATCTATCTATCTACCTACCTAACTATCTGTATCTATCAATCTACCTACCTACCTATCTCTATCTATCTATTTACCTACCTACCTATCTCTGTCTATCTATCTACCTACTTACCTATCTCTATCTATCTATCTACCTACCTACCTATCTGTATCTATCAATCTACCTACCTACCTATCTCTATCTATCTATCTACCTACCTACCTATCTCTATCTATCTATCTACCTACCTACCTATCTGTATCAATCTATCTACCTATCTACCTATCTCTATCTATCAATCTACCTACCTATCTGTATTTATCTACGTACCTACCTATCTCTATCTATCTACCTACCTACCTATCTCTATCTATCAATCTACCTACCTACCTATCTCTATCTATCAATCTACCTACCTACCTATCTCTATCTATCTACCTACATACCTACCTATCTCTATCAATCTACCTACCTACCTATCTCTATCTATCTACCTACCTACCTACCTATCTCTATCTATCAATCTACCTACCTACCTATCTGTATCTATCTATCTACCTACCTACCTATCTCTATCTATCTATCTACCTACATACCTATCTCTATCTATCTATCTACCTACCTACCTATCTCTATCTATCTACCTACCTACCTATCTGTATGTATCTACCTACCTACCTACCTACCTATCTGTATCTATCTATCTACCTACCTACCTATCTGTATCTATATATCTACATACCTACCTATCTGTATCTATCTATCTACCTACCTAACTATCTGTATCTATCAATCTACCTACCTACCTATCTCTATCTATCTATTTACCTACCTACCTATCTCTGTCTATCTATCTACCTACTTACCTATCTCTATCTATCTATCTACCTACCTACCTATCTGTATCTATCAATCTACCTACCTACCTATCTCTATCTATCTATCTACCTACCTACCTATCTCTATCTATCTATCTACCTACCTACCTATCTGTATCAATCTATCTACCTATCTACCTATCTCTATCTATCAATCTACCTACCTATCTGTATTTATCTACGTACCTACCTATCTCTATCTATCTACCTACCTACCTATCTCTATCTATCAATCTACCTACCTACCTATCTCTATCTATCAATCTACCTACCTACCTATCTCTATCTATCTACCTACATACCTACCTATCTCTATCAATCTACCTACCTACCTATCTCTATCTATCTACCTACCTACCTACCTATCTCTATCTATCAATCTACCTACCTACCTATCTGTATCTATCTATCTACCTACCTACCTATCTCTATCTATCTATCTACCTACCTACCTATCTCTATCTATCTATCTACCTACCTACCTATCACTATCTATCTACCTACCTACCTATCTCTATCTATCTATCTACCTACCTACCTATCTGTATCTATCTATCTACCTATCTACCTATCTCTATCTATCAATCTACCTACCTACCTATCTCTATCTATCTATCTACCTACCTATCTGTATTTATCTACCTACCTACCTACCTATCTCTATCTATCTACCTACCAACCTATCTCTATCTATCAATCTACCTACCTACCTATCTGTATCTATCAATCTACCTACCTACCTACCTATCTCTATCTATCTATCTATCTATCTATCTATCTATCTATCTATCTATCTATCTATCTACCTACCTATCTCTATCTATCAATCTACCTACCTACCTATCTGTATCTATCAATCTACCTACCTACCTATCTCTATCTATCTACCTACATACCTACCTATCTCTATCAATCTACCTACCTACCTATCTCTATCTATCTACCTACCTACCTACCTATCTCTATCTATCAATCTACCTACCTACCTATCTGTATCTATCTATCTACCTACCTACCTATCTCTATCTATCTATCTACCTACCTACCTATCTCTATCTATCTATCTACCTACCTACCTATCTCTATCTATCTAGCTACCTACCTATCTCTATCTATCTATCTACCTACCTACCTATCTCTATCTATCAATCTACCTACCTAACTCTATTTATCTACCTACCTACCTACCTATCTCTATCTATCTACCTACCTATCTGTATCTATCAATCTACCTACCTACCTATCTGTATCTATCAATCTACCTACCTACCTATCTGTATCTATCTATCTACCTACCTAACTATCTGTATCTATCAATCTACCTACCTACCTATCTCTATCTATCTATCTACCTACCTACCTATCTCTTTCTATCTACCTACCTACCTACCTATCTCTATCTATCTATCTACCTACCTACCTATCTCTATCTATCTATCTACCTACCTACCTATCTCTATCTATCAATCTACCTACCTATCTGTATTTATCTACCTACCTACCTACCTATCTCTATCTATCTATCTACCTACCTACCTATCTCTATCTATCAATCTATCTACCTACCTATCTGTATCTATTTATCTACCTACCTACCTATCTCTATCTATCTATCTACCTACCTACCTATCTCTATCTATCTATCTACTTACCTACCTATCTCTATCTATCTATCTACCTACCTACCTATCTCTATCTATCTATCTACCTACCTACCTATCTCTATCTATCAATCTACCTACCTATCTGTATTTATCTACCTACCTACCTACCTATCTCTATCTATCTATCTACCTACCTACCTATCTCTATCTATCTATCTACCTACCTACCTATCTGAATCTATCAATCTACCAACCTACCTATCTCTATCTATCTATCTACCTACCTACCTATCTCTATCTATCTATCTACCTACCTACCTATCTGTATCTATCTATCTAACTACCTACCTATCTGTATCTATCTATCTACCTACCTACCTATCTCTATCTATCTATCTACCTACCTACCTATCTCTATCAATCTACCTACCTACCTATCTCTATCTATCTACCTACCTACCTATCTCTATCTATCTTTCTACCTACCTACATATCTTTATCTATCTACCTACCTACCTACCTATCTGTATCTATCTATCTATCTACCTACCTACCTATCTCAATCTATCTATTTACCTACCTACCTATCTCTATCTATCTATCTACCTACCTACCTATCTGTATCTATCTATCTACCTACCTACCTATCTCTATCTATCTATCTACCTACCTACCTATCTCTAGCTAGCTATCTATCTACCTACCTACCTGTATCTATCTATCTACCTACCTACCTATCTCTATCTATCTATCTACCTACCTACCTATCTCTATCAATCTACCTACCTACCTATCCCTATCTATCTACCTACCTACCTATCTCTATCTATCTCTCTACCTACCTACATATCTGTATCTATCTACCTACCTACCTACCTATCTGTATCTATCTATCTACCTACCTACCTATCTCTATCTATCTATTTACCTACCTACCTACCTATCTCTATCTATCTATCTATCTATCTATCTATCTATCTATCTATCTATCTATCTATCTATCTATCTATCTATCTATCTATCTATCTATCTACCTACCTACCTACCTACCTATCTCTATCTATCTACCTACCTACCTATCTGTATCTATCAATCTACCTACCTACCTATCTCTATCTATCTACCTACCTACCTACCTATCTATCTCTATCAATCTACCTACCTATCTCTATCAATCTACCTACCTACCTACCTATCTCTATCTATCAATCTACCTACCTACCTATCTGTATCTATTTATCTACCAACCTACCTATCTCTATATCTACCTACCTACCTATCTCTATCTATCTATCTATCTACCTACCTACCTATCTCTATCTATCTATCTACCTACCTACCTATCACTATCTATCTATCTACCTACCTACCTATCTGTATCTATCAATCTACCTACCTACCTATCTCTATCTATCTGTCTACCTACCTACCTATCTCTATCTATCAATCTACCTACCTATCTGTATTTATCTACCTACCTACCTACCTATCTCTATCTATCTATCTACCTACCTACCTATCTCTATCTATCTATCTACCTACCTACCTATCTGTATCTATCAATCTACCTACCTACCTATCTCTATCTATCTATCTACCTACCTACCTATCTCTATCTATCTACCTACCTACCTACCTATCTGTATCTATCTATCTAACTACCTACCTATCTGTATCTATCTATCTACCTACCTACCTATCTCTATCAATCTACCTACCTACCTATCTCTATCTATCTACCTACCTACCTATCTCTATCTATCTTTCTACCTACCTACATATCTGTATCTATCTACCTACCTACCTACCTATCTGTATCTATATATCTACCTACCTACCTATCTCTATCTATCTATTTATCTACCTACCTATCTCTATCTATCTATCTACCTACCTACCTACCTACCTATCTCTATCAATCTACCTACCTACCTATCTCTATCTATCTACCTACCTACCTATCTCTATCTATCAATCTACCTACCTACCTATCTCTATCTATCTATTTACCTACCTACCTATCTCTATCTATCTATCTACCTACCTACCTATCTCTATCTATCTATCTACCTACCTACCTATCTGTATCAATCTAACTACCTACCTATCCCTATCTACCTACCTACCTACCTACCTACCTATCTCTATCTATCAATCTACCTACCTACCTATCTCTATCTATCTACCTGCCTACCTACATATCTGTATCTATCTACCTACCTACCTATCTCTATCTATCTATCTACCTACATACCTCTCTGTATCTATCTATCTACCTACATACCTATCTCTATCTATCTATCTACCTACCTACCTATCTCTATCTATCTACCTACCTACCTATCTGTATGTATCTACCTACCTACCTACCTACCTATCTGTATCTATCTATCTACCTACCTACCTATCTGTATCTATATATCTACATACCTACCTATCTGTATCTATCTATCTACCTACCTAACTATCTGTATCTATCAATCTACCTACCTACCTATCTCTATCTATCTATCTACCTACCTACCTATCTCTGTCTATCTATCTACCTACTTACCTATCTCTATCTATCTATCTACCTACCTACCTATCTGTATCTATCAATCTACCTACCTACCTATCTCTATCTATCTATCTACCTACCTACCTATCTCTATCTATCTATCTATCTACCTACCTACCTATCTGTATCAATCTATCTACCTATCTACCTATCTCTATCTATCAATCTACCTACCTACCTATCTCTATCTATCAATCTACCTACCTATCTGTATTTATCTACCTACCTACCTATCTCTATCTATCTACCTACTTAACTATCTCTATCTATCAATCTACCTACCTACCTATCTGTATCTATCAATCTACCTACCTAACTATCTCTATCTATCTACCTACATACCTACCTATCTCTATCAATCTACCTACCTAAATATCTCTATCTATCTACCTACCTACCTACCTATCTCTATCTATCAATCTACCTACCTACCTATCTGTATCTATCTATCTACCTACCTACCTATCTCTATCTATCTATCTATCTACCTACCTACCTATCTCTATCTATCTATCTACCTACCTACCTATCTCTATCTATCTACCTACCTACCTATCTCTATCTATCTATCTACCTACCTACCTATCTCTATCTATCAATCTACCTACCTATCTCTATTTATCTACCTACCTACCTACCTATCTGTATCTATCTATCTACCTATCTACCTATCTCTATCTATCAATCTACCTACCTACCTATCTCTATCTATCTATCTACCTACCTATCTGTATTTATCTACCTACCTACCTACCTATCTCTATCTATCTACCTACCAACCTATCTCTATCTATCAATCTACCTACCTACCTATCTGTATCTATCAATCTACCTACCTACCTATCTCTATCTATCTATCTATCTATCTATCTATCTATCTATCTATCTATCTATCTATCTATCTATCTACCTACCTATCTCTATCTATCAATCTACCTACCTACCTATCTGTATCTATCAATCTACCTACCTACCTATCTCTATCTATCTACCTACATACCTACCTATCTCTATCAATCTACCTACCTACCTATCTCTATCTATCTACCTACCTACCTACCTATCTCTATCTATCAATCTACCTACCTACCTATCTGTATCTATCTATCTACCTACCTACCTATCTCTATCTATCTATCTACCTACCTACCTATCTCTATCTATCTATCTACCTACCTACCTATCTCTATCTATCTACCTACCTACCTATCTCTATCTATCTATCTACCTACCTACCTATCTCTATCTATCAATCTACCTACCTATCTCTATTTATCTACCTACCTACCTACCTATCTCTATCTATCTACCTACCTATCTGTATCTATCAATCTACCTACCTACCTATCTGTATCTATCAATTCTACCTACCCTATCTGTATCTATCTATCTACCTACCTAACTATCTGTATCTATCAATCTACCTACCTACCTATCTCTATCTATCTATCTACCTACCTACCTATCTCTTTCTATCTACCTACCTACCTACCTATCTCTATCTATCTATCTACCTACCTACCTATCTCTATCTATCTATCTACCTACCTACCTATCTCTATCTATCAATCTACCTACCTATCTGTATTTATCTACCTACCTACCTACCTACCTACCTATCTCTATCTATCTATCTACCTACCTACCTATCTCTATCTATCAATCTATCTACCTACCTATCTGTATCTATTTATCTACCTACCTACCTATCTCTATCTATCTATCTACCTACCTACCTATCTCTATCTATCTATCTACTTACCTACCTATCTCTATCTATCTATCTATCTACCTACCTACCTATCTCTATCTATCTATCTACCTACCTACCTATCTCTATCTATCAATCTACCTACCTATCTGTATTTATCTACCTACCTACCTACCTATCTCTATCTATCTATCTATCTACCTACCTATCTCTATCTATCTATCTACCTACCTACCTATCTGAATCTATCAATCTACCAACCTACCTATCTCTATCTATCTATCTACCTACCTACCTATCTCTATCTATCTATCTACCTACCTACCTATCTGTATCTATCTATCTAACTACCTACCTATCTGTATCTATCTATCTACCTACCTACCTATCTCTATCTATCTATCTACCTACCTACCTATCTCTATCAATCTACCTACCTACCTATCTCTATCTATCTACCTACCTACCTATCTCTATCTATCTTTCTACCTACCTACATATCTTTATCTATCTACCTACATACCTACCTATCTGTATCTATCTATCTATCTACCTACCTACCTATCTCTATCTATCTATTTACCTACCTACCTATCTCTATCTATCTATCTACCTACCTACCTATCTGTATCTATCAATCTACCTACCTACCTATCTCTATCTATCTATCTACCTACCTACCTATCTCTATCTATCTATCTACCTACCTACCTATCTCTATCTATCTATCTACCTACCTACCTGTATCTATCTATCTACCTACCTACCTATCTCTATCTATCTATCTACCTACCTACCTATCTCAATCAATCTACCTACCTACCTATCCCTATCTATCTACCTACCTACCTATCTCTATCTATCTTTCTACCTACCTACATATCTGTATCTATCTACCTACCTACCTACCTATCTGTATCTATCTATCTACCTACCTACCTATCTCTATCTATCTATTTACCTACCTACCTATCTCTATCTATCTATCTACCTACCTACCTATCTGTATCTATCAATCTACCTACCTACCTATCTCTATCTATCTATCTACCTACCTACCTATCTCTATCTATCTATCTACCTACCTACCTATCTTTATCTATCTATCTAACTACCTACCTATCTGTATCTATCTATCTACCTACCTACCTATCTCTATCTATCTATCTACCTACCTACCTATCTCTATCAATCTACCTACCTACCTATCTCTATCTATCTACCTACCTACCTATCTACATATCTGTATCTATCTACCTACCTACCTACCTACCTATCTCTATCTATCTATCTATCTATCTACCTACCTACCTATCTCTATCTATCTACCTACCTACCTATCTCTATCTATCTATCTATCTATCTACCTACCTACCTATCTCTATCTATCAATCTACCTACCTATCTCTATTTATCTACCTACCTACCTACCTATCTGTATCTATCTATCTACCTATCTACCTATCTCTATCTATCAATCTACCTACCTACCTATCTCTATCTATCTATCTACCTACCTATCTGTATTTATCTACCTACCTACCTACATATCTCTATCTATCTACCTACCAACCTATCTCTATCTATCAATCTACCTACCTACCTATCTGTATCTATCAATCTACCTACCTACCTACCTATCTCTATCTATCTATCTATCTATCTATCTATCTATCTATCTATCTATCTATCTATCTATCTATCTATCTATCAATCTATCTACCTACCTATCTCTATCTATCAATCTACCTACCTACCTATCTGTATCTATCAATCTACCTACCTACCTATCTCTATCTATCTACCTACATACCTACCTATCTCTATCAATCTACCTACCTACCTATCTCTATCTATCTACCTACCTACCTACCTATCTCTATCTATCAATCTACCTACCTACCTATCTGTATCTATCTATCTACCTACCTACCTATCTCTATCTATCTATCTACCTACCTACCTATCTCTATCTATCTATCTACCTACCTACCTATCTCTATCTATCTACCTACCTACCTATCTCTATCTATCTATCTACCTACCTACCTATCTCTATCTATCAATCTACCTACCTATCTCTATTTATCTACCTACCTACCTACCTATCTCTATCTATCTACCTACCTATCTGTATCTATCAATCTACCTACCTACCTATCTGTATCTATCAATCTACCTACCTACCTATCTGTATCTATCTATCTACCTACCTAACTATCTGTATCTATCAATCTACCTACCTACCTATCTCTATCTATCTATCTACCTACCTACCTATCTCTATCTATCTATCTACCTACCTACCTATCTCTATCTATCTATCTACCTACCTACCTATCTCTATCTATCTACCTACCTACCTATCTCTATCTATCTATCTACCTACCTACCTATCTCTATCTATCAATCTACCTACCTATCTCTATTTATCTACCTACCTACCTACCTATCTCTATCTATCTACCTACCTATCTGTATCTATCAATCTACCTACCTATCTGTATCTATCAATCTACCTACCTACCTATCTGTATCTATCTATCTACCTACCTAACTATCTGTATCTATCAATCTACCTACCTACCTATCTCTATCTATCCATCTACCTACCTACCTATCTCTATCTATCAATCTACCTACCTATCTCTATTTATCTACCTACCTACCTACCTATCTCTATCTATCTACCTACCTATCTGTATCTATCAATCTACCTACCTACCTATCTGTATCTATCAATCTACCTACCTACCTATCTGTATCTATCTATCTACCTACCTAACTATCTGTATCTATCAATCTACCTACCTACCTATCTCTATCTATCTATCTACCTACCTACCTATCTCTTTCTATCTACCTACCTACCTACCTATCTCTATCTATCTATCTACCTACCTACCTATCTCTATCTATCTATCTACCTACCTACCTATCTCTATCTATCAATCTACCTACCTATCTGTATTTATCTACCTACCTACCTACCTATCTCTATCTATCTATCTACCTACCTACCTATCTCTATCTATCAATCTATCTACCTACCTATCTGTATCTATTTATCTACCTACCTACCTATCTCTATCTATCTATCTACCTACCTACCTATCTCTATCTATCTATCTACTTACCTACCTATCTCTATCTATCTATCTACCTACCTACCTATCTCTATCTATCTATCTACCTACCTACCTATCTCTATCTATCAATCTACCTACCTATCTGTATTTATCTACCTACCTACCTACCTATCTCTATCTATCTATCTACCTACCTACCTATCTCTATCTATCTATCTACCTACCTACCTATCTGAATCTATCAATCTACCAACCTACCTATCTCTATCTATCTATCTACCTACCTACCTATCTCTATCTATCTATCTACCTACCTACCTATCTGTATCTATCTATCTAACTACCTACCTATCTGTATCTATCTATCTACCTACCTACCTATCTCTATCTATCTATCTACCTACCTACCTATCTCTATCAATCTACCTACCTACCTATCTCTATCTATCTACCTACCTACCTATCTCTATCTATCTTTCTACCTACCTACATATCTTTATCTATCTACCTACCTACCTACCTATCTGTATCTATCTATCTATCTACCTACCTACCTATCTCTATCTATCTATTTACCTACCTACCTATCTCTATCTATCTATCTACCTACCTACCTATCTGTATGTATCAATCTACCTACCTACCTATCTCTATCTATCTATCTACCTACCTATCTATCTCTATCTATCTATCTACCTACCTACCTATCTCTATCTATCTATCTACCTACCTACCTGTATCTATCTATCTACCTACCTACCTATCTCTATCTATCTATCTACCTACCTACCTATCTCTATCAATCTACCTACCTACCTATCCCTATCTATCTACCTACCTACCTATCTCTATCTATCTTTCTACCTACCTACATATCTGTATCTATCTACCTACCTACCTACCTATCTGTATCTATCTATCTACCTACCTACCTATCTCTATCTATCTATTTACCTACCTACCTATCTCTATCTATCTATCTACCTACCTACCTATCTGTATCTATCAATCTACCTACCTACCTATCTCTATCTATCTATCTACCTACCTACCTATCTCTATCTATCTATCTACCTACCTACCTATCTTTATCTATCTATCTAACTACCTACCTATCTGTATCTATCTATCTACCTACCTACCTATCTCTATCTATCTATCTACCTACCTACCTATCTCTATCAATCTACCTACCTACCTATCTCTATCTATCTACCTACCTACCTACCTACATATCTGTATCTATCTACCTACCTACCTACCTACCTATCTGTATCTATCTATCTACCTACCTACCTATCTCTATCTATCTATTTACCTACCTACCTATCTCTATCTATCTATCTACCTACCTACCTATCTGTATCTATCAATCTACCTACCTACCTATCTCTATCTATCTATCTACCTACCTACCTATCTCTATCTATCTATCTACCTACCTACCTACCTATCTTTATCTATCTATCTAACTACCTACCTATCTGTATCTATCTATCTACCTACCTACCTATCTCTATCTATCTATCTACCTACCTACCTATCTCTATCAATCTACCTACCTACCTATCTCTATCTATCTACCTACCTACCTATCTCTATCTATCTTTCTACCTACCTACATATCTGTATCTATCTACCTACCTACCTACCTATCTGTATCTATCTATCTACCTACCTACCTATCTCTATCTATCTATTTACCTACCTACCTATCTCTATCTATCTATCTACCTACCTACCTATCTGTATCTATCAATCTACCTACCTACCTATCTCTATCTATCTATCTACCTACCTACCTATCTCTATCTATCTATCTACCTACCTACCTGTATCTATCTATCTACCTACCTACCTATCTCTATCTATCTATCTACCTACCTACCTATCTCTATCAATCTACCTATCTACCTATCCCTATCTATCTACCTACCTACCTACCTATTTCTATCTATCAATCTACCTACCTACCTATCTCTATCTATCTACCTACCTACCTACATATCTGTATCTATCTACCTACCTACCTATCTCTATCTATCTATCTATCTACCTACCTACCTATCTGTATCTATCTATCTACCTACCTACCTATCTCTATCTATCTATCTACCTACCTACCTATCTCTATCTATCTACCTACCTACCTATCTGTATGTATCTACCTACCTACCTACCTATCTGTATCTATCTATCTACCTACCTACATATCTGTATCTATCTATCTACCTACCTACCTATCTGTATCTATCTATCTACCTACCTAACTATCTGTATCTATCAATCTACCTACCTACCTATCTCTATCTATCTATCTACCTACCTACCTATCTCTTTCTATCTATCTACCTACCTACCTATCTCTATCTATCTATCTATCTACCTACCTACCTATCTGTATCTATCAATCTACCTACCTACCTACCTATCTCTATCTATCTACCTACCTACCTATCTCTATCTATCTATCTACCTACCTACCTATCTCTATCTATCTATCTACCTACCTACCTACCTACCTACCTACCTCTATCTATCAATCTACCTACCTATCTGTATTTATCTACCTACCTACCTATCTCTATCTATCTACCTACCTACCTATCTCTATCTATCAATCTACCTACCTACCTATCTGTATCTATCAATCTACCTACCGAGCTTCCGGTGGGAGGCGACGGCGATGGCGGCTAGCTTTTAGCCGTCCAGCTGGGGAAGTGTCAAAGCCGCGGAGCACAGCGCGCATCAGCTGGCCCGCGGCTTGGAAATCCCTTCCCGGGCAAAGGGAAGGGATAGAGAATGCAAGAGTAGAGGTAGAACCCCTGAACCCCCTCTGGATTTAATTCCAGAGGGGGTGAAAGGAGTGTTCCCTCGGAGCTCTTGCTGATCTCCGCCTCCCAGCTGTTTTTGCTTCCTAGGAAGCAAAAGAAACCGCCGCTTCTATCTCCGTGCTTACAGCATTCTGGTGAGTTATTTTTAAACGGACGGAGCAGTTTAAAGGATTTTTTGTTATATTTTAGGTGTTTATTTTTTTATCTTTTGATTTTCACTATTTTTCCTCCTTTTCTTTGTTATACTAGTGAAAGGATTTAAGATGGCGTTTTGAAAGTGTCGGAGTTTTTTTTTCCTTTCTCTTTTGTTTTACTTTCCCTTTTTAAGGACTGTTTTTTTTTGCTTTTGCTTTTGCTTTTGGCTCAGAATTTTTTCTTTTGAATTGTTTGCTCTTTAATTACTTACTCTCTGGATTTTCTTTGGACTTCTAATGATTATAGTTTGTCTCTTTTTAAAAAAATTTTTTTTTTCCTTTTTTTTCCTCCTCCCTTTTTGGCTGGAGGGGAAAGGGAAGTGACAATTGTGTTTTTTAAAATGGCTTCAAAGAGGCAGCAGCCTTCCTCAATACCTAAGGTTATTTCTTCTCCTATAACTTCCACTGCACAGCCACAACAACAATCTAAACATGCACCACCGGCTCAGCCACCACCCTCCCCTCCTCTACCTGGACTTTCAGCACAAGAGGTTAGAGGCATAATGGGAGAGATTGTAGTTCAAATGAGAGAGGAAATGACTCAATTTGTTTCACAGATTAAATCAGAAATTAAATCTGATCTTAAAGAAGAGATAACGGGGATAAAGTCTAAATTGCAAGAAAATAATAATGAATTACGACATGATATACTGGCAGCTGTTTCAGGTTTGGCTACTGTGGTGGTTAAGCTCGATGCAAGGCTTGAGGAAGTGGAAGACAAAGTTGACTCTTTGGATGACAAAATTCAAGACGTGGAAAGGAAGGTGGACTCCTCACAAGAAGATATCTTGATGTTTCAGTACAGACAGATGGAGTACGCCCTGAGGATTAGAGGCCTTAAGGAAGATATGAATCAAGATTTGGTGGAAGTGGTCCTTACTGATCTGGCGCTGGCCTTGGATATGGATAAAGGAGAATTACAGAGAGATGTGGAAAAAATTTATAGACTCAACTCCTGGATTGCTAAGCAGAAGAATTTGCCTAGAGATGTGGTGATTTATTTTACAAAGAAGTCCCTGCGGAATGAGATTATACAAGCTTTTTACAACAAAAGATTTCAGATTGCCGCCCAAGATGTCATCATTCTAAAGGAAATCCCATCCAAAATTTTGAGAAGCAGGAAAGACTTTGCTTTTTTAACCAATGAGCTTAAAGTTAGATCGATGCCATTCAGATGGGAAATTCCGATGGGTATTGTTTTGAGCCATGCTGGGACACGTTACAGATTGAATACAGTTGATAAAGCTAGAGATTTTTATACTTCGGTCCTGGGTGCAGGCTCAACTTCATCGGGTCGGAAATCTTTGAGTGGCAAGGAAGTTGAGCATCAATCTGAGGCATTAGATTTGGTTTCCGCTGGGATGATAGAAGCTGTAAAGCAACGCCAGATGGAGGTTAAAGAGCAGAGGATGACTCGTGCAGCCTATAAGCGTAAAGAGAAGGAGCAACGTAAAAAAGAGCCTAAAGAGAGTTCTCCTGGAAGTGCATCACCGCCGGTGGGAGGAGCAAGACCCAAGAGTTATGCAACGCACGCAGCTCTTTCAGAATTTGATGGTGTCTTCTCCAGGCTGCGTGTCAAGGGAGATGGCAAAGTTTTTGACCTGGAATGTTAATGGATTGAATTCTCCTCAGAAACGGAAAAAAATCTTTTATTATTTGAAGCAACATACTAATGATGTTATTTGTTTACAGGAAACTCATATTTTACCTAAAGATCAGAAATATTTAGTCAATGCTCGTTTGGGATCTCATTTTATATCTTCTGCTCCTGGGAAGAAAGGGGGTGTTGTTATATATGTTAAACAAAATCTACCAGCTTGTCTGGTAGAATCAGATCCTCAGGGGAGATATGTGATGATTGAATTTGGCATATATGGTAAGAAAGTACTTATAGTTGGACTTTACGCTCCAAATCAACAACAGGAACAATTTTATAAGCAGTTACATCAAAAAATAACATTGCTTGATTATAGATCAGTGGTATTAATGGGTGATTGGAATGGTGTCTTAGATATACAAAGGGACAAGAAAGGTTCCTCTCCTTTTCTTAAACAAGCAAGGTTACCTAAAGCCTTTTTTGATATGAAAGAAGACTGGGAACTAAGGGATTATTGGCGGGAACGTAATCAAGAGGAGAGAGACTTTACTTTTTTTTCTGATAGACACCAATCTTTTTCAAGAATTGACTTTTTCTTGATTACTACGGACTTGTATAATAAAGTAAAGAATGTAAAGATTTTCCCTAGATCACTGACGGATCATAGCCCAGTTTGGATGGAGCTGATTCAAGATAAAGAGGAAAGGAGATCCTGGAGAGTTAACGAAAATTTGTTTAGACAAGAGAAAAATGTTCAAAAACTAAAGGAGTGTTTAAAGGACTATTTTGCTTTGAATATGTATAAGGGGACTTCAATGTCAATGGTATGGGATGCAGGTAAAGCATTTATGCGCGGTGTTTTGATAAAAATGAATAATTTTCATAAGCGAAAGCAGATTCAGAAACGTAGAGAACTTGAAGATGAAATTAAATTAAAAGAAATGGCCTTGATTCTAAATCCTTCTGATGAAAGTATTAAAGAATCTGTAAAGTTATTAAGGTCACAATTTAATATGTTGATAGCAGATCAAGCTGCAACCAACTTATTGTTTATGAAACAAAATACATTTTGTAATGCTAATAAGCCTGGGAGATGGTTGGCTTATCAATTAAGAAAGAAACAGAGACAGAGAATAATAGAGAAAATAAACTACAAGGGTAAACTAGTTTCTCAGAAGGAATTGATTAAAAAATCTTTTTTGGATTATTATCAAAACCTATACAAATCTACTAATGTACAATTGCTAGATATAAATAAATATCTAGCTGAGGCAAGTTTTCCTAAATTGACTGAGGATCAGAAATATGAAATTAATGGCTTAATTACTAAGGAAGAAATCGCCTCAGCAATTCAACAATTGAAATTAGGGAAAGCACCGGGTACGGATGGGTTAACAGCTGTTTATTATAAAGCTTTAATGGAGGAGATGATTCAACCATTAAATGATCTTTTTAATGGTATCTTACAGGGTTTAGAGATTCCTCCTTCATGGCGTAGTGCTTTTATATCATTGATTCCAAAAGAGGATCAAGATCTTACTTTACCAAAAAATTATAGGCCTATATCTCTTTTAAATGTGGATTACAAGATATTCGTAAAAATTTTGGTAAATAGGCTTATGAGGGTGGTGCATCATCTTGTCCATAAAGATCAATCAGGGTTTATAACAGGAAGGTATATGAAAAATAATGTTAGACAAATTATTAATCTATTAGAATATTTAGACAAGAACAACCAAGTTCCTGCAGGGCTCATATTTTTAGATGCTGAAAAAGCATTTGATCAATTGAATTGGCATTTTATGCTAAGAGTAATGGAAGAAATGAATTTTGGTGAAAAGATATTACAAGCCCTTACGGTAATATATCAAAAACAAACGGCACAACTTATTGTTAATGGAGGTTTGTCGGAGGTTTTTACAATAGAGAAAGGTACTAGACAGGGCTGTCCTTTATCGCCATTGTTGTTTGTTTTAACATTGGAAATATTATTGATCAAAATCCGAGAGTCTCAGGAAATTAAAGGAATATATGTTAATAAAAAAGAATATAAGTTGAGAGCCTTTGCGGATGACTTGGTTGTTACTTTGTCGCAACCGGATCATTCTGTACTAAATTTATTACAGTTGATTCATAATTATGGTTTGGTCTCGGGTTTTAAGATTAATGTAAATAAGACCAAAATTTTACCTAAAAATATGTCTACTCAGGAGAAGCAGATTTTGGCTAATTTGACAGGTTTCGAGATTGTTAATAAGGTAAAATATTTGGGGGTGATGCTGTCTGTTTCTAATGTAAAATTATTTAAAAATAATTATGAAAGGTTGTGGGTCAGGGTACAGAAGGACTTGAAGAATTGGGAAAAGTTGCAATTATCCCTCATGGGAAGAATTGCAGTGATAAAAATGAATATTCTACCCAAGTTTCTTTTTTTGTTTCAAATGTTACCAATTTTGAAAAATGAGATTAACTTAAATGACTGGCAGAAGGGTCTTAATAAATTTATTTGGGCAGGGAAAAAGCCAAAGGTTAAGTTCAAAATTATGCAAGACTTCCGAGAGAGGGGTGGACTTAAGGTACCAAATTTGAAATTATATTATGATGCGGTGGTTTTAACATTAATTAGTGATTGGGTAAATTTGACAAATCCTGAAATACTCCACCTAGAGGGATGGGATTTACTTTATGGGTGGCATGCCTATTTAATATTTAATAAAAAAATGGATTGGGCTTTTAAATCTCATATTTTAAGAATTTCTTTACTTAGGACTTGGAGAAAATATTATAAAAGTGATTTTAAAGTACCATTATGGGCTATACCTTGGCATGCGATAGAAGGAATAAAAAGAGGGGTCAAAATGGATATAGTGTCTTATAGACAGTTACTTAAATGGGATGGACAAAACTGGCAATTAAAATCACGGGAAGACTTGGTACAAGAAAACTTTACTTATTCTTGGTTCCAATATAGGCAATTACTAGATAGATGGAAGATGGATTGTAAGGTGGGTTTTCTTAGAGAAGATGAAAATCTTATTAAGCAAGTCAAAGATCAAAGACAAACCCACATTAAGAGAATTTATGGGGTTTTAGTTGAATTGGATTCAGAAACGGAACTAATTAAAGATTGTATGATTAGATGGGCGCAGAATTTTGGTGAGCCAGTTTCATTGGACACCTGGGAAATTATTTGGGTGAGGAATGTCAAATTTACTCAAGCACAGAATTTAAGGGAGAATTTCTATAAAATGTTTTATAGATGGCACCTTGATCCACAAAAAATGTCTTATATGTACCCTGACGTGCAACCTAAATGTTGGAGATGTGGTTACAAGGAGGCTTCCTATTATCATATTTGGTGGTCATGTAGAGAGATAAAAGCATTTTGGATCAAAATATGGTGGAATATCCAGAGAATCTTTAGAAGGAGGGTAAAATTTACTCCGCAATTATTTTTGTTAGGTATTGTTACAGATTGTGATACAAAGGAGGTTGTATTGATGTTAAATCTGATTACAGCCGCTAGGCTGTTAGTAGGACAATATTGGAAGAAGGAATCTTTGCCTACATTGCAGGAATGGTTTCTTAAAGTAGCTTATCTGGCGGAAATGGCAAAGATTTCGGCTTTCTTAAAGCAACAATCTCAAGAGAAGTTTTTGGCTGTTTGGGACAAATGGATAAAATTTATACAATTTAGATTGGGTATACAAAAATATTATATAGCCTTTTCATAAGTTTTATTTTCATATATGTTATAGATATTTTTTATATATATAAATATAAAGTTTTTAATTTAATTTTTATTTTTATTTTATTATCTTAAGCCTATATTCTGCTCTGGGAAGCTCAGGGGGGGGAAGGGAGGGTTTTTGGGAGGGGTGGGGGGTTTTTTTTTATATATGTATTGTTTAGTTTTCTTTTTTTGTATATGTTGTCTATTGTTTTGTATTGTTTTTCTTCTTTTGTAAAATTTATAAAACTTTTAATAAAAAAAAAAAAAATCTACCTACCTACCTATCTCTATCTATCTACCTACATACCTACCTATCTCTATCAATCTACCTACCTACCTACCTATCTGTATCTATCTACCTACCTACCTACCTATCTGTATCTATCAATCTACCTACCTACCTATCTGTATCTATCTATCTACCTACCTACCTATCTCTATCTATCTATCTACCTACCTACATACCTATCTCTATCTATCTATCTACCTACCTACCTATCTGTATCTATCTATCTACCTACCTACCTATCTCTATCTATCTACCTACCTACCTATCTCTATCTATCAATCTACCTACCTTCATATCTGTATCTATCAATCTACCTACCTACCTATCTCTATCAATCTACCTACCTACCTATCTCTATCTATCAATCTACCTACCTACCTATCTGTATCTATCTATCTACCTATCTACCTATCTCTATCTATCAATCTACCTACCTACCTATCTCTATCTATCTATCTACCTACCTATCTGTATTTATCTACCTACCTACCTACCTATCTCTATCTATCTACCTACCAACCTATCTCTATCTATCAATCTACCTACCTACCTATCTGTATCTATCAATCTACCTACCTACCTATCTCTATCTATCTATCTATCTATCTATCTTTCTATCTATCTATCTATCTATCTACCTACCTATCGCTATCTATCAATCTACCTACCTACCTATCTGTATCTATCAATCTACCTACCTACCTATCTCTATCTATCTACCTACATACCTACCTATCTCTATCAATCTACCTACCTACCTATCTCTATCTATCTACCTACCTACCTACCTATCTCTATCTATCAATCTACCTACCTACCTATCTGTATCTATCTATCTACCTACCTACCTATCTCTATCTATCTATCTACCTACCTACCTATCTCTATCTATCTATCTACCTACCTACCTATCTCTATCTATCTACCTACCTACCTATCTCTATCTATCTATCTACCTACCTACCTATCTCTATCTATCAATCTACCTACCTATCTCTATTTATCTACCTACCTACCTACCTATCTCTATCTATCTACCTACCTATCTGTATCTATCAATCTACCTACCTACCTATCTGTATCTATCAATCTACCTACCTACCTATCTGTATCTTGCTATCTACCTACCTAACTATCTGTATCTATCAATCTACCTACCTACCTATCTCTATCTATCTATCTACCTACCTACCTATCTCTTTCTATCTATCTACCTACCTACCTATCTCTATCTATCTATCTACCTACCTACCTATCTCTATCTATCTATCTACCTACCTACCTATCTCTATCTATCAATCTACCTACCTATCTGTATTTATCTACCTACCTACCTACCTATCTCTATCTATCTATCTACCTACCTACCTATCTCTATCTATCAATCTATCTACCTACCTATCTGTATCTATCAATCTACCTACCTACCTACCTCTATCTATCTATCTACCTACCTACCTATCTCTATCTATCAATCTACCTACCTACCTATCTGTATCTATCAATCTACCTACCTACCTATCTCTATCTATCTACCTACCTACCTACCTATCTCTATCAATCTACCTACCTATCTCTATCTATCTACCTACCTACCTACCTATCTCTATCTATCAATCTACCTACCTACCTATCTGTATCTATTTATCTACCTACCTACCTATCTCTATCTATCTATCTATCTACCTACCTACCTATCTCTATCTATCTATCTACTTACCTACCTATCTCTATCTATCTATCTACCTACCTACCTATCTCTATCTATCTATCTATCTACCTACCTACCTATCTCTATCTATCAATCTACCTACCTATCTGTATTTATCTACCTACCTACCTACCTACCTATCTCTATCTATCTATCTACCTACCTACCTATCTCTATCTATCTATCTACCTACCTACCTATCTGAATCTATCAATCTACCAACCTACCTATCTCTATCTATCTACCTACCTACCTATCTCTATCTATCTATCTATCTACCTACCTATCTGTATCTATCTATCTAACTACCTACCTATCTGTATCTATCTATCTACCTACCTACCTATCTCTATCTATCTATCTACCTACCTACCTATCTCTATCAATCTACCTACCTACCTATCTCTATCTATCTACCTACCTACCTATCTCTATCTATCTTTCTACCTACCTACATATCTTTATCTATCTACCTACCTACCTACCTACCTATCTGTATCTATCTATCTACCTACCTACCTATCTCTATCTATCTATTTACCTACCTACCTATCTCTATCTATCTATCTACCTACCTACCTATCTGTATCTATCAATCTACCTACCTACCTATCTCTATCTATCTATCTATCTACCTACCTACCTATCTCTATCTATCTATCTACTTACCTACCTATCTCTATCAATCTACCTACCTACCTATCTCTATCTATCTTTCTACCTACCTACATATCTGTATCTATCTACCTACCTACCTACCTATCTGTATCTATCTATCTACCTACCTACCTATCTCTATCTATCTATTTACCTACCTACCTATCTCTATCTATCTATCTACCTACCTACCTATCTGTATCTATCAATCTACCTACCTACCTATCTCTATCTATCTATCTACCTACCTACCTATCTCTATCTATCTATCTACCTACCTACCTATCTTTATCTATCTATCTAACTACCTACCTATCTGTATCTATCTATCTACCTACCTACCTATCTCTATCTATCTATCTACCTACCTACCTATCTCTATCAATCTACCTACCTACCTATCTCTATCTATCTACCTACCTACCTATCTCTATCTATCTTTCTACCTACCTACATATCTGTATCTATCTACCTACCTACCTACCTACCTATCTGTATCTATCTATCTACCTACCTACCTATCTCTATCTATCTATTTACCTACCTACCTATCTCTATCTATCTATCTACCTACCTACCTATCTGTATCTATCAATCTACCTACCTACCTATCTCTATCTATCTATCTACCTACCTACCTATCTCTATCTATCTATCTACCTACCTACCTACCTATCTCTATCTATCTATCTACCTACCTACCTGTATCTATCTATCTACCTACCTACCTATCTCTATCAATCTACCTACCTACCTATCCCTATCTATCTACCTACCTACCTACCTATCTCTATCTATCAATCTACCTACCTATCTCTATCTATCTACCTACCTACCTACCTATCTCTATCTATCTATTTACCTACCTACCTATCTCTATCTATCTATCTACCTACCTACCTATCTGTATCTATCAATCTACCTACCTACCTATCTCTATCTATTTATCTACCTACCTACCTATCTCTATCTATCTATCTACCTACCTACCTATCTCTATCTATCAATCTACCTACCTACCTATCTCTATTTATCTACCTACCTACCTACCTATCTCTATCAATCTACCTACCTACCTATCTCTATCTATCAATCTACCTACCTACCTATCTGTATCTATCTATCTACCTATCTACCTATCTCTATCTATCAATCTACCTACCTACCTATCTCTATCTATCTATCTACCTACCTATCTGTATTTATCTACCTACCTACCTACCTATCTCTATCTATCTACCTACCAACCTATCTCTATCTATCAATCTACCTACCTACCTATCTGTATCTATCAATCTACCTACCTACCTATCTCTATCTATCTATCTATCTATCTATCTATCTATCTATCTATCTATCTATCTATCTATCTATCTATCTATCTATCTATCTATCTATCAATCTACCTACCACCTATCTGTATCTATCAATCTACCTACCTACCTATCTCTATCTATCTACCTACATACCTACCTATCTCTATCAATCTACCTACCTACCTATCTCTATCTACATACCTACCTACCTACCTATCTCTATCTATCAATCTACCTACCTACCTATCTGTATCTATCTATCTACCTACCTACCTATCTCTATCTATCTATCTACCTACCTACCTATCTCTATCTATCTACCTACCTACCTATCTCTATCTATCTACCTACCTACCTATCTCTATCTATCTATCTACCTACCTACATATCTCTATCTATCAATCTACCTACCTATCTCTATTTATCTACCTACCTACCTACCTATCTCTATCTATCTACCTACCTATCTGTATCTATCAATCTACCTACCTACCTATCTGTATCTATCAATCTACCTACCTACCTATCTGTATCTATCTATCTACCTACCTACCTATCTCTATCTATCAATCTACCTACCTACCTATCTCTATCTATCTATCTACCTACCTACCTATCTCTATCTATCTACCTACCTACCTATCTGTATCTATCTACCTACCTACCTACCTATCTGTATCTACCTATCTACCTACCTACATATCTGTATCTATATATCTACCTACCTACCTATCTGTATCTATCTATCTACCTACCTAACTATCTGTATCTATCAATCTATCTACCTACCTACCTATCTCTATGTATCTATCTACCTACCTACATATCTGTATCTATCTACCTACCTACCTATCTCTATCTATCTATCTACCTACCTACCTATCTCTATCTATCTATCTACCTACCTACCTATCTCTATCTATCTATCTACCTACCTACCTATCTCTATCTATCTACCTACCTACCTATCTGTATCTACCTACCTACCTACCTACCTATCTGTATCTATCTATCTACCTACCTACATAATTGTATCTATATATCTACCTACCTACCTATCTGTATCTATCTACCTACCTAACTATCTGTATCTATCAATCTACCTACCTACCTATCTCTATCTATCTATTTACCTACCTACCTATCTCTATCTATCTATCTACCTACCTACCTATCTGTATCTTTCAATCTACCTACCTACCTATCTCTATCTATCTATCTACCTACCTACCTATCTCTATCTATCTATCTACCTACCTACCTATCTTTATCTATCTATCTAACTACCTACCTATCTGTATCTATCTATCTACCTACCTACCTATCTCTATCTATCTATCTACCTACCTACCTATCTCTATCAATCTACCTACCTACCTATCTCTATCTATCTACCTACCTACCTATCTCTATCTATCTTTCTACCTACCTACATATCTGTATCTATCTACCTACCTACCTACCTACCTATCTGTATCTATCTATCTACCTACCTACCTATCTCTATCTATCTATTTACCTACCTACCTATCTCTATCTATCTATCTACCTACCTACCTATCTGTATCTATCAATCTACCTACCTACCTATCTCTATCTATCTATCTACCTACCTACCTATCTCTATCTATCTATCTACCTACCTACCTACCTATCTCTATCTATCTATCTACCTACCTACCTGTATCTATCTATCTACCTACCTACCTATCTCTATCAATCTACCTACCTACCTATCCCTATCTATCTACCTACCTACCTACCTATCTCTATCTATCAATCTACCTACCTACCTATCTCTATCTATCTACCTACCTACCTACCTATCTCTATCTATCTATTTACCTACCTACCTATCTCTATCTATCTATCTACCTACCTACCTATCTGTATCTATCAATCTACCTACCTACCTATCTCTATCTATTTATCTACCTACCTACCTATCTCTATCTATCTATCTACCTACCTACCTATCTCTATCTATCAATCTACCTACCTACCTATCTCTATTTATCTACCTACCTACCTACCTATCTCTATCAATCTACCTACCTACCTATCTCTATCTATCAATCTACCTACCTACCTATCTGTATCTATCTATCTACCTATCTACCTATCTCTATCTATCAATCTACCTACCTACCTATCTCTATCTATCTACCTACCTATCTGTATTTATCTACCTACCTACCTACCTATCTCTATCTATCTACCTACCAACCTATCTCTATCTATCAATCTACCTACCTACCTATCTGTATCTATCAATCTACCTACCTACCTATCTCTATCTATCTATCTATCTATCTATCTATCTATCTATCTATCTATCTATCTATCTATCTATCTATCTATCTATCTATCTATCAATCTACCTACCACCTATCTGTATCTATCAATCTACCTACCTACCTATCTCTATCTATCTACCTACATACCTACCTATCTCTATCAATCTACCTACCTACCTATCTCTATCTACATACCTACCTACCTACCTATCTCTATCTATCAATCTACCTACCTACCTATCTGTATCTATCTATCTACCTACCTACCTATCTCTATCTATCTATCTACCTACCTACCTATCTCTATCTATCTACCTACCTACCTATCTCTATCTATCTACCTACCTACCTATCTCTATCTATCTACCTACCTACCTACCTATCTCTATCTATCAATCTACCTACCTATCTCTATTTATCTACCTACCTACCTACCTATCTCTATCTATCTACCTACCTATCTGTATCTATCAATCTACCTACCTACCTATCTGTATCTATCAATCTACCTACCTACCTATCTGTATCTATCTATCTACCTACCTACCTATCTCTATCTATCAATCTACCTACCTACCTATCTCTATCTATCTATCTACCTACCTACCTATCTCTATCTATCTACCTACCTACCTATCTGTATCTATCTACCTACCTACCTACCTATCTGTATCTACCTATCTACCTACCTACATATCTGTATCTATATATCTACCTACCTACCTATCTGTATCTATCTATCTACCTACCTAACTATCTGTATCTATCAATCTATCTACCTACCTACCTATCTCTATGTATCTATCTACCTACCTACATATCTGTATCTATCTACCTACCTACCTATCTCTATCTATCTATCTACCTACCTACCTATCTCTATCTATCTATCTACCTACCTACCTATCTCTATCTATCTATCTACCTACCTACCTATCTCTATCTACCTACCTACCTACCTATCTGTATCTACCTACCTACCTACCTACCTATCTGTATCTATCTATCTACCTACCTACATAATTGTATCTATATATCTACCTACCTACCTATCTGTATCTATCTACCTACCTAACTATCTGTATCTATCAATCTACCTACCTACCTATCTCTATCTATCTTTCTACCTACCTACATATCTTTATCTATCTACCTACCTACCTACCTATCGGTATCTATCTATCTATCTACCTACCTACCTATCTCTATCTATCTATTTACCTACCTACCTATCTCTATCTATCTATTTACCTACCTACCTATCTGTATCTATCAATCTACCTACCTACCTATCTCTATCTATCTATCTATCTACCTACCTACCTATCTCTATCTATCTATCTACCTACCTACCTATCTCTATCTATCTATCTACCTACCTACCTATCTCTATCTATCTATCTACCTACCTACCTATCTCTATCAATCTACCTACCTACCTATCTCTATCTATCTTTCTACCTACCTACATATCTGTATCTATCTACCTACCTACCTACCTATCTGTATCTATCTATCTACCTACCTACCTATCTCTATCTATCTATTTACCTACCTACCTATCTCTATCTATCTATCTACCTACCTACCTATCTGTATCTTTCAATCTACCTACCTACCTATCTCTATCTATCTATCTACCTACCTACCTATCTCTATCTATCTATCTACCTACCTACCTATCTTTATCTATCTATCTAACTACCTACCTATCTGTATCTATCTATCTACCTACCTACCTATCTCTATCTATCTATCTACCTACCTACCTATCTCTATCAATCTACCTACCTACCTATCTCTATCTATCTACCTACCTACCTATCTCTATCTATCTTTCTACCTACCTACATATCTGTATCTATCTACCTACCTACCTACCTACCTATCTGTATCTATCTATCTACCTACCTACCTATCTCTATCTATCTATTTACCTACCTACCTATCTCTATCTATCTATCTACCTACCTACCTATCTGTATCTATCAATCTACCTACCTACCTATCTCTATCTATCTATCTACCTACCTACCTATCTCTATCTATCTATTTACCTACCTACATATCTGTATCTATCTACCTACCTACCTACCTATCTGTATCTATCTATCTACCTACCTACCTATCTCTATCTATCTATTTACCTACCTACCTATCTCTATCTATCTATCTACCTACCTACCTATCTGTATCTTTCAATCTACCTACCTACCTATCTCTATCTATCTATCTACCTACCTACCTATCTCTATCTATCTATCTACCTACCTACCTATCTTTATCTATCTATCTAACTACCTACCTATCTGTATCTATCTATCTACCTACCTACCTATCTCTATCTATCTATCTACCTACCTACCTATCTCTATCAATCTACCTACCTACCTATCTCTATCTATCTACCTACCTACCTATCTCTATCTATCTTTCTACCTACCTACATATCTGTATCTATCTACCTACCTACCTACCTACCTATCTGTATCTATCTATCTACCTACCTACCTATCTCTATCTATCTATTTACCTACCTACCTATCTCTATCTATCTATCTACCTACCTACCTATCTGTATCTATCAATCTACCTACCTACCTATCTCTATCTATCTATCTACCTACCTACCTATCTCTATCTATCTATCTACCTACCTATCTATCTCTATCAATCTACCTACCTACCTATCCCTATCTATCTACCTACCTACCTACCTATCTCTATCTATCAATCTACCTACCTACCTATCTCTATCTATCTACCTACCTACCTACATATCTGTATCTATCTACCTACCTACCTATCTCTATCTATCTATCTACCTACCTACCTATCTGTATCTATCTATCTACCTACCTACCTATCTCTATCTATCTATTTACCTACCTACCTATCTCTATCTATCTATCTACCTACCTACCTATCTGTATCTATCAATCTACCTACCTACCTACCTATCTCTATCTATTTATCTACCTACCTACCTATCTCTATCTATCTATCTACCTACCTACCTACCTATCTTTATCTATCTATCTAACTACCTACCTATCTGTATCTATCTATCTACCTACCTACCTATCTCTATCTATCTATCTACCTACCTACCTATCTCTATCTATCTATCTACCTACCTACCTATCTCTATCTATCTACCTACCTACCTATCTCTATCTATCTTTCTACCTACCTACATATCTGTATCTATCTACCTACCTACCTACCTATCTGTATCTATCTATCTACCTACCTACCTATCTCTATCTATCTATTTACCTACCTACCTATCTCTATCTATCTATCTACCTACCTACCTATCTGTATCTTTCAATCTACCTACCTACCTATCTCTATCTATCTATCTACCTACCTACCTATCTCTATCTATCTATCTACCTACCTACCTATCTTTATCTATCTATCTAACTACCTACCTATCTGTATCTATCTATCTACCTACCTACCTATCTCTATCTATCTATCTACCTACCTACCTATCTCTATCAATCTACCTACCTACCTATCTCTATCTATCTACCTACCTACCTATCTCTATCTATCTTTCTACCTACCTACATATCTGTATCTATCTACCTACCTACCTACCTACCTATCTGTATCTATCTATCTACCTACCTACCTATCTCTATCTATCTATTTACCTACCTACCTATCTCTATCTATCTATCTACCTACCTACCTATCTGTATCTATCAATCTACCTACCTACCTATCTCTATCTATCTACTTACCTACCTACCTATCTCTATCTATCTATTTACCTACCTACATATCTGTATCTATCTACCTACCTACCTACCTATCTGTATCTATCTATCTACCTACCTACCTATCTCTATCTATCTATTTACCTACCTACCTATCTCTATCTATCTATCTACCTACCTACCTATCTGTATCTTTCAATCTACCTACCTACCTATCTCTATCTATCTATCTACCTACCTACCTATCTCTATCTATCTATCTACCTACCTACCTATCTTTATCTATCTATCTAACTACCTACCTATCTGTATCTATCTATCTACCTACCTACCTATCTCTATCTATCTATCTACCTACCTACCTATCTCTATCAATCTACCTACCTACCTATCTCTATCTATCTACCTACCTACCTATCTCTATCTATCTTTCTACCTACCTACATATCTGTATCTATCTACCTACCTACCTACCTACCTATCTGTATCTATCTATCTACCTACCTACCTATCTCTATCTATCTATTTACCTACCTACCTATCTCTATCTATCTATCTACCTACCTACCTATCTGTATCTATCAATCTACCTACCTACCTATCTCTATCTATCTATCTACCTACCTACCTATCTCTATCTATCTATCTACCTACCTATCTATCTCTATCAATCTACCTACCTACCTATCCTATCTATCTACCTACCTACCTACCTATCTCTATCTATCAATCTACCTACCTACCTATCTCTATCTATCTACCTACCTACCTACATATCTGTATCTATCTACCTACCTACCTATCTCTATCTATCTATCTACCTACCTACCTATCTGTATCTATCTATCTACCTACCTACCTATCTCTATCTATCTATTTACCTACCTACCTATCTCTATCTATCTATCTACCTACCTACCTATCTGTATCTATCAATCTACCTACCTACCTACCTATCTCTATCTATTTATCTACCTACCTACCTATCTCTATCTATCTATCTACCTACCTACCTACCTATCTTTATCTATCTATCTAACTACCTACCTATCTGTATCTATCTATCTACCTACCTACCTATCTCTATCTATCTATCTACCTACCTACCTATCTCTATCTATCTATCTACCTACCTACCTATCTCTATCTATCTACCTACCTACCTATCTCTATCTATCTTTCTACCTACCTACATATCTGTATCTATCTACCTACCTACCTACCTATCTGTATCTATCTATCTACCTACCTACCTATCTGTATCTATCTATCTACCTACTTACCTATCTCTATCTATCTATCTACCTTCCTACCTATCTCTATCTATCTACCTACCTACCTATCTCTATCTATCTACCTACCTACCTATCTCTATCTATCTATCTACCTACCTACCTATCTCTATCTATCAATCTACCTACCTATCTCTATTTATCTACCTACCTACCTACCTATCTCTATCTATCTACCTACCTATCTGTATCTATCAATCTACCTACCTACCTATCTGTATCTATCAATCTACCTACCTACCTATCTGTATCTATCTATCTACCTACCTACCTATCTCTATCTATCAATCTACCTACCTACCTATCTCTATCTATCTATCTACCTACCTACCTATCTGTATCTATCTACCTACCTACCTACCTATCTGTATCTATCTATCTACCTACCTACATATCTGTATCTATATATCTACCTACCTACCTATCTGTATCTATCTATCTACCTACCTAACTATCTGTATCTATCAATCTATCTACCTACCTACCTATCTCTATGTATCTATCTACCTACCTACATATCTGTATCTATCTACCTACCTACCTATCTCTATCTATCTATCTACCTACCTACCTATCTCTATCTATCTATCTACCTACCTACCTATCTCTATCTATCTATCTACCTACCTACCTATCTCTATCTATCTACCTACCTACCTATCTGTATCTACCTACCTACCTACCTACCTATCTGTATCTATCTATCTACCTACCTACATAATTGTATCTATATATCTACCTACCTACCTATCTGTATCTATGTACCTACCTAACTATCTGTATCTATCAATCTACCTACCTACCTATCTCTATCTATCTTTCTACCTACCTACATATCTTTATCTATCTACCTACCTACCTACCTATCTGTATCTATCTATCTATCTACCTACCTACCTATCTCTATCTATCTATTTACCTACCTACCTATCTCTATCTATCTATCTACCTACCTACCTATCTGTATCTATCAATCTACCTACCTACCTATCTCTATCTATCTATCTACCTACCTACCTATCTCTATCTATCTATCTACCTACCTACCTATCTCTATCTATCTATCTACCTACCTACCTGTATCTATCTATCTACCTACCTACCTATCTCTATCTATCTATCTACCTACCTACCTATCTCTATCAATCTACCTACGTACCTATCTCTATCTATCTTTCTACCTACCTACATATCTGTATCTATCTACCTACCTACCTACCTATCTGTATCTATCTATCTACCTACCTACCTATCTCTATCTATCTATTTACCTACCTACCTATCTCTATCTATCTATCTACCTACCTACCTATCTGTATCTATCAATCTACCTACCTACCTATCTCTATCTATCTATCTACCTACCTACCTATCTCTATCTATCTATCTACCTACCTACCTATCTTTATCTATCTATCTAACTACCTACCTATCTGTATCTATCTATCTACCTACCTACCTATCTCTATCTATCTATCTACCTACCTACCTATCTCTATCAATCTACCTACCTACCTATCTCTATCTACCTACCTACCTATCTCTATCTATCTTTCTACCTACCTACATATCTGTATCTATCTACCTACCTACCTACCTACCTATCTGTATCTATCTATCTACCTACCTACCTATCTCTATCTATCTATTTACCTACCTACCTATCTCTATCTATCTATCTACCTACCTACCTATCTGTATCTATCAATCTACCTACCTACCTATCTCTATCTATCTACCTACCTACCTATCTCTATCTATCTAACTACCTACCTACCTATCTCTATCTATCTATCTACCTACCTACCTGTATCTATCTATCTACCTACCTACCTATCTCTATCAATCTACCTACCTACCTATCCCTATCTATCTACCTACCTACCTACCTACCTATCTCTATCTATCAATCTACCTACCTACCTATCTCTATCTATCTACCTACCTACCTACATATCTGTATCTATCTACCTACCTACCTATCTCTATCTATCTATCTACCTACCTACCTATCTGTATCTATCTATCTACCTACCTACCTATCTCTATCTATCTATTTACCTACCTACCTATCTCTATCTATCTATCTACCTACCTACCTATCTGTATCTATCAATCTACCTACCTACCTATCTCTATCTATTTATCTACCTACCTACCTATCTCTATCTATCTACCTACCTACCTACCTATCTTTATCTATCTATCTAACTACCTACCTATCTGTATCTATCTATCTACCTACCTACCTATCTCTATCTATCTATCTACCTACCTACCTATCTCTATCAATCTACCTACCTACCTATCTCTATCTATCTACCTACCTACCTATCTCTATCTATCTTTCTACCTACCTACATATCTGTATCTACCTACCTACCTACCTACCTACCTATCTGTATCTATCTATCTACCTACCTACCTACCTCTATCTATCTATTTACCTACCTACCTATCTCTATCTATCTATCTACCTACCTACCTATCTGTATCTATCAATCTACCTACCTAGCTATCTCTATCTATCTATCTACCTACCTACCTATCTCTATCTATCTATCTACCTACCTACCTGTATCTATCTATCTACCTACCTACCTATCTCTATCTATCTATCTACCTACCTACCTATCTCTATCAATCTACCTACCTACCTATCCCTATCTATCTACCTACCTACAAACCTACCTATCTCTATCTATCAATCTACCTACCTACCTATCTCTATCTATCTACCTACCTACCTACATATCTGTATCTATCTACCTACCTACCTATCTCTATCTATCTATCTACCTACCTACCTATCTGTATCTATCTATCTACCTACCTACCTATCTCTATCTATCTATCTACCTACCTACCTATCTCTATCTATCTACCTACCTACCTACCTATCTGTATGTATCTACCTACCTACCTACCTATCTGTATCTATCTATCTACCTACCTACATATCTGTATCTATCTATCTACCTACCTACCTATCTGTATCTATCTATCTACCTACCTAATTATCTGTATCTATCAATCTACCTACCTACCTATCTCTTTCTATCTATCTACCTACCTACCTATCTCTATCTATCTATCTACCTACCTACCTATCTGTATCTATCAATCTACCTACCTACCTATCTCTATCTATCTATCTACCTACCTACCTATCTCTATCTATCTATCTACCTACCTACCTATCTCTATCTATCTATCTACCTACCTACCTATCTCTATCTATCTATCTACCTATCTACCTATATCTATCTATCAATCTACCTACCTACCTATCTCTATCTATCTATCTACCTACCTACCTACCTCTATCTATCAATCTACCTACCTATCTGTATTTATCTACCTACCTACCTATCTCTATCTATCTACCTACCTACCTATCTCTATCTATCAATCTACCTACCTACCTATCTGTATCTATCAATCTACCTACCTACCTATCTCTATCTATCTACCTACATACCTACCTATCTCTATCAATCTACCTACCTACCTACCTATCTGTATCTATCTACCTACCTACCTACCTATCTGTATCTATCAATCTACCTACCTACCTATCTGTATCTATCTATCTACCTACCTACCTATCTCTATCTATCTATCTACCTACCTACCTACCTACCTACCTATCTGTATCTATCTATCTACCTACCTACCTATCTGTATCTATCTATCTACCTATCTACCTATCTCTATCTATCTACCTACCTACCTATCTCTATCTATCAATCTACCTACCTACATATCTGTATCTATCAATCTACCTACCTACCTATCTCTATCTATCTATCTACCTACCTACCTATCTCTATCTATCAATCTACCTACCTACCTATCTGTATCTATCAATCTACCTACCTACCTATCTCTATTTATCTACCTACCTACCTACCTATCTCTATCAATCTACCTACCTACCTATCTCTATCTATCAATCTACCTACCTACCTATCTGTATCTATCTATCTACCTATCTACCTATCTCTATCTATCAATCTACCTACCTACCTATCTCTATCTATCTATCTATCTACCTACCTATCTGTATTTATCTACCTACCTACCTACCTATCTCTATCTATCTACCTACCAACCTATCTCTATCTATCAATCTACCTACCAACCTATCTCTATCTATCAATCTACCTACCTACCTATCTGTATCTATCAATCTACCTACCTACCTATCTCTATCTATCTATCTATCTATCTATCTATCTATCTATCTATCTATCTATCTATCTATCTATCTATCTACCTACCTATCTCTATCTATCAATCTACCTACCTACCTATCTGTATCTATCAATCTACCTACGAACCTATCTCTATCTATCTACCTACATACCTACCTATCTCTATCAATCTACCTACCTACCTATCTCTATCTATCTACCTACCTACCTACCTATCTCTATCTATCAATCTACCTACCTACCTATCTGTATCTATCTATCTACCTATCTACCTATCTCTATCTATCAATCTACCTACCTACCTATCTGTATCTATCTATCTACCTACCTACCTATCTCTATCTATCTACCTACCTACCTATCTCTATCTATCTATCTACCTACCTACCTATCTCTATCTATCAATCTACCTACCTATCTCTATTTATCTACCTACCTACCTACCTATCTCTATCTATCTACCTACCTATCTGTATCTATCAATCTACCTACCTACCTATCTGTATCTATCAATCTACCTACCTACCTATCTCTATCTATCAATCTACCTACCTACCTATCTCTATCTATCTATCTACCTACCTACCTATCTCTATCTATCTACCTACCTACCTATCTGTATCTATCTACCTACCTACCTACCTATCTGTATCTATCTATCTACCTACCTACATATCTGTATCTATATATCTACCTACCTACCTATCTGTATCTATCTATCTACCTACCTAACTATCTGTATCTATCAATCTATCTACCTACCTACCTATCTCTATGTATCTATCTACCTACCTACATATCTGTATCTATCTACCTACCTACCTATCTCTATCTATCTATCTACCTACCTACCTATCTCTATCTATCTATCTACCTACCTACCTATCTCTATCTATCTATCTACCTACCTACCTATCTCTATCTATCTACCTACCTACCTATCTGTATCTACCTACCTACCTACCTACCTATCTGTATCTATCTATCTACCTACCTACATAATTTGTATCTATATATCTACCTACCTACCTATCTGTATCTATCTACCTACCTAACTATCTGTATCTATCAATCTACCTACCTACCTATCTCTATCTATCTATCTACCTACCTACCTATCTCTTTCTATCTATCTACCTACCTACCTATCTCTATCTATCTACCTACCTACCTATCTCTATCTATCTATCTACCTACCTACCTATCTCTATCTATCTATCTACCTACCTACCTATCTCTATCTATCAGTCTACCTACCTATCTGTATTTATCTACCTACCTACCTATCTCTATCTATCTATCTACCTACCTACCTATCTCTATCTATCAATCTACCTACCTACCTATCTGTATCTATCAATCTACCTACCTACCTATCTCTATCTATCTATCTACCTACCTATCTCTATCTATCAATCTACCTACCTACCTATCTGTATCTATCAATCAACCTACCTACCTACCTATCTCTATCTATCTACCTACCTACCTACCTATCTCTATCAATCTACCTACCTATCTCTATCTATCTACCTACCTACCTACCTATCTCTACCTATCAATCTACCTACCTACCTATCTGTATCTATTTATCTACCTACCTACCTATCTCTATCTATTTATCTACCTACCTACCTATCTCTATCTATCTATCTACCTACCTACCTATCTCTATCTATCTATCTACCTACCTACCTATCTCTATCTATCAATCTACCTACCTATCTGTATTTATCTACCTACCTACCTACCTATCTCTATCTATCTATCTACCTACCTACCTATCTCTATCTATCTATCTACCTACCTACCTATCTGTATCTATCAATCTACCTACCTACCTATCTCTATCTATCTATATACCTACCTACCTATCTCTATCTATCTATCTACCTACCTACCTATCTGTATCTATCTATCTAACTACCTACCTATCTGTATCTATCTATCTATCTACCTACCTATCTCTATCTATCTATCTACCTACCTACCTATCTCTATCAATCTACCTACCTACCTATCTCTATCTATCTACCTACCTACCTATCTCTATCTATTTTTCTACCTACCTACATATCTTTATCTATCTACCTACCTACCAACCTATCTGTATCTATCTACCTACCTACCTATCTCTATCTATCTATTTACCTACCTACCTATCTCTATATATCTATCTACCTACCTACCTATCTGTATCTATCAATCTACCTACCTACCTATCTCTATCTATCTACCTACCTACCTACCTATCTCTATCAATCTACCTACCTATCTCTATCTATCTACCTACCTACCTACCTATCTCTACCTATCAATCTACCTACCTACCTATCTGTATCTATTTATCTACCTACCTACCTATCTCTATCTATTTATCTACCTACCTACCTATCTCTATCTATCTATCTACCTACCTACCTATCTCTATCTATCTATCTACCTACCTACCTATCTCTATCTATCAATCTACCTACCTATCTGTATTTATCTACCTACCTACCTATCTATCTCTATCTATCTATCTACCTACCTACCTATCTCTATCTATCTATCTACCTACCTACCTATCTGTATCTATCAATCTACCTACCTACCTATCTCTATCTATCTATATACCTACCTACCTATCTCTATCTATCTATCTACCTACCTACCTATCTGTATCTATCTATCTAACTACCTACCTATCTGTATCTATCTATCTACCTACCTACCTATCTCTATCTATCTATCTACCTACCTACCTATCTCTATCAATCTACCTACCTACCTATCTCTATCTATCTACCTACCTACCTATCTCTATCTATCTTTCTACCTACCTACATATCTTTATCTATCTACCTACCTACCAACCTATCTGTATCTATCTATCTACATACCTACCTATCTCTATCTATCTATTTACCTACCTACATATCTCTATCTATCTAGCTACCTACCTACCTATCTGTATCTATCAATCTACCTACCTACCTATCTCTATCTATCTATCTACCTACCTACCTATCTCTATCTATCTATCTACCTACCTACCTATCTCTATCTATCTATCTACCTACCTACCTGTATCTATCTACCTACCTACCTACCATCTCTATCTATCTACCTACCTACCTATCTCTATCAATCTACCTACCTACCTATCCCTATCTATCTACCTACCTACCTATCTGTATCTATCAATCTACCTACCTACCTATCTCTATCTATCTATCTACCTACCTACCTATCTCTATCTATCTATCTACCTACCTACCTGTATCTATCTACCTACCTACCTACCATCTCTATCTATCTACCTACCTACCTATCTCTATCAATCTACCTACCTACCTATCCCTATCTATCTACCTACCTACCTATCTGTATCTATCAATCTACCTACCTACCTATCTCTATCTATCTATCTACCTACCTACCTATCTCTATCTATCTATCTACCTACCTACCTATCTCTATCTATCAATCTACCTACCTACCTATCTGTATCTATCAATCTACCTACCTACCTATCTCTATTTATCTACCTACCTACCTACCTATCTCTATCAATCTACCTACCTACCTATCTCTATCTATCAATCTACCTACCTACCTATCTGTATCTATCTATCTACCTATCTACCTATCTCTATCTATCAATCTACCTACCTACCTATCTCTATCTATCTATCTACCTACCTATCTGTATTTATCTACCTACCTACCTACCTATCTCTATCTATCTACCTACCAACCTATCTCTATCTATCAATCTACCTACCAACCTATCTCTATCTATCAATCTACCTACCTACCTATCTGTATCTATCAATCTACCTACCTACCTATCTCTATCTATCTATCTATCTATCTATCTATCTATCTATCTATCTATCTATCTATCTATCTATCTATCTATCTATCTATCTATCTACCTACCTATCTCTATCTATCAATCTACCTACCTACCTATCTGTATCTATCAATCTACCTACCTACCTATCTCTATCTATCTACCTACATACCTACCTATCTCTATCAATCTACCTACCTACCTATCTCTATCTATCTACCTACCTACCTACCTATCTCTATCTATCAATCTACCTACCTACCTATCTGTATCTATCTATCTACCTATCTACCTATCTCTATCTATCAATCTACCTACCTACCTATCTGTATCTATCTATCTACCTACCTACCTATCTCTATCTATCTACCTACCTACCTATCTCTATCTATCTATCTACCTACCTACCTATCTCTATCTATCAATCTACCTACCTATCTCTATTTATCTACCTACCTACCTACCTATCTCTATCTATCTACCTACCTATCTGTATCTATCAATCTACCTACCTACCTATCTGTATCTATCAATCTACCTACCTACCTATCTCTATCTATCAATCTACCTACCTACCTATCTCTATCTATCTATCTACCTACCTACCTATCTCTATCTATCTACCTACCTACCTATCTGTATCTATCTACCTACCTACCTACCTATCTGTATCTATCTATCTACCTACCTACATATCTGTATCTATATATCTACCTACCTACCTATCTGTATCTATCTATCTACCTACCTAACTATCTGTATCTATCAATCTATCTACCTACCTACCTATCTCTATGTATCTATCTACCTACCTACATATCTGTATCTATCTACCTACCTACCTATCTCTATCTATCTATCTACCTACCTACCTATCTCTATCTATCTATCTACCTACCTACCTATCTCTATCTATCTATCTACCTACCTACCTATCTCTATCTATCTACCTACCTACCTATCTGTATCTACCTACCTACCTACCTACCTATCTGTATCTATCTATCTACCTACCTACATAATTTGTATCTATATATCTACCTACCTACCTATCTGTATCTATCTACCTACCTAACTATCTGTATCTATCAATCTACCTACCTACCTATCTCTATCTATCTATCTACCTACCTACCTATCTCTTTCTATCTATCTACCTACCTACCTATCTCTATCTATCTACCTACCTACCTATCTCTATCTATCTATCTACCTACCTACCTATCTCTATCTATCTATCTACCTACCTACCTATCTCTATCTATCAGTCTACCTACCTATCTGTATTTATCTACCTACCTACCTATCTCTATCTATCTATCTACCTACCTACCTATCTCTATCTATCAATCTACCTACCTACCTATCTGTATCTATCAATCTACCTACCTACCTATCTCTATCTATCTATCTACCTACCTATCTCTATCTATCAATCTACCTACCTACCTATCTGTATCTATCAATCAACCTACCTACCTACCTATCTCTATCTATCTACCTACCTACCTACCTATCTCTATCAATCTACCTACCTATCTCTATCTATCTACCTACCTACCTACCTATCTCTACCTATCAATCTACCTACCTACCTATCTGTATCTATTTATCTACCTACCTACCTATCTCTATCTATTTATCTACCTACCTACCTATCTCTATCTATCTATCTACCTACCTACCTATCTCTATCTATCTATCTACCTACCTACCTATCTCTATCTATCAATCTACCTACCTATCTGTATTTATCTACCTACCTACCTACCTATCTCTATCTATCTATCTACCTACCTACCTATCTCTATCTATCTATCTACCTACCTACCTATCTGTATCTATCAATCTACCTACCTACCTATCTCTATCTATCTATATACCTACCTACCTATCTCTATCTATCTATCTACCTACCTACCTATCTGTATCTATCTATCTAACTACCTACCTATCTGTATCTATCTATCTATCTACCTACCTATCTCTATCTATCTATCTACCTACCTACCTATCTCTATCAATCTACCTACCTACCTATCTCTATCTATCTACCTACCTACCTATCTCTATCTATTTTTCTACCTACCTACATATCTTTATCTATCTACCTACCTACCAACCTATCTGTATCTATCTACCTACCTACCTATCTCTATCTATCTATTTACCTACCTACCTATCTCTATCTATCTATCTACCTACCTACCTATCTGTATCTATCAATCTACCTACCTACCTATCTCTATCTATCTACCTACCTACCTACCTATCTCTATCAATCTACCTACCTATCTCTATCTATCTACCTACCTACCTACCTATCTCTACCTATCAATCTACCTACCTACCTATCTGTATCTATTTATCTACCTACCTACCTATCTCTATCTATTTATCTACCTACCTACCTATCTCTATCTATCTATCTACCTACCTACCTATCTCTATCTATCTATCTACCTACCTACCTATCTCTATCTATCAATCTACCTACCTATCTGTATTTATCTACCTACCTACCTACCTATCTCTATCTATCTATCTACCTACCTACCTATCTCTATCTATCTATCTACCTACCTACCTATCTGTATCTATCAATCTACCTACCTACCTATCTCTATCTATCTATATACCTACCTACCTATCTCTATCTATCTATCTACCTACCTACCTATCTGTATCTATCTATCTAACTACCTACCTATCTGTATCTATCTATCTACCTACCTACCTATCTCTATCTATCTACCTACCTACCTATCTCTATCAATCTACCTACCTACCTATCTCTATCTATCTACCTACCTACCTATCTCTATCTATCTTTCTACCTACCTACATATCTTTATCTATCTACCTACCTACCAACCTATCTGTATCTATCTATCTACATACCTACCTATCTCTATCTATCTATTTACCTACCTACCTATCTCTATCTATCTATCTACCTACCTACCTATCTGTATCTATCAATCTACCTACCTACCTATCTCTATCTATCTATCTACCTACCTACCTATCTCTATCTATCTATCTACCTACCTACCTATCTCTATCTATCTATCTACCTACCTACCTGTATCTATCTACCTACCTACCTACCATCTCTATCTATCTACCTACCTACCTATCTCTATCAATCTACCTACCTACCTATCCCTATCTATCTACCTACCTACCTATCTGTATCTATCAATCTACCTACCTACCTATCTCTATCTATCTATCTACCTACCTACCTATCTCTATCTATCTATCTACCTACCTACCTGTATCTATCTGCCTACCTACCTACCATCTCTATCTATCTACCTACCTACCTATCTCTATCAATCTACCTACCTACCTATCCCTATCTATCTACCTACCTACCTATCTGTATCTATCAATCTACCTACCTACCTATCTCTATCTATCTATCTACCTACCTACCTATCTCTATCTATCTATCTACCTACCTACCTATCTGTATCTATCTATCTAACTACCTACCTATCTGTATCTATCTATCTACCTACCTACCTATATCTATCTATCTACCTACCTACCTATCTCTATCAATCTACCTACCTACCTATCTCTATCTATCTACCTACCTACCTATCTCTATCTATCTTTCTACCTACCTACATATCTGTATCTATCTACCTACCTACCTACCTATCTGTATCTATCTATCTACCTTCCTACCTATCTCTATCTATCTATTTACCTACCTACCTATCTCTATCTATCTATCTACCTACCTACCTATCTGTATCTATCAATCTACCTACCTACCTATCTCTATCTATCTATCTACCTATCTACCTATCTCTATCTATCTATCTACCTACCTACCTATCTCTATCTATCTATCTACCTACCTACCTGTATCTATCTACCTACCTACCTACCTACCTATCTCTATCTATCTACCTACCTACCTATCTCTATCAATCTACCTACCTACCTATCCCTATCTATCTACCTACCTACCTATCTCTATCTATCTTTCTACCTACCTACATATCTGTATCTATCTACCTACCTACCTACCTATCTGTATCTATCTATCTACCTACCTACCTATCTCTATCTATCTATTTACCTACCTACCTATCTCTATCTATCTATCTACCTACCTACCTATCTGTATCTATCAATCTACCTACCTACCTATCTCTATCTATCTATCTATCTATCTACCTACCTACCTATCTCTATCTATCTATCTACCTACCTACCTATCTGTAACTATCTATCTAACTACCTACCTATCTGTATCTATCTATCTACCTACCTACCTATATCTATCTATCTACCTACCTACCTATCTCTATCAATCTACCTACCTACCTATCTCTATCTATCTACCTACCTACCTATTTCTATCTATCTTTCTACCTACCTACATATCTGTATCTATCTACCTACCTACCTATCTATCTGTATCTATCTATCTACCTACCTACCTATCTCTATCTATCTATTTACCTACCTACCTATCTCTATCTATCTATCTACCTACCTACCTATCTGTATCTATCAATCTACCTACCTACCTATCTCTATCTATCTATCTACCTACCTACCTATCTCTATCTATCTATCTACCTACCTACCTATCTCTATCATTCTACCTACCTACCTATCCCTATCTATCTACCTACCTACCTACCTATCTCTATCTATCAATCTACCTACCTACCTATCTCTATCTACCTACCTACCTACCTACATATCTGTATCTATCTACCTACCTACCTATCTCTATCTATCTATCTATCTATCTACCTACCTACCTATCTGTATCTATCAATCTACCTACCTACCTATCTCTATCTATCTATCTACCTACCTACCTATCTATTTCTATCTATCTACCTACCTACCTATCTCTATCTATCTATCTACCTACGAACCTATCTGTATCTATCAATCTACCTACCTACCTATCTCTATCTATCTATCTACCTACCTCTATCTATCTATCTACCTACCTACCTATCTCTATCTATCTATCTACATACCTACCTATCTGTATCTATCTATCTACCTACCTACCTATCTCTATCTATCTATCTACCTACCTACCTATCTGTATCTATCTACCTACCTACCTATCTCTATCTATCTACCTACCTACCTACCTATCTCTATCAATCTACCTACCTACCTATCTCTATCTATCTACCTACCTACCTACCTATCTCTATCTATCAATCTACCTACCTACCTACCTATCTGTATCTATCTATCTACCTATCTACCTATCTCTATCTATCTATCTATCTACCTATCTGTATCTATCAATCTACCTACCTACCTATCTGTATCTATCAATCTACCTACCTACCTATCTCTATCTATCTATCTACCTACCTACCTATCTCTATCTATCAATCTACCTACCTACCTATCTCTATCTATCTACCTACCTACCTATCTGTATTTATCTACCTACCTACCTACCTACCTATCTCTATCTATCTACCTACCTACCTATCTCTATCTATCTATCTATCTACCTACCTATCTATCTCTATCTATCTATCTACCTACCTTCCTATCTCTATCTATCAATCTACCTACCTACCTATCTGTATCTATCAATCTACCTACCTACCTATCTCTATCTATCTACCTACCTACCTACCTATCTCTATCAATCTACCTACCTACCTATCTCTATCTATCTATCTACCTACCTACCTATCTCTATCAATCTACCTACCTACCTATCTGTATCTATCAATCTACCTACCTACCTATCTCTATCTACCTACCTACCTACCTATCTCTATCAATCTACCTACCTATCTCTATCTATCTACCTACCTACCTATCTCTATCTATCTATCTACCTAGCTACCTATCTCTATCAATCTACCTACCTACCTATCTCTATCTATCTACCTACCTACCTATCTCTATCTATTTTTCTACCTACCTACATATCTTTATCTATCTACCTACCTACCAACCTATCTGTATCTATCTATCTACCTACCTACCTATCTCTATCTATCTATTTACCTACCTACCTATCTCTATCTATCTATCTACCTACCTACCTATCTGTATCTATCAATCTACCTACCTACCTATCTCTATCTATCTACCTACCTACCTACCTATCTCTATCAATCTACCTACCTATCTCTATCTATCTACCTACCTACCTACCTATCTCTACCTATCAATCTACCTACCTACCTATCTGTATCTATTTATCTACCTACCTACCTATCTCTATCTATTTATCTACCTACCTACCTATCTCTATCTATCTATCTACCTACCTACCTATCTCTATCTATCTATCTACCCACCTACCTATCTCTATCTATCAATCTACCTACCTATCTGTATTTATCTACCTACCTACCTACCTATCTCTATCTATCTATCTACCTACCTACCTATCTCTATCTATCTATCTACCTACCTACCTATCTGTATCTATCAATCTACCTACCTACCTATCTCTATCTATCTATATACCTACCTACCTATCTCTATCTATCTATCTACCTACCTACCTATCTGTATCTATCTATCTAACTACCTACCTATCTGTATCTATCTATCTACCTACCTACCTATCTCTATCTATCTATCTACCTACCTACCTATCTCTATCAATCTACCTACCTACCTATCTCTATCTATCTACCTACCTACCTATCTCTATCTATCTTTCTACCTACCTACATATCTTTATCTATCTACCTACCTACCAACCTATCTGTATCTATCTATCTACCTACCTACCTATCTCTATCTATCTATTTACCTACCTACCTATCTCTATCTATCTATCTACCTACCTACCTATCTGTATCTATCAATCTACCTACCTACCTATCTCTATCTATCTATCTACCTACCTACCGATCTCTATCTATCTATCTACCTACCTACCTATCTCTATCTATCTATCTACCTACCTACCTGTATCTATCTACCTACCTACCTACCATCTCTATCTATCTACCTACCTACCTATCTCTATCAATCTACCTACCTACCTATCCCTATCTATCTACCTACCTACCTATCTCTATCTATCTATTTACCTACCTACCTATCTCTATCTATCTATCTACCTACCTACCTATCTGTATCTATCAATCTACCTACCTACCTATCTCTATCTATCTATCTACCTACCTACCTATCTCTATCTATCTACCTACCTACCTACCTATCTGTATCTATCTATCTAACTACCTACCTATCTGTATCTATCTATCTACCTACCTACCTATATCTATCTATCTACCTCCCTACCTATCTCTATCAATCTACCTACCTACCTATCTCTATCTATCTACCTACCTACCTATCTCTATCTATCTTTCTACCTACCTACATATCTGTATCTATCTACCTACCTACCTACCTATCTGTATCTATCTATCTACCTACCTACCTATCTCTATCTATCTATTTACCTACCTACCTATCTCTATCTATCTATCTACCTACCTACCTATCTGTATCTATCAATCTACCTACCTACCTATTTCTATCTATCTATCTACCTACCTACCTATCTCTATCTATCTATCTACCTACCTACCTATCTCTATCTATCTATCTACCTACCTACCTGTATCTATCTACCTACCTACCTACCTACCTATCTCTATCTATCTACCTACCTACCTATCTCTATCAATCTACCTACCTACCTATCCCTATCTATCTACCTACCTACCTATCTCTATCTATCTTTCTACCTACCTACATATCTGTATCTATCTACCTACCTACCTACCTATCTGTATCTATCTATCTACCTACCTACCTATCTCTATCTATCTATTTACCTACCTACCTATCTCTATCTATCTATCTACCTACCTACCTATCTGTATCTATCAATCTACCTACCTACCTATCTCTATCTATCTATCTATCTACCTACCTACCTATCTCTATCTATCTATCTACCTACCTACCTATCTGTATCTATCTATCTAACTACCTACCTATCTGTATCTATCTATCTACCTACCTACCTATATCTATCTATCTACCTACCTACCTATCTCTATCAATCTACCTACCTACCTATCTCTATCTATCTACCTACCTACCTATTTCTATCTATCTTTCTACCTACCTACATATCTGTATCTATCTACCTACCTACCTATCTATCTGTATCTATCTATCTACCTACCTACCTATCTCTATCTATCTATTTACCTACCTACCTATCTCTATCTATCTATCTATCTATCTACCTACCTACCTATCTGTATCTATCAATCTACCTACCTACCTATCTCTATCTATCTATCTACCTACCTATCTCTATCTATCTATCTACCTACCTACCTATCTCTATCATTCTACCTACCTACCTATCCCTATCTATCTACCTACCTACCTACCTATCTCTATCTATCAATCTACCTACCTACCTATCTCTATCTACCTACCTACCTACCTACATATCTGTATCTATCTACCTACCTACCTATCTCTATCTATCTATCTATCTACCTACCTACCTATCTGTATCTATCTATCTATCTACCTACCTATCTCTATCTATCTATCTACCTACCTACCTATCTCTATCTATCTACCTACCTACCTATCTGTATGTATCTACCTACCTACCTACCTATCTGTATCTATCTATCTACCTACCTACCTATCTGTATCTATATATCTACCTACCTACCTATCTGTATCTATCTATCTACCTACCTAACTATCTGTATCTATCAATCTACCTACCTACCTATCTCTATCTATCTATCTACCTACCTACCTATCTCTTTCTATCTATCTACCTACCTACCTATCTCTATCTATCTATCTACCTACGAACCTATCTGTATCTATCAATCTACCTACCTACCTATCTCTATCTATCTATCTACCTACCTCTATCTATCTATCTACCTACCTACCTATCTCTATCTATCTATCTACATACCTACCTATCTGTATCTATCTATCTACCTACCTACCTATCTCTATCTATCTATCTACCTACCTACCTATCTGTATCTATCTACCTACCTACCTATCTCTATCTATCTACCTACCTACCTACCTATCTCTATCAATCTACCTACCTACCTATCTCTATCTATCTACCTACCTACCTACCTACCTATCTCTATCTATCAATCTACCTACCTACCTATCTGTATCTATCTATCTACCTATCTACCTATCTCTATCTATCTATCTATCTACCTATCTGTATCTATCAATCTACCTACCTACCTATCTGTATCTATCAATCTACCTACCTACCTATCTCTATCTATCTACCTACCTACCTACCTATCTCTATCAATCTACCTACCTACCTATCTCTATCTATCTATCTACCTACCTACCTATCTCTATCTATCAATCTACCTACCTACCTATCTCTATCTATCTACCTACCTACCTATCTGTATTTATCTACCTACCTACCTACCTACCTATCTCTATCTATCTACCTACCTACCTATCTCTATCTATCTATCTATCTATCTACCTACCTATCTATCTCTATCTATCTATCTACCTACCTTCCTATCTCTATCTATCAATCTACCTACCTACCTATCTGTATCTATCAATCTACCTACCTACCTATCTCTATCTATCTACCTACCTACCTACCTATCTCTATCAATCTACCTACCTACCTATCTCTATCTATCTATCTACCTACCTACCTATCTCTATCAATCTACCTACCTACCTATCTGTATCTATCAATCTACCTACCTACCTATCTCTATCTACCTACCTACCTACCTACCTATCTCTATCAATCTACCTACCTATCTCTATCTATCTACCTACCTACCTATCTCTATCTATCAATCTACCTACCTACCTATCTGTATCTATTTATCTACCTACCTACCTATCTCTATCTATCTATCTACCTACCTACCGATCTCTATCTATCTATCTATCTATCTATCTACCTACCTACCTATCTCTATCTATCTATCTACCTACCTACCTATCTCTATCAATCTACCTACCTATCTCTATCTATCTACCTACCTACCTATCTGTATCTATCAATCTACCTACCTACCTATCTGTATCTATTTATCTACCTACCTACCTATCTCTATCTATCTATCTACCTACCTACTTATCTCTATCTATCTATCTACCTACCTACCGATCTCTATCTATCTATCTATCTACCTACCTACCTATCTCTATCTATCTATCTACCTACCTACCTATCTCTATCTATCAATCTACCTACCTATCTGTATTTATCTACCTACCTACCTATCTCTATCTATCTATCTACCTACCTACCTATCTCTATCTATCTATCTACCTACCTCTCTCTATCTATCTATCTACCTACCTACCTATCTCTATCTATCAATCTACCTACCTACCTATCTGTATCTATCAATCTACCTACCTACCTATCTCTATCTATCTCTCTACCTACCTACCTATCTCTATCTATCAATCTACCTACCTACCTATCTGTATCTATCAATCTACCTACCTACCTATCTCTATCTATCTACCTACATATCTGTATCTATATATCTACCTACCTACCAATCTCTATCTATCTACCTACCTACCTACCTATCTCTATCTATCAATCTACCTACCTACCTATCTCTATCTATCTATCTACCTACCTACCGATCTCTATCTATCTATCTATATACCTACCTACCTATCTCTATCTATCTATCTACCTACCTACCTATCTCTATCTATCTATCTACCTACCTATCTGTATTTATCTACCTACCTACCTACCTATCTCTATCTATCTATCTACCTACTTACCTATCTCTATCTATCTATCTACCTACCTATCTCTATCTATCTATCTACCTACCTACCTATCTCTATCTATCAATCTACCTACCTATCTGTATCTATCAATCTACCTACCTACCTATCTCTATCTATCTCTCTACCTACCTACCTATCTCTATCTATCAATCTACCTACCTACCTATCTGTATCTATCAATCTACCTACCTACCTATCTCTATCTATCTACATACATATCTGTATCTATATATCTACCTACCTACCAATCTCTATCTATCTACCTACCTACCTACCTATCTCTATCTATCAATCTACCTACCTACCTATCTCTATCTATCTATCTACCTACCTACCTATCTCTATCTATCTATCTACCTACCTATCTCTATCTATCTATCTACCTACCTACCTATCTCTATCTATCAATCTACCTACCTATCTGTATCTATCAATCTACCTACCTACCTATCTCTATCTATCTCTCTACCTACCTACCTATCTCTATCTATCAATCTACCTACCTACCTATCTGTATCTATCAATCTACCTACCTACCTATCTCTATCTATCTACATACATATCTGTATCTATATATCTACCTACCTACCAATCTCTATCTATCTACCTACCTACCTATCTTTATCTATCAATCTACCTACCTACCTATCTCTATCTATCAATCTACCTACCTATCTGTATCTATCAATCTACCTACCTACCTATCTCTATCTATCTCTCTACCTACCTACCTATCTCTATCTATCAATCTACCTACCTACCAATCTCTATCTATCTACCTACCTACCTACCTATCTCTATCTATCAATCTACCTACCTACCTATCTGTATCTATCTATCTACCTATCTACCTATCTCTATCTATCTATCTATCTATCTATCTATCTACCTATCTGTATCTATCAATCTACCTACCTACCTATCTGTATCTATCAATCTACCTACCTACCTATCTCTATCTATCTACCTACCTACCTACCTATCTCTATCAATCTACCTACCTACCTATCTCTATCTATCTATCTACCTACCTACCTATCTCTATCTATCAATCTACCTACCTACCTATCTCTATCTATCTACCTACCTACCTATCTGTATTTATCTACCTACCTACCTACCTACCTATCTCTATCTATCTACCTACCTACCTATCTCTATCTATCTATCTATCTACCTACCTATCTATCTCTATCTATCTATCTACCTACCTTCCTATCTCTATCTATCAATCTACCTACCTACCTATCTGTATCTATCAATCTACCTACCTACCTATCTCTATCTATCTACCTACCTACCTACCTATCTCTATCAATCTACCTACCTACCTATCTCTATCTATCTATCTACCTACCTACCTATCTCTATCAATCTACCTACCTACCTATCTGTATCTATCAATCTACCTACCTACCTATCTCTATCTACCTACCTACCTACCTATCTCTATCAATCTACCTACTTATCTCTATCTATCTACCTACCTACCTATCTCTATCTATCAATCTACCTACCTACCTATCTGTATCTATTTATCTACCTACCTACCTATCTCTATCTATCTATCTACCTACCTACCGATCTCTATCTATCTATCTATCTATCTATCTACCTACCTACCTATCTCTATCTATCTATCTACCTACCTACCTATCTCTATCAATCTACCTACCTATCTCTATCTATCTACCTACCTACCTATCTGTATCTATCAATCTACCTACCTACCTATCTGTATCTATTTATCTACCTACCTACCTATCTCTATCTATCTATCTACCTACCTACTTATCTCTATCTATCTATCTACCTACCTACCGATCTCTATCTATCTATCTATCTACCTACCTACCTATCTCTATCTATCTATCTACCTACCTACCTATCTCTATCTATCAATCTACCTACCTATCTGTATTTATCTACCTACCTACCTATCTCTATCTATCTATCTACCTACCTACCTATCTCTATCTATCTATCTACCTACCTCTCTCTATCTATCTATCTACCTACCTACCTATCTCTATCTATCAATCTACCTACCTACCTATCTGTATCTATCAATCTACCTACCTACCTATCTCTATCTATCTCTCTACCTACCTACCTATCTCTATCTATCAATCTACCTACCTACCTATCTGTATCTATCAATCTACCTACCTACCTATCTCTATCTATCTACCTACATATCTGTATCTATATATCTACCTACCTACCAATCTCTATCTATCTACCTACCTACCTACCTATCTCTATCTATCAATCTACCTACCTACCTATCTCTATCTATCTATCTACCTACCTACCGATCTCTATCTATCTATCTATCTACCTACCTACCTATCTCTATCTATCTATCTACCTACCTACCTATCTCTATCTATCTATCTACCTACCTATCTGTATTTATCTACCTACCTACCTACCTATCTCTATCTATCTATCTACCTACCTACCTATCTCTATCTATCTATCTACCTACCTATCTCTATCTATCTATCTACCTACCTACCTATCTCTATCTATCAATCTACCTACCTATCTGTATCTATCAATCTACCTACCTACCTATCTCTATCTATCTCTCTACCTACCTACCTATCTCTATCTATCAATCTACCTACCTACCTATCTGTATCTATCAATCTACCTACCTACCTATCTCTATCTATCTACATACATATCTGTATCTATATATCTACCTACCTACCAATCTCTATCTATCTACCTACCTACCTACCTATCTCTATCTATCAATCTACCTACCTACCTATCTCTATCTATCTATCTACCTACCTACCTATCTCTATCTATCTATCTACCTACCTATCTCTATCTATCTATCTACCTACCTACCTATCTCTATCTATCAATCTACCTACCTATCTGTATCTATCAATCTACCTACCTACCTATCTCTATCTATCTCTCTACCTACCTACCTATCTCTATCTATCAATCTACCTACCTACCTATCTGTATCTATCAATCTACCTACCTACCTATCTCTATCTATCTACATACATATCTGTATCTATATATCTACCTACCTACCAATCTCTATCTATCTACCTACCTACCTATCTCTATCTATCAATCTACCTACCTACCTATCTCTATCTATCAATCTACCTACCTATCTGTATCTATCAATCTACCTACCTACCTATCTCTATCTATCTCTCTACCTACCTACCTATCTCTATCTATCAATCTACCTACCTACCTATCTGTATCTATCAATCTACCTACCTACCTATCTCTATCTATCTACATACATATCTGTATCTATATATCTACCTACCTACCAATCTCTATCTATCTACCTACCTACCTACCTATCTCTATCTATCAATCTACCTACCTACCTATCTCTATCTATCTATCTACCTACCTACCTATCTCTATCTATCTATCTACCTACCCATCTCTATCTATCTATCTACCTACCTACCTATCTCTATCTATCAATCTACCTACCTACCTATCTGTATCTATCAATCTACCTACCTACCTATCTCTATCTATCTCTCTACCTACCTACCTATCTCTATCTATCAATCTACCTACCTACCTATCTGTATCTATCAATCTACCTACCTACCTATCTCTATCTATCTACCTACATATCTGTATCTATATATCTACCTACCTACCAATCTCTATCTATCTACCTACCTACCTACCTATCTCTATCTATCAATCTACCTACCTACCTATCTCTATCTATCTATCTACCTACCTACCGATCTCTATCTATCTACCTACCTACCTATCTCTATCTATCTACCTACCTACCTACCTATCTCTATCTATCAATCTACCTACCTACCTATCTGTATCTATCTATCTACCTACCTACCTATCTCTATCTATTAATCTACCTACCTACCTATCTGTATCTATCTATCTACCTACCTACCTATCTCTATCTATCAATCTACCTACCTACCTATCTCTATCTATCTATCTACCTACCTACCTATCTCTATCTATCAATCTACCTACCTACCTATCTGTATCTATCAATCTACCTACCTACCTATCTCTATCTATCTATCTACCTACCTACCTATCTCTATCTATTAATCTACCTACCTACCTATCTGTATCTATCTATCTACCTACCTACCTATCTCTATCTATCAATCTACCTACCTACCTATCTCTATCTATCTACCTACCTACCTATCTCTATCTATCAATCTACCTACCTACCTATCTGTATCTATCTATCTACCTACCTACCTATCTCTATCTATCTATCTACCTACCCACCTATCTCTATCTATCTATCTACCTACCTATCTCTCTCTATCTACCTACCTACCTACCTACCTATCTCTATCTATCTATCTACCTACCTACCTACCTATCTGTATCTATCTATCTACCTACCTACCTATCTCTATCTATCTATCTACCTACCTACCTACCTATCTCTATCAATCTACCTACCTACCTATCTCTATCTATCTACCTACCTACCTATCTCTATCTATCTATCTACCTACCTACCTATTTCTATCAATCTACCTACCTACCTATCTCTATCTATATACCTACCTACCTACCTACCTACCTACCTATCTCTATCTATCAATCTACCTACCTACCTATCTCTATCTATCTATCTACCTACCTACATATCTGTATCTATCTACCTACCTACCTATCTCTATCTATCTATCTACCTACCTACCTATCTGTATCTATCTATCTACCTACCTACCTATCTCTATCTATCTACCTACCTACCTACCTACCTATCTGTATCTATCTATCTACCTACCTACATATCTGTATCTATATATCTACCTACCTACCTATCTGTATCTATCTATCTACCTACCTAACTATCTGTATCTATCAATCTACCTACCTACCTACCTATCTCTATCTATCTACCTACCTACCTACCTATCTCTTTCTATCTATCTACCTACCTACCTATCTCTATCTATCTATCTACCTACCTACCTATCTCTATCTATCTATCTACCTATCTACCTATCTCTATCTATCAATCTACCTACCTACCTATCTCTATCTATCTATCTACCTACCTACCTATCTCTATCTATCAATCTACCTACCTATCTGTATTTATCTACCTACCTACCTACCTACCTACCTATCTCTATCTATCTATCTACCTACCTACCTATCTCTATCTATCAATCTACCTACCTACCTATCTGTATCTATCAATCTACCTACCTACCTATCTCTATCTATCTATCTACCTACCTACCTATCTCTATCAATCTACCTACCTACCTATCTCTATCTATCTACCTACCTACCTACCTATCTCTATCTATCAATCTACCTACCTACCTATCTCTATCTATCTATCTACCTACCTACATATCTGTATCTATCTACCTACCTATCTATCTCTATCTATCTATCTACCTACCTACCTATCTCTATCTATCTACCTACCTACCTACCTATCTCTTTCTATCTATCTACCTACCTACATATCTCTATCTATCTATCTACCTACCTATCTCTATCTATCTATCTATCTACCTACCTACCTATCTCTATCTATCAATCTACCTACCTACCTATCTGTATCTATCAATCTACCTACCTACCTATCTCTATCTATCTATCTACCTACCTACCTATCTCTATCTATCAATCTACCTACCTACCTATCTGTATCTATCAATCTACCTACCTACCTATCTCTATCTATCTACCTACCTACCTACCTATCTCTATCAATCTACCTACCTACCTATCTCTATCTATCTACCTACCTACCTACCTATCTCTATCTATCAATCTACCTACCTACCTATCAGTATCTATCTATCTACCTACCTACCTATCTCTATCTATCTATCTACCTACCTTCCTATCTCTATCAATCTACCTACCTACCTATCTGTATCTATCTACCTACCTACCTACCTATCTCTATCTATCTATCTACCTACCTACCTATCTCTATCTATCTATCTACCTACCCATCTCTATCTATCTATCTACCTACCTACCTATCTCTATCTATCAATCTACCTACCTACCTATCTGTATCTATCAATCTACCTACCTACCTATCTCTATCTATCTCTCTACCTACCTACCTATCTCTATCTATCAATCTACCTACCTACCTATCTGTATCTATCAATCTACCTACCTACCTATCTCTATCTATCTACCTACATATCTGTATCTATATATCTACCTACCTACCAATCTCTATCTATCTACCTACCTACCTACCTATCTCTATCTATCAATCTACCTACCTACCTATCTCTATCTATCTATTTACCTACCTACCTATCTCTATCTATCAATCTACCTACCTACCTATCTGTATCTATCAATCTACCTACCTACCTATCTCTATCTATCTATCTACCTACCTACCTATCTCTATCTATTAATCTACCTACCTACCTATCTGTATCTATCTATCTACCTACCTACCTATCTCTATCTATCAATCTACCTACCTACCTATCTCTATCTATCTATCTACCTACCTACCTATCTCTATCTATCAATCTACCTACCTACCTATCTGTATCTATCTATCTACCTACCTACCTATCTCTATCTATCTATCTACCTACCCACCTATCTCTATCTATCTATCTACCTACCTATCTCTCTCTATCTACCTACCTACCTACCTACCTATCTCTATCTATCTATCTACCTACCTACCTATCTGTATCTATCTATCTACCTACCTACCTATCTCTATCTATCTATCTACCTACCTACCTACCTATCTCTATCAATCTACCTACCTACCTATCTCTATCTATCTACCTACCTACCTATCTCTATCTATCTATCTACCTACCTACCTATTTCTATCAATCTACCTACCTACCTATCTCTATATATATACCTACCTACCTACCTACCTACCTATCTCTATCTATCAATCTACCTACCTACCTATCTCTATCTATCTATCTACCTACCTACATATCTGTATCTATCTACCTACCTACCTATCTCTATCTATCTATCTACCTACCTACCTATCTGTATCTATCTATCTACCTACCTACCTATCTCTATCTATCTACCTACCTACCTACCTACCTATCTGTATCTATCTATCTACCTACCTACATATCTGTATCTATATATCTACCTACCTACCTATCTGTATCTATCTATCTACCTACCTAACTATCTGTATCTATCAATCTACCTACCTACCTACCTATCTCTATCTATCTACCTACCTACCTACCTATCTCTTTCTATCTATCTACCTACCTACCTATCTCTATCTATCTATCTACCTACCTACCTATCTCTATCTATCTATCTACCTATCTACCTATCTCTATCTATCAATCTACCTACCTACCTATCTCTATCTATCTATCTACCTACCTACCTATCTCTATCTATCAATCTACCTACCTATCTGTATTTATCTACCTACCTACCTACCTACCTATCTCTATCTATCTATCTACCTACCTACCTATCTCTATCTATCAATCTACCTACCTACCTATCTGTATCTATCAATCTACCTACCTACCTATCTCTATCTATCTATCTACCTACCTACCTATCTCTATCAATCTACCTACCTACCTATCTCTATCTATCTACCTACCTACCTACCTATCTCTATCTATCAATCTACCTACCTACCTATCTCTATCTATCTATCTACCTACCTACATATCTGTATCTATCTACCTACCTATCTATCTCTATCCATCTATCTACCTACCTACCTATCTCTATCTATCTACCTACCTACCTACCTATCTCTTTCTATCTATCTACCTACCTACATATCTCTATCTATCTATCTACCTACCTATCTCTATCTATCTATCTATCTACCTACCTACCTATCTCTATCTATCAATCTACCTACCTACCTATCTGTATCTATCAATCTACCTACCTACCTATCTCTATCTATCTATCTACCTACCTACCTATCTCTATCTATCAATCTACCTACCTACCTATCTGTATCTATCAATCTACCTACCTACCTATCTCTATCTATCTACCTACCTACCTACCTATCTCTATCAATCTACCTACCTACCTATCTCTATCTATCTACCTACATACCTACCTATCTCTATCTATCAATCTACCTACCTACCTATCAGTATCTATCTATCTACCTACCTACCTATCTCTATCTATCTATCTACCTACCTTCCTATCTCTATCAATCTACCTACCTACCTATCTGTATCTATCTACCTACCTACCTACCTATCTCTATCTATCTATCTACCTACCTACCTATCTCTATCTATCTATCTACCTACCCATCTCTATCTATCTATCTACCTACCTACCTATCTCTATCTATCAATCTACCTACCTACCTATCTGTATCTATCAATCTACCTACCTACCTATCTCTATCTATCTCTCTACCTACCTACCTATCTCTATCTATCAATCTACCTACCTACCTATCTGTATCTATCAATCTACCTACCTACCTATCTCTATCTATCTACCTACATATCTGTATCTATATATCTACCTACCTACCAATCTCTATCTATCTACCTACCTACCTACCTATCTCTATCTATCAATCTACCTACCTACCTATCTCTATCTATCTATCTACCTACCTACCGATCTCTATCTATCTATCTATCTACCTACCTACCTATCTCTATCTATCTACCTACCTACCTACCTACCTATCTCTATCTATCAATCTACCTACCTACCTATCTGTATCTATCTATCTACCTACCTACCTATCTCTATCTATTAATCTACCTACCTACCTATCTGTATCTATCTACCTACCTACCTATCTCTATCTATCAATCTCCCTACCTACCTATCTCTATCTATCTATCTACCTACCTACCTATCTCTATCTATCAATCTACCTACCTACCTATCTGTATCTATCAATCAACCTACCTACCTATCTCTATCTATCTATCTACCTACCTACCTACCTATCTCTATCTATTAATCTACCTACCTACCTATCTGTATCTATCTATCTACCTACCTACCTATCTCTATCTATCAATCTACCTACCTACCTATCTCTATCTATCTATCTACCTACCTACCTATCTCTATCTATCAATCTACCTACCTACCTATCTGTATCTATCTATCTACCTACCTACCTATCTCTATCTATCTACCTACCCACCTATCTCTATCTATCTATCTACCTACCTATCTCTCTCTATCTACCTACCTACCTACCTACCTATCTCTATCTATCTATCTACCTACCTACCTATCTGTATCTATCTATCTACCTACCTACCTATCTCTATCTATCTATCTACCTACCTACCTACCTATCTCTATCAATCTACCTACCTACCTATCTCTATCTATCTACCTACCTATCTCTATCTATCTATCTACCTACCTACCTATTTCTATCAATCTACCTACCTACCTATCTCTATCTATATACCTACCTACCTACCTACCTACCTATCTCTATCTATCAATCTACCTACCTACCTATCTCTATCTATCTATCTACCTACCTACATATCTGTATCTATCTACCTACCTACCTATCTCTATCTATCTATCTACCTACCTACCTATCTGTATCTATCTATCTACCTACCTACCTATCTCTATCTATCTACCTACCTACCTACCTACCTATCTGTATCTATCTATCTACCTACCTACATATCTGTATCTATATATCTACCTACCTACCTATCTGTATCTATCTATCTACCTACCTAACTATCTGTATCTATCAATCTACCTACCTACCTACCTATCTCTATCTATCTACCTACCTACCTACCTATCTCTTTCTATCTATCTACCTACCTACCTATCTCTATCTATCTATCTACCTACCTACTTATCTCTATCTATCTATCTACCTATCTACCTATCTCTATCTATCAATCTACCTACCTACCTATCTCTATCTATCTATCTACCTACCTACCTATCTCTATCTATCAATCTACCTACCTATCTGTATTTATCTACCTACCTACCTACCTACCTATCTCTATCTATCTATCTACCTACCTACCTATCTCTATCTATCAATCTACCTACCTACCTATCTGTATCTATCAATCTACCTACCTACCTATCTCTATCTATCTATCTACCTACCTACCTATCTCTATCAATCTACCTACCTACCTATCTCTATCTATCTACCTACCTACCTACCTATCTCTATCTATCAATCTACCTACCTACCTATCTCTATCTATCTATCTACCTACCTACATATCTGTATCTATCTACCTACCTATCTATCTCTATCTATCTATCTACCTACCTACCTATCTCTATCTATCTACCTACCTACCTACCTATCTCTTTCTATCTATCTACCTACCTACATATCTCTATCTATCTATCTACCTACCTATCTCTATCTATCTATCTATCTACCTACCTACCTATCTCTATCTATCAATCTACCTACCTACCTATCTGTATCTATCAATCTACCTACCTACCTATCTCTATCTATCTATCTACCTACCTACCTATCTCTATCTATCAATCTACCTACCTACCTATCTGTATCTATCAATCTACCTACCTACCTATCTCTATCTATCTACCTACCTACCTACCTATCTCTATCAATCTACCTACCTACCTATCTCTATCTATCTACCTACCTACCTACCTATCTCTATCTATCAATCTACCTAACTACCTATCAGTATCTATCTATCTACCTACCTACCTATCTCTATCTATCTATCTACCTACCTTCCTATCTCTATCAATCTACCTACCTACCTATCTGTATCTATCTACCTACCTACCTACCTATCTGTATCTATCTATCTACCTACCTACATATCTGTATCTATATATCTACCTACCTACCTATCTTTATCTATCTATCTACCTACCTAACTATCTGTATCTATTAATCTATCTACCTACCTACCTATCTCTATCTATCTATCTACCTACCTACCTATCTCTATCAATCTACCTACCTACCTATCTCTATCTATCTACCTACCTACCTACCTATCTCTATCTATCAATCTACCTACCTACCTATCTCTATCTATCTATCTACCTACCTACATATCTGTATCTATCTACCTACCTATCTATCTCTATCTATCTATCTACCTACCTACCTATCTCTATCTATCTACCTACCTACCTACCTATCTCTTTCTATCTATCTACCTACCTACATATCTCTATCTATCTATCTACCTACCTATCTCTATCTATCTATCTATCTACCTACCTACCTATCTCTATCTATCTATCTACCTACCTACCTGTCTGTATCTATCTATCTACCTATCTACCTATCTCTATCTATCAATCTACCTACCTACCTATCTCTATCTATCTATCTACCTACCTACCTATCTCTATCTATCAATCTACCTACCTATCTGTATTTATCTACCTACCTACCTACCTATCTCTATCTATCTATCTACCTACCTACCTATCTCTATCTATCAATCTACCTACCTACCTATCTGTATCTATCAATCTACCTACCTACCTATCTCTATCTATCTATCTACCTACCTACCTATCTCTATCTATCAATCTACCTACCTATCTGTATTTATCTACCTACCTACCTACCTATCTCAATCTATCTATCTACCTACCTACCTATCTCTATCTATCAATCTACCTACCTACCTATCTGTATCTATCAATCTACCTACCTACCTATCTCTATCTATCTATCTACCTACCTACCTATCTCTATCTATCTATCTACCTACCTACCTATCTGTATCTATCTATCTACCTATCTACCTATCTCTATCTATCAATCTACCTACCTACCTATCTCTATCTATCTATCTACCTACCTACCTATCTCTATCTATCAATCTACCTACCTATCTGTATTTATCTACCTACCTACCTACCTATCTCTATCTATCTATCTACCTACCTACCTATCTCTATCTATCAATCTACCTACCTACCTATCTGTATCTATCAATCTACCTACCTACCTATCTCTATCTATCTATCTACCTACCTACCTATCTCTATCTATCAATCTACCTACCTATCTGTATTTATCTACCTACCTACCTACCTATCTCTATCTATCTATCTACCTACCTACCTATCTCTATCTATCAATCTACCTACCTACCTATCTATATCTATCAATCTACCTACCTACCTATCTCTATCTATCTATCTATCTACCTACCTACCTATCTCTATCTATCAATCTACCTACCTACCTATCTGTATCTATCAATCTACCTACCTACCTATCTCTATCTATCTACCTACCTACCTATCTCTATCTATCTATCTACCTACCTACATATCTGTATCTATCTACCTACCTACCTATCTGTATCTATCTATCTACCTACCTACCTATCTGTATCTATCTATCTACCTACCTACCTATCTCTATCTATCTATCTACCTACCTATCTCTATCTATCTACCTACCTACCTATCTGTATTTACCTACCCACCTACCTACCTATCTGTATCTATCTACCTACCTACATATCTGTATCTATATATCTACCTACATACCTATCTGTATCTATCTACCTACCTAACTATCTGTATCTATCAATCTACCTACCTACCTATCTCTATCTATCTACCTACCTACCTACCTATCTCTTTCTATCTATCTACCTACCTACCTATCTCTATCTATCTATCTACCTACCTACCTATCTCTATCTATCTACCTACCTACCTATCTCTATCTATCTACCTACCTACCTACCTATCTGTATCTATCAATCTACCTACCTACCTATTTCTAACTATCTATCTACCTACCTACCTATCTCTATCTATCTATCTACCTACCTACCTACCTATCTCTATCTATCTATCTATCTACCTACCTACCTATCTCTATCTATCTATCTACCTACCTACCTATTTCTATCAATCTACCTACCTACCTATCTCTATCTATATACCTACCTACCTACCTATCTCTATCTATCAATCTACCTACCTACCTATCTCTATCTATCTATCTACCTACCTACATATCTTTATCTATCTACCTACCTACCTATCTCTATCTGTCTATCTACCTACCTACCTATCTGTATCTATCTATCTACCTACCTACCTATCTCTATCTATCTATCTACCTACCTACCTATCTCTATCTATCTACCTACCTACCTACCTACCTATCTGTATCTATCTATCTACCTACCTACATATCTGTATCTATATATCTACCTACCTACCTATCTGTATCTATCTATCTACCTACCTAACTATCTGTATCTATCAATCTACCTACCTACCTACCTATCTCTATCTATCTACCTACCTACCTACCTATCTCTTTCTATCTATCTACCTACCTACCTATCTCTATCTATCTATCTACCTACCTACCTATCTCTATCTATCTATCTACCTATCTACCTATCTCTATCTATCAATCTACCTACCTACCTATCTCTATCTATCTATCTACCTACCTACCTATCTCTATCTATCAATCTACCTACCTATCTGTATTTATCTACCTACCTACCTACCTACCTATCTATCTATCTACCTACCTACCTATCTCTATCTATCAATCTACCTACCTACCTATCTGTATCTATCAATCTACCTACCTACCTATCTCTATCTATCTATCTACCTACCTACCTATCTCTATCTATCAATCTACCTACCTACCTATCTGTATCTATCAATCTACCTACCTACCTATCTCTATCTATCTACCTACCTACCTACCTATCTCTATCTATCTACCTACCTACCTACCTATCTCTATCTATCAATCTACCTACCTACCTATCTGTATCTATCTATCTACCTACCTACCTATCTCTATCTATCTATCTACCTACCTTCCTATCTCTATCTATCTAACTACCTACCTATCTGTATCTATCTACCTACCTACCTACCTATCTGTATCTATCTATCTACCTACCTACATATCTGTATCTATATATCTACCTACCTACCTATCTTTATCTATCTATCTACCTACCTAACTATCTGTATCTATTAATCTATCTACCTACCTACCTATCTCTATCTATCTATCTACCTACCTACCTATCTCTATCAATCTACCTACCTACCTATCTCTATCTATCTACCTACCTACCTACCTATCTCTATCTATCTACCTACCTACCTATCTCTATCTATCTATCTACCTACCTACATATCTGTATCTATCTACCTACCTATCTATCTCTATCTATCTATCTACCTACCTACCTATCTCTATCTATCTACCTACCTACCTACCTACCTATCTCTTTCTATCTATCTACCTACCTACATATCTCTATCTATCTATCTACCTACCTATCTCTATCTATCTATCTATCTATCTACCTACCTACCTATCTCTATCTATCTATCTATCTACCTACCTACCTGTCTGTATCTATCTATCTACCTATCTACCTATCTCTATCTATCAATCTACCTACCTACCTATCTCTATCTATCTATCTACCTACCTACCTATCTCTATCTATCAATCTACCTACCTATCTGTATTTATCTACCTACCTACCTACCTATCTCTATCTATCTATCTACCTACCTACCTATCTCTATCTATCAACCTACCTACCTACCTATCTGTATCTATCAATCTACCTACCTACCTATCTCTATCTATCTATCTACCTACCTACCTATCTCTATCTATCAATCTACCTACCTATCTGTATTTATCTACCTACCTACCTACCTATCTCAATCTATCTATCTACCTACCTACCTATCTCTATCTATCAATCTACCTACCTACCTATCTGTATCTATCAATCTACCTACCTACATATCTCTATCTATCTATCTACCTACCTACCTATCTCTATCTATCTATCTACCTACCTACCTATCTGTATCTATCTATCTACCTATCTACCTATCTCTATCTATCAATCTACCTACCTACCTACCTATCTCTATCTATCTATCTACCTACCTACCTATCTCTATCTATCAATCTACCTACCTATCTGTATTTATCTACCTACCTACCTACCTATCTCTATCTATCTATCTACCTACCTACCTATCTCTATCTATCGATCTACCTACCTACCTATCTGTATCTATCAATCTACCTACCTACCTATCTGTATCTATCAATCTACCTACCTACCTATCTCTATCTATCAATCTACCTACCTATCTGTATTTATCTACCTACCTACCTACCTATCTCTATCTATCTATCTATCTACCTACCTACCTATCTCTATCTATCAATCTACCTACCTACCTATCTGTATCTATCAATCTACCTACCTACCTATCTCTATCTATCTATCTACCTACCTACCTATCTCTATCTATCAATCTACCTACCTACCTATCTGTATCTATCAATCTACCTACCTACCTATCTCTATCTATCTACCTACCTACCTACCTATCTCTATCTATCTATCTACCTACCTACATATCTGTATCTATCTACCTACCTACCTATCTGTATCTATCTATCTACCTACCTACCTATCTGTATCTATCTATCTACCTACCTACCTATCTCTATCTATCTATCTACCTACCTACCTATCTCTATCTATCTACCTACCTACCTATCTGTATTTACCTACCCACCTACCTACCTATCTGTATCTATCTACCTACCTACATATCTGTATCTATATATCTACCTACATACCTATCTGTATCTATCTATCTACCTACCTAACTATCTGTATCTATCAATCTACCTACCTACCTATCTCTATCTATCTACCTACCTACCTACCTATCTCTTTCTATCTATCTACCTACCTACCTATCTCTATCTATCTATCTACCTACCTACCTATCTCTATCTATCTATCTATCTACCTACCTACCTATCTCTATCTATCTATCTACCTACCTACCTATCTCTATCTATCAATCTACCTACCTATCTGTATTTATCTACCTACCTACCTACCTATCTCTATCTATCTATCTACCTACCTACCTATCTGTATCTATCAATCTACCTACCTACCTATCTCTATCTATCTACCTACCTACCTACCTACCTATCTCTATCAATCTACCTACCTATCTCTATTTATCTACCTACCTACCTACCTATCTCTATCTATCAATCTACCTACCTACCTATCTGTATCTATTTATCTACCTACCTACCTATCTCTATCTCTCTATCTATCTACCTACCTATCTCTATCTATCTACCTACCTACCTATCTCTATCTATCTATCTATCTACCTACCTACCTACCTATCTCTATCTATCTATCTACCTACCTACCTATCTCTATCTATCTACCTACCTACCTATCTCTATCTATCAATCTACCTACCTATCTGTATCTACCTACTTACCTACCTATCTCTATCTATCTATCTACCTACCTACCTATCTCTATCTATCAATCTACCTACCTACCTATCTGTATCTATCTATCTACCTACCTACCTATCTCTATCTATTAATCTACCTACCTACCTATCTGTATCTATCTATCTACCTACCTACCTATCTCTATCTATCAATCTCCCTACCTACCTATCTCTATCTATCTATCTACCTACCTACCTATCTCTATCTATCAATCTACCTACCTACCTATCTGTATCTATCAATCAACCTACCTACCTATCTCTATCTATCTATCTACCTACCTACCTACCTATCTCTATCTATTAATCTACCTACCTACCTATCTGTATCTATCTATCTACCTACCTACCTATCTCTATCTATCAATCTACCTACCTACCTATCTCTATCTATCTATCTACCTACCTACCTATCTCTATCTATCAATCTACCTACCTACCTATCTGTATCTATCTATCTACCTACCTACCTATCTCTATCTATCTACCTACCCACCTATCTCTATCTATCTATCTACCTACCTATCTCTCTCTATCTACCTACCTACCTACCTACCTATCTCTATCTATCTATCTACCTACCTACCTATCTGTATCTATCTATCTACCTACCTACCTATCTCTATCTATCTATCTACCTACCTACCTACCTATCTCTATCAATCTACCTACCTACCTATCTCTATCTATCTACCTACCTATCTCTATCTATCTATCTACCTACCTACCTATTTCTATCAATCTACCTACCTACCTATCTCTATCTATATACCTACCTACCTACCTACCTACCTATCTCTATCTATCAATCTACCTACCTACCTATCTCTATCTATCTATCTACCTACCTACATATCTGTATCTATCTACCTACCTACCTATCTCTATCTATCTATCTACCTACCTACCTATCTGTATCTATCTATCTACCTACCTACCTATCTCTATCTATCTACCTACCTACCTACCTACCTATCTGTATCTATCTATCTACCTACCTACATATCTGTATCTATATATCTACCTACCTACCTACTAACTATCTTGTATCTATTATCTAATATATCTACCTACCTACTATCTGTATCTATCTATCTACCTACCTAACTATCTGTATCTATCAATCTACCTACCTACCTACCTATCTCTATCTATCTACCTACCTACCTACCTATCTCTTTCTATCTATCTACCTACCTACCTATCTCTATCTATCTATCTACCTCCTACTTATCTCTATCTATCTATCTACCTATCTACATATCTCTATCTATCAACTACCTACCTACCTATCTCTAACTATCCAATCCTACCTCCTTCTCTATCTATCAATCTACCTACCTATCTGTATTTTCTACCTACCTACTACCTACCTATCTCTCTATCTATCTACCTACCTACCTATCTCTATCTATCAATCTACCTACCTACCTATCTGTATCTATCATCTACCTACCTACCTATCTCTATCTATCTATCTACCTACCTACCTATCTCTATCTATCTACCTACTACTATCTACTATCTACCAACCTACCTACTATCTCTATCTATCATCTACCTACCTACTAACTCTATCTATCTATCTACCTACCTACATATCTGTATCTATCTAACTACCTATCTATCTCATCTATCTATCTACCTACCTACCTATCTCTATCTATCTACCCTACCTACCTACCTATCTCTTACTATCTCTAACCTACCTACATTCTCTTCTATCTATACCTACCTATCTCATATCTATCATCTAACTACCTACCTACCTATCTCTATCTATCAAACTACCCTCCAACCTATCAGTCATCTATACAATCTACCTTCCTACCTATCTCTATCTATCTATCTACCTACCTACCTATCTCTATCTATCAATCTACCAACCAACCTATCTGTATCTATCAATCTACCTACCTACCTATCTCTATCTATCTACCTACCTACCTACCTATCTCTATCAATCTACCTACCTACCTATCTCTATCTATCTACCTACCTACCTACCTATCTTATTATCAATCTACCTAACTACTACAGTATCTATCTATCTACCTACCTACCTAATCTCTATCATTCTATCTACCAACCTTCCTATCTCTATCAATCTACCTACCTACCTATCTGTATCTATCGTACCTCCTACCTACCTACTTTTCTGTACTATCTATCTACCTACCTACATATCTGTATCTATATATACTACCTACCTATCTTTATCTATTCTATCTACCTACTAACTATCTTATCTATATCTATCTACCTACCTACCTATCTCTATCTATCTATCTACCTACCTACCTATCTCTATCAATCTTACCACTACCTATCTCTACTTTCTACCTACCTACCTACTATCTCTATCTATCAATCTACCTACATCCTATCTCTATCTATTATCTACCTACCTACATCTGATCTATTACCTACTATCTATAATCTATCTACCTACCAACCTATCTCTATCTATCTACCTACCTACCTACCTATCTCTTTCTATCTATCTACCTACCTACATATCTCTATCTAACTATCTACCTACCTATCTCTATCTATCTATCTATCTACCTACCTACCTATCTCTATCTATCTATCTACCACCTACCTGTCAGTATCTATCTATCTACCTATCTACCTATCTCTATCTATCAATCTACCTTACCTACCTATCCTATCTATCTATCTACCTACCTACCTATCTCTATCTATCAATCTACCTACCTATCTGTATTTTATCTAACCTACCTACCTACCTATCTCTATCTATCTATCTACCTACCTACCTATCTCTATCTATCAATCTACCTACCTACTATCTGTATCTATCAATCTACCTACCTACCATCTCTATCTATCTATCTACCTACCTACCTATCTCTATCTATCATTCTACCTACCTATCTGTATTTATCTACCTACCTACCTACCTATCTCAATCTATCTATCTACCTACCTACCATCTCTATCTATCAATATACCTACCTACCTATCTGTATCTATCAATCTACCTAACCTACCTATCTCTATCTATCTATCTACCTACCTACCTATCTCTATCTATCTATCTACCTACCTAACTATCTGTATCTATCTATCTACCTATCTAACTATCTCTATCTATCAATCTACCTACCTACCTATCTCTATCTATCTATCTACCTACCTACCTATCTCTATCTATCAATCTACCTACCTATCTGTATTTATCTACCTACCTACCTACCTATCTCTATCTATCTATCTACCTACCTACCTATCTCTATCTATCAATCTACCTACCTACCTATCTGTATCTATCAATCTACCTACCTACCTATCTCTATCTATCTATCTACCTACCTACCTATCTCTATCTATCAATCTACCTACCTATCTGTATTTATCCTACCTACCTACCTACCTATCTCTATCTATCTATCTACCTACCTACCTATCTCTATCTATCATCTACCTACCTACCTATCTATATCTATCAATCTACCTACCTACCTATCTCTATCTATCTATCTACCTACCTACCTATCTCTATCTATCAATCTACCTACCTACCTATCTGTATCTATCAATCTACCTACCTACCTATCTCTATCTATCTACCTACCTACCTATCTCTATCTAATAATCTACCTACCTACATATCTGTATCTATCTACCTACCTACCTATCTGTATCTATCTATCTACCTACCTACCTATCTGTATCTATCTATCTACCTACCTACCCTATCTCTATCTATCTATCTACCTACCTACCTATCTCTATCTATCTACTACCTAACCTATCTGTATTTACCTACCCACCTACCTACCTATCTGTATCTATCTACCTACCTACATATCTGTATCTATATATCTACCTACATACCTATCTGTATCTATCTACCTACCTAACTATCTGTATCTATCAATCTACCTACCTACCTATCTCTATCTATCTACCTACCTACCTACCTATCTCTTTCTATCTATCTACCTACCTACCTATCTCTATCTATCTATCTACCTACCTACCTATCTCTATCTATCTACCTACCTACCTATCTCTATCTATCTATCTACCTACCTACCTATCTGTATCTATCAATCTACCTACCTACCTATTTCTAACTATCTATCTACCTACCTACCTATCTCTATCTATCTATCTACCTACCTACCTACCTATCTCTATCTATCTATCTATCTACCTACCTACCTATCTCTATCTATCTATCTACCTACCTACCTATTTCTATCAATCTACCTACCTACCTATCTCTATCTATATACCTACCTACCTACCTACCTATCTCTATCTATCAATCTACCTACCTACCTATCTCTATCTATCTATCTACCCTACCTACATATCTTTATCTATCTACCTACCTACCTATCTCTATCTGTCTATCTACCTACCTACCTATCTGTATCTATCTATCTACCTACCTACCTACCTATCTGTATCTATCTATCTACCTACCTACATATCTGTATCTATATATCTACCTACCTACCTATCTGTATCTATCTATCTACCTACCTACCTATCTCTATCTATCTATCTACCTACCTATCTCTATCTACCTACCTACCTACCTACCTATCTCTATCTATCTATCTACCTATCTACCTATCTCTATCTATCAATCTACCTACCTACCTATCTCTATCTATCTATCTACCTACCTACCTATCTCTATCTATCAATCTACCTACCTATCTGTATTTATCTACCTACCTACCTACCTACCTATCTATCTATCTACCTACCTACCTATCTCTATCTATCAATCTACCTACCTACCTATCTGTATCTATCAATCTACCTACCTACCTATCTCTATCTATCTATCTACCTACCTACCTATCTCTATCTATCAATCTACCTACCTACCTATCTGTTCTATCAATCTACCTACCTACCTATCTCTATCTATCTACCTACCTACCTACCTATCTCTATCTATCTACCTACCTACCTACCTATCTCTATCTATCAATCTACCTACCTACCTATCTGTATCTATCTATCTACCTACCTACCTATCTCTATCTATCTATCTACCTACCTTCCTATCTCTATCTATCTAACTACCTACCTATCTGTATCTATCTACCTACCTACCTACCTATCTGTATCTATCTATCTACCTACCTACATATCTGTATCTATATATCTACCTACCTACCTATCTTTATCTATCTATCTACCTACCTAACTATCTGTATCTATTAATCTATCTACCTACCTACCTATCTCTATCTATCTATCTACCTACCTACCTATCTCTATCAATCTACCTACCTACCTATCTCTATCTATCTACCTACCTACCTACCTATCTCTATCTATCTACCTACCTACCTATCTCTATCTATCTATCTACCTACCTACATATCTGTATCTATCTACCTACCTATCTATCTCTATCTATCTATCTACCTACCTACCTATCTCTATCTATCTACCTACCTACCTACCTACCTATCTCTTTCTATCTATCTACCTACCTACATATCTCTATCTATCTATCTACCTACCTATCTCTATCTATCTATCTATCTATCTACCTACCTACCTATCTCTATCTATCTATCTATCTACCTACCTACCTGTCTGTATCTATCTATCTACCTATCTACCTATCTCTATCTATCAATCTACCTACCTATCTGTATTTATCTACCTACCTACCTACCTATCTCTATCTATCTATCTATCTACCTACCTACCTATCTCTATCTATCAACCTACCTACCTACCTATCTGTATCTATCAATCTACCTACCTACCTATCTCTATCTATCTATCTACCTACCTACCTATCTCTATCTATCAATCTACCTACCTATCTGTATTTATCTACCTACCTACCTACCTATCTCAATCTATCTATCTACCTACCTACCTATCTCTATCTATCAATCTACCTACCTACCTATCTGTATCTATCAATCTACCTACCTACATATCTCTATCTATCTATCTACCTACCTACCTATCTCTATCTATCTATCTACCTACCTACCTATCTGTATCTATCTATCTACCTATCTACCTATCTCTATCTATCAATCTACCTACCTACCTATCTCTATCTATCTATCTACCTACCTACCTATCTCTATCTATCAATCTACCTACCTATCTGTATTTATCTACCTACCTACCTACCTATCTCTATCTATCTATCTACCTACCTACCTATCTCTATCTATCGATCTACCTACCTACCTATCTGTATCTATCAATCTACCTACCTACCTATCTGTATCTATCAATCTACCTACCTACCTATCTCTATCTATCAATCTACCTACCTATCTGTATTTATCTACCTACCTACCTACCTATCTCTATCTATCTATCTATCTACCTACCTACCTATCTCTATCTATCAATCTACCTACCTACCTATCTGTATCTATCAATCTACCTACCTACCTATCTCTATCTATCTATCTACCTACCTACCTATCTCTATCTATCAATCTACCTACCTACCTATCTGTATCTATCAATCTACCTACCTACCTATCTCTATCTATCTACCTACCTACCTACCTATCTCTATCTATCTATCTACCTACCTACATATCTGTATCTATCTACCTACCTATCTGTATCTATCTATCTACCTACCTACCTATCTGTATCTATCTATCTACCTACCTACCTATCTCTATCTATCTATCTACCTACCTACCTATCTCTATCTATCTACCTACCTACCTATCTGTATTTACCTACCCACCTACCTACCTATCTGTATCTATCTACCTACCTACATATCTGTATCTATATATCTACCTACATACCTATCTGTATCTATCTATCTACCTACCTAACTATCTGTATCTATCAATCTACCTACCTACCTATCTCTATCTATCTACCTACCTACCTACCTATCTCTTTCTATCTATCTACCTACCTACCTATCTCTATCTATCTATCTACCTACCTACCTATCTCTATCTATCTATCTATCTACCTACCTACCTATCTCTATCTATCTATCTACCTACCTACCTATCTCTATCTATCAATCTACCTACCTATCTGTATTTATCTACCTACCTACCTACCTATCTCTATCTATCTATCTACCTACCTACCTATCTGTATCTATCAATCTACCTACCTACCTATCTCTATCTATCTACCTACCTACCTACCTACCTATCTCTATCAATCTACCTACCTATCTCTATTTATCTACCTACCTACCTACCTATCTCTATCTATCAATCTACCTACCTACCTATCTGTATCTATTAATCTACCTACCTACCTATCTCTATCTCTCTATCTATCTACCTACCTATCTCTATCTATCTACCTACCTACCTATCTCTATCTATCTATCTATCTACCTACCTACCTACCTATCTCTATCTATCTATCTACCTACCTACCTATCTCTATCTATCTACCTACCTACCTATCTCTATCTATCAATCTACCTACCTATCTGTATCTACCTACTTACCTACCTATCTCTATCTATCTATCTATCTACCTACCTACCTATCTCTATCTATCTATCTACCTACCTACCTATCTGTATCTATCTGTCTACCTACCTACCTATCTCTATCTATCTATCTACCTACCTACCTATCTGTATCTATCTATCTAACTACCAACCTATCTGTATCTATCTATCTACCTACCTACCTATCTCTATCTATCTATCTACCTACCTACCTATCTCTATCAATCTACCTACCTACCTATCTCTATCTATCTACCTACCTACCTATCTCTATCTATCTTTCTACCTACCTACATATCTGTATCTATCTACCTACCTACCTCCCTATCTGTATCTATCTATCTACCTACCTACCTATCTCTATCTATCTATTTATCTACCTACCTATCTCTATCTATCTATCTACCTACCTACCTATCTGTATCTATCAATCTACCTACCTACCTATCTCTATCTATCTATCTACCTACCTACCTACCTATCTCTATCTATCTATCTACCTACCTACCTATCTCTATCTATCTATCTATCTACCTACCTACCTGTATCTATCTATCTACCTACCTACCTATCTCTATCTATCTATCTACCTACCTACCTATCTCTATCAATCTACCTACCTACCTATCCCTATCTATCTACCTACCTACCTACCTATCTCTATCTATCAATCTACCTACCTACCTATCTCTATCTATCTACCTGCCTACCTACATATCTGTATCTATCTACCTACCTACCTATCCCTATCTATCTATCTACATACATACCTATCTGTATCTATCTATCTACCTACCTACCTACCTATCTCTATCTATCTACCTACCTACCTACCTACCTATCTCTATCTATCTACCTACCTACCTATCTGTATGTATCTACCTACCTACCTATCTGTATCTATCTATCTACCTACCTACATATCTGTATCTATATATCTACCTACCTACCTATCTGTATCTATCTACCTACCTACCTAACTATCTGTATCTTTCAATCTACCTACCTACCTATCTCTATCTATCTATCTACCTACCTACCTATCTCTTTCTATCTATCTACCTACCTACCTATCTCTATCTATCTATCTACCTACCTACCTATCTGTATCTATCAATCTACCTACCTACCTATCTCTATCTATCTATCTACCTACCTACCTATCTCTATCTATCTATCTACCTACCTACCTATCTGTATCTATCTATCTACCTATCTACCTATCTCTATCTATCAATCTACCTACCTACCTATCTCTATCTACCAATCTACCTACCTATCTGTATTTATCTACCTACCTACCTACCTATCTCTATCTATCTCCCTACCTACCTATCTCTATCTATCAATCTACCTACCTACCTATCTGTATCTATCAATCTACCTACCTACCTATCTCTATCTATCTATCTATCTATCTATCTATCTATCTATCTATCTATCTATCTATCTATCTATCTACCTACCTATCTCTATTTATCAATCTACCTACCTACCTATCTGTATCTATCAATCTACCTACCTACCTATCTCTATCTATCTACCTACATACCTACCTATCCCTATCAATCTACCTACCTACCTATCTCTATCTATCTACCTACCTACCTACCTATCTCTATCTATCAATCTACCTACCTACCTATCTGTATCTATCTACCTACCTACCTACCTATCTCTATCTATCTATCTACCTACCTACCTATCTCTATCTATGTATCTATCTACCTACCTACCTATCTCTATCTATCTACCTACCTACCTATCTCTATCTATCTATCTACCTACCTACCTATCTCTATCTATCAATCTACCTACCTATCTCTATTTATCTACCTACCTACCTACCTATCTCTATCTATCTATCTACCTACCTACCTATCTCTATCTATCAATCTACCTACCTACCTATCTCTATCTATCTACCTACCTACCTACCTATCTCTATCTATCAATCTACCTACCTACCTATCTGTATCTATCTATCTACCTACCTACCTATCTCTATCTATCTATCTACCTACCTACCTATCTCTATCTATCTACCTACCTACCTATCTGTATCTATCTACCTACCTACCTACCTATCTGTATGTATCTATCTACCTACCTACATATCTGTATCTATATATCTACCTACCTACCTATCTGTATCTATCTATCTACCTACCTAACTATCTGTATCTATCAATCTATCTACCTACCTACCTATCTCTATCTATCTATCTACCTACCTACCTATCTCTATCAATCTACCTACCTACCTATCTCTATCTATCTACCTACCTACCTACCTATCTCTATCTATCAATCTACCTACCTACCTATCTCTATCTATCTATCTACCTACCTACCTATCTCTATCAATCTACCTACCTAAATATCTGTATCTATCTACCTACCTACCTATCTCTATCTATCTATCTACCTACCTATCTGTATCTATCTATCTACCTACCTACCTATCTCTATCTATCTACCTACCTACCTATCTCTATCTACCTACCTACCTATCTGTATCTACCTACCTACCTACCTACCTATCTGTATCTATCTATCTACCTATCTACATATCTGTATCTATATATCTATCTACCTACCTATATGTATCTATCTATCTACCTACCTAACTATCTGTATCTATCAATCTACCTACCTACCTATCTCTATCTATCTATCTACCAACCTACCTATCTCTTTCTATCTATCTACCTACCTACCTATCTCTATCTATCTATCTACCTACCTACCTATCTCTATCTATCTATCTACCTACCTACCTATCTCTATCTATCTATCTACCTACCTACCTATCTCTATCTATCAATCTACCTACCTATCTGTATTTATCTACCTACCTACCTACCTATCTCTATCTATCTGTCTACCTACCTACCTATCTCTATCTATCAATCTACCTACCTACCTATCTCTTTCTATCTATCTACCTACCTACCTATCTCTATCTATCTATCTAACTACCTACCTATCTGTATCTATCTATCTACCTACCTACCTATCTCTAAATATCTATTTATCTACCTACAAATCTCTATCTATCTATCTACCTGCCTACCTATCTGTATCTATCAATCTACCTACCTACCTATCTCTATCTATCTATCTACCTACCTACCTGTATCTATCTATCTACCTACCTACCTATCTATCTCTATCTATCTATCTATCTACCTACCTACCTATCTCTATCAATCTACCTACCTACCTATCTCTATCTATCTACCTACCTACCTATCTCTATCTATCTTTCTACCTACCTACATATCTGTATCTATCTACCTACCTACCTCCCTATCTCTATCTATCTATCTACCTACCTACCTATCTCTATCTATCAATCTACCTACCTATCTGTATTTATCTACCTACCTACCTACCTATCTCTATCTATCTATCTACCTACCTACCTATCTCTATCTATCAATCTACCTACCTACCTATCTATATCTATCAATCTACCTACCTACCTATCTCTATCTATCTATCTACCTACCTACCTATCTCTATCTATCAATCTACCTACCTACCTATCTGTATCTATCAATCTACCTACCTACCTATCTCTATCTATCTACCTACCTACCTATCTCTATCTATCTATCTACCTACCTACATATCTGTATCTATCTACCTACCTACCTATCTGTATCTATCTATCTACCTACCTACCTACCTATCTGTATCTATCTATCTACCTACCTACCTATCTCTATCTATCTATCTACCTACCTACCTATCTCTATCTATCTACCTACCTACCTATCTGTATTTACCTACCCACCTACCTACCTATCTGTATCTATCTACCTACCTACATATCTGTATCTATATATCTACCTACATACCTATCTGTATCTATCTATCTACCTACCTAACTATCTGTATCTATCAATCTACCTACCTACCTATCTCTATCTATCTACCTACCTACCTACCTATCTCTTTCTATCTATCTACCTACCTACCTATCTCTATCTATCTATCTACCTACCTACCTATCTCTATCTATCTACCTACCTACCTATCTCTATCTATCTATCTACCTACCTACCTATCTGTATCTATCAATCTACCTACCTACCTATTTCTAACTATCTATCTACCTACCTACCTATCTCTATCTATCTATCTACCTACCTACCTACCTATCTCTATCTATCTATCTATCTACCTACCTACCTATCTCTATCTATCTATCTACCTACCTACCTATTTCTATCAATCTACCTACCTACCTATCTCTATCTATATACCTACCTACCTACCTACCTATCTCTATCTATCAATCTACCTACCTACCTATCTCTATCTATCTATCTACCTACCTACATATCTGTATCTATCTACCTACCTACCTATCTCTATCTATCTATCTACCTACCTACCTATCTGTATCTATCTATCTACCTACCTACCTATCTCTATCTATCTATCTACCTACCTACCTATCTCTATCTATCTACCTACCTACCTACCTACCTATCTGTATCTATCTATCTACCTACCTACATATCTGTATCTATATATCTACCTACCTACCTATCTGTATCTATCTATCTACCTACCTAACTATCTGTATCTATCAATCTACCTACCTACCTACCTATCTCTATCTATCTACCTACCTACCTACCTATCTCTTTCTATCTATCTACCTACCTACCTATCTCTATCTATCTATCTACCTACCTACCTATCTCTATCTATCTATCTACCTATCTACCTATCTCTATCTATCAATCTACCTACCTACCTATCTCTATCTATCTATCTACCTACCTACCTATCTCTATCTATCAATCTACCTACCTATCTGTATTTATCTACCTACCTACCTACCTACCTACCTATCTATCTATCTACCTACCTACCTATCTCTATCTATCAATCTACCTACCTACCTATCTGTATCTATCAATCTACCTACCTACCTATCTCTATCTATCTACCTACCTACCTACCTATCTCTATCTATCAATCTACCTACCTACCTATCTGTATCTATCAATCTACCTACCTACCTATCTCTATCTATCTACCTACCTACCTACCTATCTCTATCTATCTACCTACCTACCTACCTATCTCTATCTATCAATCTACCTACCTACCTATCTGTATCTATCTATCTACCTACCTACCTATCTCTATCTATCTATCTACCTACCTTCCTATCTCTATCTATCTACCTACCTACCTATCTGTATCTATCTACCTACCTACCTACCTATCTGTATCTATCTATCTACCTACCTACATATCTGTATCTATATATCTACCTACCTACCTATCTTTATCTATCTATCTACCTACCTAACTATCTGTATCTATTAATCTATCTACCTACCTACCTATCTCTATCTATCTATCTACCTACCTACCTATCTCTATCAATCTACCTACCTACCTATCTCTATCTATCTACCTACCTACCTACCTATCTCTATCTATCTACCTACCTACCTATCTCTATCTATCTATCTACCTACCTACATATCTGTATCTATCTACCTACCTATCTATCTCTATCTATCTATCTACCTACCTACCTATCTCTATCTATCTACCTACCTACCTACCTACCTATCTCTTTCTATCTATCTACCTACCTACATATCTCTATCTATCTATCTACCTACCTATCTCTATCTATCTATCTATCTACCTACCTACCTATCTCTATCTATCTACCTACCTACCTGTCTGTATCTATCTATCTACCTATCTACCTATCTCTATCTATCAATCTACCTACCTACCTATCTCTATCTATCTATCTACCTACCTACCTATCTCTATCTATCAATCTACCTACCTATCTGTATTTATCTACCTACCTACCTACCTATCTCTATCTATCTATCTACCTACCTACCTATCTCTATCTATCAACCTACCTACCTACCTATCTGTATCTATCAATCTACCTACCTACCTATCTCTATCTATCTATCTACCTACCTACCTATCTCTATCTATCAATCTACCTACCTATCTGTATTTATCTACCTACCTACCTACCTATCTCAATCTATCTATTTACCTACCTACCTATCTCTATCTATCAATCTACCTACCTACCTATCTGTATCTATCAATCTACCTACCTACATATCTCTATCTATCTATCTACCTACCTACCTATCTCTATCTATCTATCTACCTACCTACCTATCTGTATCTATCTATCTACCTATCTACCTATCTCTATCTATCAATCTACCTACCTACCTATCTCTATCTATCTATCTACCTACCTACCTATCTCTATCTATCAATCTACCTACCTATCTGTATTTATCTACCTACCTACCTACCTATCTCTATCTATCTATCTACCTACCTACCTATCTCTATCTATCGATCTACCTACCTACCTATCTGTATCTATCAATCTACCTACCTACCTATCTGTATCTATCAATCTACCTACCTACCTATCTCTATCTATCAATCTACCTACCTATCTGTATTTATCTACCTACCTACCTACCTATCTCTATCTATCTATCTACCTACCTACCTATCTCTATCTATCAATCTACCTACCTACCTATCTGTATCTATCAATCTACCTACCTACCTATCTCTATCTATCTATCTACCTACCTACCTATCTCTATCTATCAATCTACCTACCTACCTATCTGTATCTATCAATCTACCTACCTACCTATCTCTATCTATCTACCTACCTACCTACCTATCTCTATCTATCTATCTACCTACCTACATATCTGTATCTATCTACCTACCTACCTATCTGTATCTATCTATCTACCTACCTACCTATCTGTATCTATCTATCTACCTACCTACCTATCTCTATCTATCTATCTACCTACCTACCTATCTCTATCTATCTACCTACCTACCTATCTGTATTTACCTACCCACCTACCTACCTATCTGTATCTATCTACCTACCTACATATCTGTATCTATATATCTACCTACATACCTATCTGTATCTATCTATCTACCTACCTAACTATCTGTATCTATCAATCTACCTACCTACCTATCTCTATCTATCTACCTACCTACCTACCTATCTCTTTCTATCTATCTACCTACCTACCTATCTCTATCTATCTATCTACCTACCTACCTACCTATCTCTATCTATCTATCTACCTACCTACCTATCTCTATCTATCTATCTACCTACCTACCTATCTCTATCTATCAATCTACCTACCTATCTGTATTTATCTACCTACCTACCTACCTATCTCTATCTATCTATCTACCTACCTACCTATCTGTATCTATCAATCTACCTACCTACCTATCTCTATCTATCTACCTACCTACCTACCTATCTCTATCAATCTACCTACCTATCTCTATTTATCTACCTACCTACCTACCTATCTCTATCTATCAATCTACCTACCTACCTATCTGTATCTATTTATCTACCTACCTACCTATCTCTATCTCTCTATCTATCTACCTACCTATCTCTATCTATCTACCTACCTACCTATCTCTATCTATCTATCTATCTACCTACCTACCTACCTATCTCTATCTATCTATCTACCTACCTACCTATCTCTATCTATCTACCTACCTACCTATCTCTATCTATCAATCTACCTACCTATCTGTATCTACCTACTTACCTACCTATCTCTATCTATCTATCTACCTACCTACCTATCTCTATCTATCTATCTACCTACCTACCTATCTGTATCTATCTATCTACCTACCTACCTATCTCTATCTATCTATCTACCTACCTACCTATCTGTATCTATCTATCTAACTACCAACCTATCTGTATCTATCTATCTACCTACCTACCTATCTCTATCTATCTATCTACCTACCTACCTATCTCTATCAATCTACCTACCTACCTATCTCTATCTATCTACCTACCTACCTATCTCTATCTATCTTTCTACCTACCTACATATCTGTATCTATCTACCTACCTACCTCCCTATCTGTATCTATCTATCTACCTACCTACCTATCTCTATCTATCTATTTATCTACCTACCTATCTCTATCTATCTATCTACCTACCTACCTATCTGTATCTATCAATCTACCTACCTACCTATCTCTATCTATCTATCTACCTACCTACCTATCTCTATCTATCTATCTACCTACCTACCTATCTCTATCTATCTATCTATCTACCTACCTACCTGTATCTATCTATCTACCTACCTACCTATCTCTATCTATCTATCTACCTACCTACCTATCTCTATCAATCTACCTACCTACCTATCCCTATCTATCTACCTACCTACCTACCTATCTCTATCTATCAATCTACCTACCTACCTATCACTATCTATCTACCTGCCTACCTACATATCTGTATCTATCTACCTACCTACCTATCCCTATCTATCTATCTACATACATACCTATCTGTATCTATCTATCTACCTACCTACCTACCTATCTCTATCTATCTACCTACCTACCTACCTATCTCTATCTATCTACCTACCTACCTATCTGTATGTATCTACCTACCTACCTATCTGTATCTATCTATCTACCTACCTACATATCTGTATCTATATATCTACCTACCTACCTATCTGTATCTATCTACCTACCTACCTAACTATCTGTATCTTTCAATCTACCTACCTACCTATCTCTATCTATCTATCTACCTACCTACCTATCTCTTTCTATCTATCTACCTACCTACCTATCTCTATCTATCTATCTACCTACCTACCTATCTGTATCTATCAATCTACCTACCTACCTATCTCTATCTATCTATCTACCTACCTACCTACCTATCTCTATCTATCTATCTACCTACCTACCTATCTGTATCTATCTATCTACCTATCTACCTATCTCTATCTATCAATCTACCTACCTACCTATCTCTATCTATCAATCTACCTACCTATCTGTATTTATCTACCTACCTACCTACCTATCTCTATCTATCTCCCTACCTACCTATCTCTATCAATCTACCTACCTACCTATCTGTATCTATCAATCTACCTACCTACCTATCTCTATCTATCTATCTATCTATCTATCTATCTATCTATCTATCTATCTATCTATCTATCTATCTATCTATCTATCTATCTATCTATCTATCTATCTATCTACCTACCTATCTCTATCTATCAATCTACCTACCTACCTATCTGTATCTATCAATCTACCTACCTACCTATCTCTATCTATCTACCTACATACCTACCTATCCCTATCAATCTACCTACCTACCTATCTCTATCTATCTACCTACCTACCTACCTATCTCTATCTATCAATCTACCTACCTACCTATCTGTATCTATCTACCTACCTACCTACCTATCTCTATCTATCTATCTACCTACCTACCTATCTCTATCTATGTATCTATCTACCTACCTACCTATCTCTATCTATCTACCTACCTACCTATCTCTATCTATCTATCTACCTACCTACCTATCTCTATCTATCAATCTACCTACCTATCTCTATTTATCTACCTACCTACCTACCTATCTCTATCTATCTACCTACCTACCTATCTGTATCTATCAATCTACCTACCTACCTATCTGTATCTATCAATCTACCTACCTACCTATCTCTATCTATCTATCTACCTACCTACCTATCTCTATCTATCAATCTACCTACCTACCTATCTCTATCTATCTACCTACCTACCTACCTATCTCTATCTATCAATCTACCTACCTACCTATCTGTATCTATCTATCTACCTACCTACCTATCTCTATCTATCTATCTACCTACCTACCTATCTCTATCTATCTACCTACCTACCTATCTGTATCTATCTACCTACCTACCTACCTATCTGTATCTATCTATCTACCTACCTACATATCTGTATCTATATATCTACCTACCTACCTATCTGTATCTATCTATCTACCTACCTACCTAACTATCTGTATCTATCAATCTATCTACCTACCTACCTATCTCTATCTATCTATCTACCTACCTACCTATCTCTATCAATCTACCTACCTACCTATCTCTATCTATCTACCTACCTACCTACCTATCTCTATCTATCAATCTACCTACCTACCTATCTCTATCTATCTATCTACCTACCTACTTATCTCTATCAATCTACCTACCTAAATATCTGTATCTATCTACCTACCTACCTATCTCTATCTATCTATCTACCTACCTATCTGTATCTATCTATCTACCTACCTACCTATCTCTATCTATCTACCTACCTACCTATCTCTATCTACCTACCTACCTATCTGTATCTACCTACCTACCTACCTACCTATCTGTATCTATCTATCTACCTATCTACATATCTGTATCTATATATCTATCTACCTACCTATATGTATCTATCTATCTACCTACCTAACTATCTGTATCTATCAATCTACCTACCTACCTATCTCTATCTATCTATCTACCAACCTACCTATCTCTTTCTATCTATCTACCTACCTACCTATCTCTATCTATCTATCTACCTACCTACCTATCTCTATCTATCTATCTACCTACCTACCTATCTCTATCTATCTATCTACCTACCTACCTATCTCTATCTATCAATCTACCTACCTATCTGTATTTATCTACCTACCTACCTACCTATCTCTATCTATCTATCTACCTACCTACCTATCTCTATCTATCAATCTACCTACCTACCTATCTCTTTCTATCTATCTACCTACCTACCTATCTCTATCTATCTATCTAACTACCTACCTATCTGTATCTATCTATCTACCTACCTACCTATCTCTAAATATCTATTTATCTACCTACAAATCTCTATCTATCTATCTACCTGCCTACCTATCTGTATCTATCAATCTACCTACCTACCTATCTCTATCTATCTATCTACCTACCTACCTGTATCTATCTATCTACCTACCTACCTATCTATCTCTATCTATCTATCTACCTACCTACCTATCTCTATCAATCTACCTACCTACCTATCTCTATCTATCTACCTACCTACCTATCTCTATCTATCTTTCTACCTACCTACATATCTGTATCTATCTACCTACCTACCTCCCTATCTCTATCTATCTATCTACCTACCTACCTATCTCTATCTATCTATTTATCTACCTACCTATCTCTATCTATCTATCTACCTGCCTACCTATCTGTATCTATCAATCTACCTACCTACCTATCTCTATCTATCTATCTATCTACCTACCTACCTGTACCTATCTATCTACCTACCTACCTATCTCTATCTATCTATCTATCTACCTACCTACCTATCTCTATCAATCTACCTACCTACCTACCTATCCCTATCTATCTACCTACCTACCTACCTATCTCTATCAATCTACCTACCTACCTATCTCTATTTATCTACCTGCCTACCTACATATCTGTATCTATCTACCTACCTACCTATCTCTATCTATCTATCTATCTACCTACATACCTATCTGTATCTATCTATCTACCTACCTACCTACCTATCTCTATCTATCTATCTATCTATCTACCTACCTACCTATCTCTATCTATCTATTTACCTACCTACCTATCTGTATGTATCTACCTACCTACCTACCTATCTGTATCTATCTATCTACCTACCTACATATCTGTATCTATATATCTACCTACCTACCTATCTGTATCTATCTATCTACCTACCTAACTATCTGTATCTTTCAATCTACCTACCTACCTATCTCTATCTATCTATCTACCTACCTACCTATCTCTTTCTATCTATCTACCTACCTACCTATCTCTATCTATCTATCTACCTACCTACCTATCTGTATCTATCAATCTACCTACCTACCTATCTCTATCTATCTATCTACCTACCTATCTATCTCTATCTATCTACCTACCTACCTACCTATCTGTATCTATATATCTACGTACCTACCTATCTGTATCTATCTATCTACCTACCTAACTATCTGTATCTATCAATCTACCTACCTACCTACCTATCTCTATCTATCTATCTACCTACCTACCTATCTCTATCAATCTACCTACCTACCTATCTCTATCTATCTACCTACCTACCTACCTATCTCTATCTATCAATCTACCTACCTAACTATCTCTATCTATCTATCTACCTACCTACATATCTGTATCTATCTACCTACCTACCTATCTCTATCTATCTACCTACGTACCTATCTGTATCTATCTATCTACCTACCTACCTATCTCTATCTATCTATCTACCTACCTACCTATCTCTATCTATCTACCTACCTACCTATCTGTATCTACCTACCTACCTACCTACCTATCTGTATCTATCTATCTACCTATCTACATATCTGTATCTATCTATCTACCTACCTACCTATCTGTATCTATCTAGATACCTACCTACCTATCTATCTATCTATCTACCTACCTACCTATCTCTTTCTATCTATCTACCTACCTACCTATCTCTATCTATCTATCTACCTACCTACCTATCTCTATCTATCTATCTACCTACCTACCTATCTCTATCTATCTATCTATCTACCTACCTACCTATCTCTATCTATCAATCTACCTACCTATCTGTATTTATCTACCTACCTACCTATCTCTATCTATCTATCTACCTACCTACCTATCTCTATCTATCAATCTACCTACCTACCTATCTGTATCTATCAATCTACCTACCTACCTATCTCTTTCTATCTATCTACCTACCTACCTATCTCTATCTATCAATCTACCTACCTTCCTATCTGTATCTATCAATCTACCTACCTACCTAACTCTATCTATCTACCTACCTACCTACCTACCTATCTCTATCAATCTACCTACCTATCTCTATCTATCTACCTACCTACCTACCTATCTCTATCTATCAATCTACCTACCTACCTATCTGTATCTATTTATCTACCGACCTACTTATCTCTATCTATCTATCTACCTACCTACCTATCTTTATCTATCTATCTACCTACCTACCTCTCTCTATCTATCTATCTACCTACCTACCTATCTCTATCTATCTATCTACCAACCTACCTATCTCTATCTATCAATCTACCTACCTATCTGTATTTATCTACCTACCTACCTACCTATCTCTATCTATCTATCTACCTACCTACCTATCTCTATCTATCTATCTACCTACCTACCTATCTGTATCTATCAATCTACCTACCTACCTATCTCTATCTATCTATCTACCTACCTACCTATCTCTATCTATCTATCTACCTACCTACCTATCTGTATCTATCTAACTACCTACCTATCTGTATCTATCTATCTACCTACCTACCTATCTCTATCTATCTATCTACCTACCTACCTATCTCTATCAATCTACCTACCTACCTATCTCTATCTATCTACCTACCTACCTATCTCTATCTATCTTTCTACCTACCTACATATCTTTATCTATCTACCTACCTACCTACCTACCTACCTACCTACTTATCTCTATCTATCTACCTACATACCTACCTATCTCTATCAATCTACCTACCTACCTATCTCTATCTATCTACCTACCTACCTACCTATCTCTATCTATCAATCTACCTACCTACCTATCTGTATCTATCTACCTACCTACCTACCTATCTCTATCTATCTATCTACCTACCTGCCTATCTCTATCTATCTATCTACCTACCTACCTGTATCTATCTATCTACCTACCTACCTATCTCTATCTATCTATCTACCTACCTACCTATCTCTATCAATCTACCTACCTACCTATCCCTATCTATCTACCTACCTACCTATCTCTATCTATCTTTCTACCTACCTACATATCTGTATCTATCTACCTACCTACCTACCTATCTCTATCTATCTATTTACCTACCTACCTATCTCTATCTATCTATCTACCTACCTACCTATCTCTATCTATCTATCTACCTACCTACCTATCTCTATCTATCTATCTACCTACCTACCTATCTCTATCAATCTACCTACCTACCTATCTCTATCAATCTACCTACCTACCTATCTCTATCTATCTACCTACCTACCTATCTCTATCTATCTATCTACCTACCTATCTCTATCTATCAATCTACCTACCTACCTATCTCTATCTATATACCTACCTACCTACCTATCTCTATCTATCAATCTACCTACCTACCTATCTGTATCTATCTATCTACCGACCTACCTATCTCTATCTATCTATCTACCTACCTACCTATCTCTATCTATCTACCTACCTACCTATCTGTATCTATCTACCTGCCTACCTACCTATCTGTATCTATCTATCTACCTACCTACATATCTGTATCTATATATCTACCTACCTACCTATCTGTATCTATATATCTACCTACCTAACTATCTGTATCTATCAATCTATCTACCTACCTACCTATCTCTATCTATCTATCTACCTACCTACCTATCTCTATCAATCTACCTACCTACCTATCTCTATCTATCTACCTACCTACCTACCTATCTCTATCTATCAATCTACCTACCTACCTATCTCTATCTATCTATCTACCTACCTACCTATCTCTATCAATCTACCTACCTAAATATCTGTATCTATCTACCTACCTACCTATCTCTATCTATCTATCTACCTACCTATCTGTATCTATCTATCTACCTACCTACCTATCTCTATCTATCTATCTACCTACCTACCTATCTCTATCTACCTACCTACCTATCTGTATCTACCTACCTACCTACCTACCTACCTACCTACCTATCTGTATCTATCTATCTACCTATCTACATATCTGTATCTATATATCTATCTACCTACCTATATGTATCTATCTATCTACCTACCTAACTATCTGTATCTATCAATCTACCTACCTACCTATCTCTATCTATCTATCTATCTATCTACCTACCTATCTCTATCTATCAATCTACCTACCTACCTATCTGTATCTATCAATCTACCTACCTACCTATCTCTATCTATCTACCTACATACCTACCTATCCCTATCAATCTACCTACCTACCTATCTCTATCTATCTACCTACCTACCTACCTATCTCTATCTATCAATCTACCTACCTACCTATCTGTATCTATCTACCTACCTACCTACCTATCTCTATCTATCTATCTACCTACCTACCTATCTCTATCTATGTATCTATCTACCTACCTACCTATCTCTATCTATCTACCTACCTACCTATCTCTATCTATCTATCTACCTACCTACCTATCTCTATCTATCAATCTACCTACCTATCTCTATTTATCTACCTACCTACCTACCTATCTCTATCTATCTACCTACCTACCTATCTGTATCTATCAATCTACCTACCTACCTATCTGTATCTATCAATCTACCTACCTACCTATCTCTATCTATCTATCTACCTACCTACCTATCTCTATCTATCAATCTACCTACCTACCTATCTCTATCTATCTACCTACCTACCTACCTATCTCTATCTATCAATCTACCTACCTACCTATCTGTATCTATCTATCTACCTACCTACCTATCTCTATCTATCTATCTACCTACCTACCTATCTCTATCTATCTACCTACCTACCTATCTGTATCTATCTACCTACCTACCTACCTATCTGTATCTATCTATCTACCTACCTACATATCTGTATCTATATATCTACCTACCTACCTATCTGTATCTATCTATCTACCTACCTACCTAACTATCTGTATCTATCAATCTATCTACCTACCTACCTATCTCTATCTATCTATCTACCTACCTACCTATCTCTATCAATCTACCTACCTACCTATCTCTATCTATCTACCTACCTACCTACCTATCTCTATCTATCAATCTACCTACCTACCTATCTGTATCTATCTACCTACCTACCTACCTATCTCTATCTATCTATCTACCTACCTGCCTATCTCTATCTATCTATCTACCTACCTACCTGTATCTATCTATCTACCTACCTACCTATCTCTATCTATCTATCTACCTACCTACCTATCTCTATCAATCTACCTACCTACCTATCCCTATCTATCTACCTACCTACCTATCTCTATCTATCTTTCTACCTACCTACATATCTGTATCTATCTACCTACCTACCTACCTATCTCTATCTATCTATTTACCTACCTACCTATCTCTATCTATCTATCTACCTACCTACCTATCTCTATCTATCTATCTACCTACCTACCTATCTCTATCTATCTATCTACCTACCTACCTATCTCTATCAATCTACCTACCTACCTATCTCTATCAATCTACCTACCTACCTATCTCTATCTATCTACCTACCTACCTATCTCTATCTATCTATCTACCTACCTATCTCTATCTATCAATCTACCTACCTACCTATCTCTATCTATATACCTACCTACCTACCTATCTCTATCTATCAATCTACCTACCTACCTATCTGTATCTATCTATCTACCGACCTACCTATCTCTATCTATCTATCTACCTACCTACCTATCTCTATCTATCTACCTACCTACCTATCTGTATCTATCTACCTGCCTACCTACCTATCTGTATCTATCTATCTACCTACCTACATATCTGTATCTATATATCTACCTACCTACCTATCTGTATCTATATATCTACCTACCTAACTATCTGTATCTATCAATCTATCTACCTACCTACCTATCTCTATCTATCTATCTACCTACCTACCTATCTCTATCAATCTACCTACCTACCTATCTCTATCTATCTACCTACCTACCTACCTATCTCTATCTATCAATCTACCTACCTACCTATCTCTATCTATCTATCTACCTACCTACCTATCTCTATCAATCTACCTACCTAAATATCTGTATCTATCTACCTACCTACCTATCTCTATCTATCTATCTACCTACCTATCTGTATCTATCTATCTACCTACCTACCTATCTCTATCTATCTATCTACCTACCTACCTATCTCTATCTACCTACCTACCTATCTGTATCTACCTACCTACCTACCTACCTACCTACCTACCTATCTGTATCTATCTATCTACCTATCTACATATCTGTATCTATATATCTATCTACCTACCTATATGTATCTATCTATCTACCTACCTAACTATCTGTATCTATCAATCTACCTACCTACCTATCTCTATCTATCTATCTATCTATCTACCTACCTATCTCTATCTATCAATCTACCTACCTACCTATCTGTATCTATCAATCTACCTACCTACCTATCTCTATCTATCTACCTACATACCTACCTATCCCTATCAATCTACCTACCTACCTATCTCTATCTATCTACCTACCTACCTACCTATCTCTATCTATCAATCTACCTACCTACCTATCTGTATCTATCTACCTACCTACCTACCTATCTCTATCTATCTATCTACCTACCTACCTATCTCTATCTATGTATCTATCTACCTACCTACCTATCTCTATCTATCTACCTACCTACCTATCTCTATCTATCTATCTACCTACCTACCTATCTCTATCTATCAATCTACCTACCTATCTCTATTTATCTACCTACCTACCTACCTATCTCTATCTATCTACCTACCTACCTATCTGTATCTATCAATCTACCTACCTACCTATCTGTATCTATCAATCTACCTACCTACCTATCTCTATCTATCTATCTACCTACCTACCTATCTCTATCTATCAATCTACCTACCTACCTATCTCTATCTATCTACCTACCTACCTACCTATCTCTATCTATCAATCTACCTACCTACCTATCTGTATCTATCTATCTACCTACCTACCTATCTCTATCTATCTATCTACCTACCTACCTATCTCTATCTATCTACCTACCTACCTATCTGTATCTATCTACCTACCTACCTACCTATCTGTATCTATCTATCTACCTACCTACATATCTGTATCTATATATCTACCTACCTACCTATCTGTATCTATCTATCTACCTACCTACCTAACTATCTGTATCTATCAATCTATCTACCTACCTACCTATCTCTATCTATCTATCTACCTACCTACCTATCTCTATCAATCTACCTACCTACCTATCTCTATCTATCTACCTACCTACCTACCTATCTCTATCTATCAATCTACCTACCTACCTATCTCTATCTATCTATCTACCTACCTACTTATCTCTATCAATCTACCTACCTAAATATCTGTATCTATCTACCTACCTACCTATCTCTATCTATCTATCTACCTACCTATCTGTATCTATCTATCTACCTACCTACCTATCTCTATCTATCTACCTACCTACCTATCTCTATCTACCTACCTACCTATCTGTATCTACCTACCTACCTACCTACCTATCTGTATCTATCTATCTACCTATCTACATATCTGTATCTATATATCTATCTACCTACCTATATGTATCTATCTATCTACCTACCTAACTATCTGTATCTATCAATCTACCTACCTACCTATCTCTATCTATCTATCTACCAACCTACCTATCTCTTTCTATCTATCTACCTACCTACCTATCTCTATCTATCTATCTACCTACCTACCTATCTCTATCTATCTATCTACCTACCTACCTATCTCTATCTATCTATCTACCTACCTACCTATCTCTATCTATCAATCTACCTACCTATCTGTATTTATCTACCTACCTACCTACCTATCTCTATCTATCTATCTACCTACCTACCTATCTCTATCTATCAATCTACCTACCTACCTATCTCTTTCTATCTATCTACCTACCTACCTATCTCTATCTATCTATCTAACTACCTACCTATCTGTATCTATCTATCTACCTACCTACCTATCTCTAAATATCTATTTATCTACCTACAAATCTCTATCTATCTATCTACCTGCCTACCTATCTGTATCTATCAATCTACCTACCTACCTATCTCTATCTATCTATCTACCTACCTACCTGTATCTATCTATCTACCTACCTACCTATCTATCTCTATCTATCTATCTACCTACCTACCTATCTCTATCAATCTACCTACCTACCTATCTCTATCTATCTACCTACCTACCTATCTCTATCTATCTTTCTACCTACCTACATATCTGTATCTATCTACCTACCTACCTCCCTATCTCTATCTATCTATTTATCTACCTACCTATCTCTATCTATCTATCTACCTGCCTACCTATCTGTATCTATCAATCTACCTACCTACCTATCTCTATCTATCTATCTATCTACCTACCTACCTGTACCTATCTATCTACCTACCTACCTATCTCTATCTATCTATCTATCTACCTACCTACCTATCTCTATCAATCTACCTACCTACCTACCTATCCCTATCTATCTACCTACCTACCTACCTATCTCTATCAATCTACCTACCTACCTATCTCTATTTATCTACCTGCCTACCTACATATCTGTATCTATCTACCTACCTACCTATCTCTATCTATCTATCTATCTACCTACATACCTATCTGTATCTATCTATCTACCTACCTACCTACCTATCTCTATCTATCTATCTATCTATCTATCTACCTACCTACCTATCTCTATCTATCTATTTACCTACCTACCTATCTGTATGTATCTACCTACCTACCTACCTATCTGTATCTATCTATCTACCTACCTACATATCTGTATCTATATATCTACCTACCTACCTATCTGTATCTATCTATCTACCTACCTAACTATCTGTATCTTTCAATCTACCTACCTACCTATCTCTATCTATCTATCTACCTACCTACCTATCTCTTTCTATCTATCTACCTACCTACCTATCTCTATCTATCTATCTACCTACCTACCTATCTGTATCTATCAATCTACCTACCTACCTATCTCTATCTATCTATCTACCTACCTATCTATCTCTATCTATCTACCTACCTACCTACCTATCTGTATCTATATATCTACGTACCTACCTATCTGTATCTATCTATCTACCTACCTAACTATCTGTATCTATCAATCTACCTACCTACCTACCTATCTCTATCTATCTATCTACCTACCTACCTATCTCTATCTATCAATCTACCTACCTATCTGTATTTATCTACCTACCTACCTATCTCTATCTATCTATCTACCTACCTACCTATCTCTATCTATCAATCTACCTACCTACCTATCTGTATCTATCAATCTACCTACCTACCTATCTCTTTCTATCTATCTACCTACCTACCTATCTCTATCTATCAATCTACCTACCTTCCTATCTGTATCTATCAATCTACCTACCTACCTAACTCTATCTATCTACCTACCTACCTACCTATCTCTATCAATCTACCTACCTATCTCTATCTATCTACCTACCTACCTACCTATCTCTATCTATCAATCTACCTACCTACCTATCTGTATCTATTTATCTACCGACCTACTTATCTCTATCTATCTATCTACCTACCTACCTATCTTTATCTATCTATCTACCTACCTACCTCTCTCTATCTATCTATCTACCTACCTACCTATCTCTATCTATCTATCTACCAACCTACCTATCTCTATCTATCAATCTACCTACCTATCTGTATTTATCTACCTACCTACCTACCTATCTCTATCTATCTATCTACCTACCTACCTATCTCTATCTATCTATCTACCTACCTACCTATCTGTATCTATCAATCTACCTACCTACCTATCTCTATCTATCTATCTACCTACCTACCTATCTCTATCTATCTATCTACCTACCTACCTATCTGTATCTATCTAACTACCTACCTATCTGTATCTATCTATCTACCTACCTACCTATCTCTATCTATCTATCTACCTACCTACCTATCTCTATCAATCTACCTACCTACCTATCTCTATCTATCTACCTACCTACCTATCTCTATCTATCTTTCTACCTACCTACATATCTTTATCTATCTACCTACCTACCTACCTACCTACCTACTTATCTCTATCTATCTACCTACATACCTACCTATCTCTATCAATCTACCTACCTACCTATCTCTATCTATCTACCTACCTACCTACCTATCTCTATCTATCAATCTACCTACCTACCTATCTGTATCTATCTACCTACCTACCTACCTATCTCTATCTATCTATCTACCTACCTGCCTATCTCTATCTATCTATCTACCTACCTACCTGTATCTATCTATCTACCTACCTACCTATCTCTATCTATCTATCTACCTACCTACCTATCTCTATCAATCTACCTACCTACCTATCCCTATCTATCTACCTACCTACCTATCTCTATCTATCTTTCTACCTACCTACATATCTGTATCTATCTACCTACCTACCTACCTATCTCTATCTATCTATTTACCTACCTACCTATCTCTATCTATCTATCTACCTACCTACCTATCTCTATCTATCTATCTACCTACCTACCTATCTCTATCTATCTATCTACCTACCTACCTATCTCTATCAATCTACCTACCTACCTATCTCTATCAATCTACCTACCTACCTATCTCTATCTATCTACCTACCTACCTATCTCTATCTATCTATCTACCTACCTATCTCTATCTATCAATCTACCTACCTACCTATCTCTATCTATATACCTACCTACCTACCTATCTCTATCTATCAATCTACCTACCTACCTATCTGTATCTATCTATCTACCGACCTACCTATCTCTATCTATCTATCTACCTACCTACCTATCTCTATCTATCTACCTACCTACCTATCTGTATCTATCTACCTGCCTACCTACCTATCTGTATCTATCTATCTACCTACCTACATATCTGTATCTATATATCTACCTACCTACCTATCTGTATCTATATATCTACCTACCTAACTATCTGTATCTATCAATCTATCTACCTACCTACCTATCTCTATCTATCTATCTACCTACCTACCTATCTCTATCAATCTACCTACCTACCTATCTCTATCTATCTACCTACCTACCTACCTATCTCTATCTATCAATCTACCTACCTACCTATCTCTATCTATCTATCTACCTACCTACCTATCTCTATCAATCTACCTACCTAAATATCTGTATCTATCTACCTACCTACCTATCTCTATCTATCTATCTACCTACCTATCTGTATCTATCTATCTACCTACCTACCTATCTCTATCTATCTATCTACCTACCTACCTATCTCTATCTACCTACCTACCTATCTGTATCTACCTACCTACCTACCTACCTACCTACCTACCTATCTGTATCTATCTATCTACCTATCTACATATCTGTATCTATATATCTATCTACCTACCTATATGTATCTATCTATCTACCTACCTAACTATCTGTATCTATCAATCTACCTACCTACCTATCTCTATCTATCTATCTACCAACCTACCTATCTCTTTCTATCTATCTACCTACCTACCTATCTCTATCTATCTATCTACCTACCTACCTATCTCTATCTATCTATCTACCTACCTACCTATCTCTATCTATCTATCTACCTACCTACCTATCTCTATCTATCAATCTACCTACCTATCTGTATTTATCTACCTACCTACCTACCTACCTATCTCTATCTATCTATCTACCTACCTACCTATCTCTATCTATCAATCTACCTACCTACCTATCTCTTTCTATCTATCTACCTACCTACCTATCTCTATCTATCTATCTAACTACCTACCTATCTGTATCTATCTATCTACCTACCTACCTATCTCTATCTATCTATTTATCTACCTACCTATCTCTATCTATCTATCTACCTGCCTACCTATCTGTATCTATCAATCTACCTACCTACCTATCTCTATCTATCTATCTACCTACCTACCTGTATCTATCTATCTACCTACCTACCTATCTCTATCTATCTATCTACCTACCTACCTATCTCTATCAATCTACCTACCTACCTATCTCTATCTATCTACCTACCTACCTATCTCTATCTATCTTTCTACCTACCTACATATCTGTATCTATCTACCTACCTACCTCCCTATCTCTATCTATCTATCTACCTACCTACCTATCTCTATCTATCTATTTATCTACCTACCTATCTCTATCTATCTATCTACCTGCCTACCTATCTGTATCTATCAATCTACCTACCTACCTATCTCTATCTATCTATCTACCTACCTACCTGTACCTATCTATCTACCTACCTACCTATCTCTATCTATCTATCTACCTACCTACCTATCTCTATCAATCTACCTACCTACCTATCCCTATCTATCTACCTACCTACCTACCTATCTCTATCAATCTACCTACCTACCTATTTCTATCTATCTACCTGCCTACCTACATATCTGTATCTATCTACCTACCTACCTATCTCTATCTATCTATCTACCTACCTACCTATCTGTAACTATCTATCTACCTACCTACCTACCTATCTCTATCTATCTATCTATCTATCTATCTACCTACCTACCTACCTATCTCTATCTATCTATCTACCTACCTACCTATCTGTATGTATCTACCTACCTACCTACCTATCTGTATCTATCTATCTACCTACCTACATATCTGTATCTATATATCTACCTACCTACCTATCTGTATCTATCTATCTACCTACCTAACTATCTGTATCTTTCAATCTACCTACCTACCTATCTCTATCTATCTATCTACCTACCTACCTATCTCTTTCTATCTATCTACCTACCTACCTATCTCTATCTATCTATCTACCTACCTACCTATCTGTATCTATCAATCTACCTACCTACCTATCTCTATCTATCTATCTACCTACCTATCTATCTCTATCTATCTACCTACCTACCTACCTATCTGTATCTATATATCTACCTACCTACCTATCTGTATCTATCTATCTACCTACCTAACTATCTGTATCTATCAATCTACCTACCTACCTACCTATCTCTATCTATCTATCTACCTACCTACCTACCTATCTCTATCAATCTACCTACCTACCTATCTCTATCTATCTACCTACCTACCTACCTATCTCTATCTATCAATCTACCTACCTAGCTATCTCTATCTATCTATCTACCTACCTACATATCTGTATCTATCTACCTACGTACCTATCTCTATCTATCTATCTATCTATCTACCTACCTATCTGTATCTATCTATCTACCTACCTACCTATCTCTATCTATCTATCTACCTACCTACCTATCTCTATCTACCTACCTACCTACCTATCTGTATCTACCTACCTACCTACCTACCTATCTGTATCTATCTATCTACCTATCTACATATCTGTATCTATCTATCTACCTACCTACCTATCTGTATCTATCTAGATACCTACCTACCTATCTCTATCTATCTATCTACCTACCTACCTATCTCTTTCTATCTATCTACCTACCTACCTATCTCTATCTATCTATCTACCTACCTACCTATCTCTATCTATCTATCTACCTACCTACCTATCTCTATCTATCAATCTACCTACCTAGCTATCTCTATCTATCTATCTACCTACCTACATATCTGTATCTATCTACCTACCTACCTATCTCTATCTATCTATCTATCTACCTACCTATCTGTATCTATCTATCTATCTACCTACCTACCTATCTCTATCTATCTATCTACCTACCTACCTATCTCTATCTATCTACCTACCTACCTATCTGTATCTACCTACCTACCTACCTACCTATCTGTATCTATCTATCTACCTATCTACATATCTGTATCTATCTATCTACCTACCTACCTATCTGTATCTATCTAGATACCTACCTACCTATCTCTATCTATCTATCTACCTACCTACCTATCTCTTTCTATCTATCTACCTACCTACCTATCTCTATCTATCTATCTACCTACCTACCTATCTCTATCTATCTATCTACCTACCTACCTATCTCTATCTATCTATCTACCTACCTACCTATCTCTATCTATCAATCTACCTACCTATCTGTATTTATCTACATACCTACCTATCTCTATCTATCTATCTACCTACCTACCTATCTCTATCTATCAATCTACCTACCTACCTATCTGTATCTATCAATCTACCTACCTACCTATCTCTTTCTCTCTATCTACCTACCTACCTATCTCAATCTATCAATCTACCTACCTACCTATCTGTATCTATCAATCTACCTACCTACCTATCTCTATCTATCTACCTACCTACCTACCTATCTCTATCAATCTACCTACCTATCTCTATCTATCTACCTACCTACCTATCTCTATCTATCAATCTACCTACCTACCTATCTGTATCTATTTATCTACCGACCTACTTATCTCTATCTATCTATCTACCTACCTACCTATCTTTATCTATCTATCTACCTACCTACCTCTCTCTATCTATCTATCTACCTACCTACCTATCTCTATCTATCTATCTACCAACCTACCTATCTCTATCTATCAATCTACCTACCTATCTGTATTTATCTACCTACCTACCTACCTATCTCTATCTATCTATCTACCTACCTACCTATCTCTATCTATCTATCTACCTACCTACCTATCTGTATCTATCAATCTACCTACCTACCTATCTCTATCTATCTATCTACCTACCTACCTATCTCTATCTATCTATCTACCTACCTACCTATCTGTATCTATCTAACTACCTACCTATCTGTATCTATCTATCTACCTACCTACCTATCTCTATCTATCTATCTACCTACCTACCTATCTCTATCAATCTACCTACCTACCTATCTCTATCTATCTACCTACCTACCTATCTCTATCTATCTTTCTACCTACCTACATATCTTTATCTATCTACCTACCTACCTACCTACTTATCTCTATCTATCCCTACATACCTACCTATCTCTATCAATCTACCTACCTACCTATCTCTATCTATCTACCTACATACCTACCTATCTCTATCTATCAATCTACCTACCTACCTATCTGTATCTATCTACCTACCTACCTACCTATCTCTATCTATCTATCTACCTACCTACCTATCTCTATCTATCTATCTACCTACCTACCTGTATCTATCTATCTACCTACCTACCTATCTCTATCTATCTATCTACCTACCTACCTATCTCTATCAATCTACCTACCTACCTATCCCTATCTATCTACCTACCTACCTATCTCTATCTATCTTTCTACCTACCTACCTATCTCTATCTATCTATTTACCTACCTACCTATCTCTATCTATCTATCTACCTACCTACCTATCTCTATCTATCTATCTACCTACCTACCTATCTCTATCTATCTATCTACATACCTACCTATCTGTATCTATCTATCTAACTACCTACCTATCTGTATCTATCTATCTACCTACCTACCTATCTGTATCTATCTTTCTACCTACCTACCTATCTCTATCAATCTACCTACCTACCTATCTCTATCTATCTACCTACCTACCTATCTCTATCTATCTTTCTACCTACCTACATATCTGTATCTATCTACCTACCTACCTACCTATCTGTATCTATCTATCTACCTACCTACCTATCTCTATCTATCTATTTACCTACCTACCTATCTCTATCTATCTATATACCTACCTACCTATCTGTATCTATCAATCTACATACCTACCTATCTCTATCTATCTACCTACCTACCTATCTCTATCTATCTACCTACCTACCTATCTCTATCTATCTATCTACCTACCTACCTATCTGTATCTATCTATCTACCTACCTACCTATCTCTATCTATCTATCTACCTACCTACCTATCTCTATCTATCTACCTACCTACCTATCTGTATTTATCTACCTACCTACCTACCTATCTGTATCTATCAATCTACCTACCTACCTATCTCTATCTATCTACCTACATACCTACCTATCTCTATCAATCTACCTACCTACCTACCTATCTGTATCTATCTACCTACCTACCTACCTATCTGTATCTATCAATCTACCTACCTACCTATCTGTATCTATCTATCTACCTACCTATCTCTATCTATCAATCTACCTACCTACCTATCTCTATCTATCTACCTACCTACCTACATATCTGTATCTATCTACCTACCTACCTATCTCTATCTATCTATCTACCTACCTACCTATCTGTATCTATCTATCTACCTACCTACCTATCTCTATCTATCTATCTACCTACCTACCTATCTCTATCTATCTACCTACCTACCTATCTGTATGTATCTACCTACCTACCTACCTATCTGTATCTATCTATCTACCTACCTACATATCTGTATCTATATATCTACCTACCTACCTATCTGTATCTATCTATCTACCTACCTAACTATCTGTATCTATCAATCTACCTACCTACCTATCTCTATCTATCTATCTACCTACCTACCTATCTCTTTCTATCTACCTACCTACCTACCTATCTCTATCTATCTATCTACCTACCTACCTATCTCTATCTATCTACCTACCTACCTACCTATCTGTATCTATCTATCTACCTATCTACCTATCTCTATCTATCTATCTACCTACCTACCTATCTCTATCTATCTATCTACCTACTTACCTATCTCTATCTATCAATCTACCTAACTATCTGTATTTATCTACCTACCTACCTACCTATCTCTATCTATCTACCTACCTACCTATCTCTATCTATCAATCTACCTACCTACCTATCTGTATCTATCAATCTACCTACCTACCTATCTCTATCTATCTACCTACATACCTACCTATCTCTATCAATCTACCTACCTACCTACCTATCTGTATCTATCTACCTACCTACCTACCTATCTGTATCTATCAATCTACCTACCTACCTATCTGTATCTATCTATCTACCTACCTACCTATCTCTATCTATCTATCTACCTACCTACCTATCTGTATCTATCTATCTACCTACCTACCTATCTGTATCTATCTATCTACCTACCTACCTATCTCTATCTATCTATCTACCTACCTACCTATCTCTATCAATCTACCTACCTACCTATCTCTATCTATCAATCTACCTACCTACCTATCTCTATCTATCTATCTACCTACCTACATATCTGCATCTATATATCTACCTACCTACCTATCTCTATCTATCAATCTACTTACCTACCTATCTCTAACTATCAATCTACCTACCTATCTCTATCTATCAATCTACCTACATACCTATCTCTATCTATCTATCTACCTACCTACATATCTGTATCTATATATCTACCTACCTACCTATCTCTATATATCAATCTACCTACCTATCTCTATCTATCAATCTACCTACCTACCTATCTGTATCTATCTATCTACCTACCTACCTATCTGTATCTATCAATCTACCTACCTACCTATCTCTGTATATCAATCTACCTACCTACCTATCTGTATCTCTCTATCTATCTACCTACCTATCTGTATCTATAAATCTACCTACCTACTTATCTCTATCTATCTATCTATCTATCTACCTACCTACATATCTGTATCTATATATCTACCTACCTACCTATCTCTATCTTTCAATCTACCTACCTACCTATCTGTATCTATCTATCTACCTACCCACCTATCTGTATCTATCTACCTACCTATCTGTATCTATCTACCTACCTACCTATGTATCTCTATCTATCTACCTACCTACCTATCTGTATCTATCAATCTACCTACCTACCTATCTGTATCTATCTATCTACCTACCTACATATCTGTATCTATATATCTACCTACCTACCTATCTCTATCTATCAGTCTACCTACCTATCTGTATCTATCTACCTACCTACCTACCTATCTGTATCTATCAATCTACCTACCTACATATCTGTATCTATCTATCTACCTATCTACCTATCTCTATCTATCAATCTACCTACCTACATATCTCTATCTATCTATCTACCTACCTACCTATCTCTATCTATCTACCTACCTACCTACCTATCTCTATCTATCAATCTACCTACCTACCTATCTCTATCTATCTATCTACCTACCTATCTATCTGTATCTATCAATCTACCTACCTACCTATCTCTATCTATCTATCTACCTACCTACCTATCTGTATCTATCTACCTACCTACCTATCTGTATCTATCTATCTACCTACCTACCTATCTGTATCTACCAATCTACCTACCTATCTGTATCTATCTACCTACCTACCTACCTATCTCTATCTATCTATCTACCTACCTACCTATCTCTATCTATCTACCTACCTACCTATCTGTATCTATCTATCTACCTACCTACATATCTGTATCTATATATCTACCTACCTACCTATCTGTATCTATCTATCTACCTACCTAACTTTATGTATCTATCAATCTACTTACCTACCTATCTCTATCTATCTACCTACCTACCTACATATCTGTATCTATATATCTACCTACCTACCTATCTCTATCTATCAGTCTACCTACCTACCTATCTGTATCTATCTATCTACCTACCTACCTATCTGTATCTATCAATCTACCTACCTACATATCTTTATCTATCTATCTACCTACATACCTATCTCTATCTATCAATCTACCTACCTACATATCTCTATCTATCTATCTACCTACCTACCTATCTGTATCTATCAATCTACCTACCTACATATCTTTATCTATCTATCTACCTACCTACCTATCTCTATCTATCTACCTACCTACCTACCTATCTCTATCTATCAATCTACCTACCTACCTATCTCTATCTATCTATCTACCTACCTATCTATCTGTATCTATCAATCTACCTACCTACCTATCTCTATCTATCTATCTACCTACCTACCTATCTGTATCTATCTACCTACCTACCTATCTGTATCTATCTATCTACCTACCTACCTATCTGTATCTACCAATCTACCTACCTATCTGTATCTATCTATCTACCTACCTACCTATCTGTATCTACCAATCTACCTACCTATCTGTATCTATCTATCTACCTACCTACCTATCTGTATCTATCAATCTACCTACCTACATATCTTTATCTATCTATCTACCTACATACCTATCTCTATCTATCAATCTACCTACCTACATATCTCTATCTATCTATCTACCTACCTACCTATCTCTATCTATCTACCTACCTACATACCTATCTCTATCTATCAATCTACCTACCTACCTATCTCTATCTATCTATCTACCTACCTACCTACATATCTGTATCTATCAATCTACCTACCTACCTATCTCTATCTATCTATCTACCTACCTACCTATCTCTATCTATCTACCTACCTACCTACCTATCTGTATCTATCTATCTACCTACCTACCTATCTCTATCTATCAATCTACTTACCTACCTATCTGTATCTATCTACCTACCTACCTACCTATCTCTATCTATCTATCTACCTACCTACCTATCTCTATCTATCAATCTACCTACCTACCTATCTGTATCTATCAATCTACCTACCTACCTATCTCTATCTATCTATCTACCTACCTACCTATCTCTATCTATCAATCTACCTACCTACCTATCTGTATCTATCAATCTACCTACCTACCTCTCTATCTATCTAACTACCTACCTACCTATCTCTATCAATCTACCTACCTACCTATCTCTATCTATCTACCTACCTACCTACCTACCTCTATCAATCTACCTACCTACCTATCTGTATCTATCCATCTACCTACCTACCTATCTGTATCTATCTATCTACCTACCTACCTATCTCTATCTATCTATCTACCTACCTACCTATATCTATCTATCTACCTACCTACCTATCTGTATCTATCTATCTACCTACCTACCTATCTCTATCTATCTATCTATCTATCTATCTATCTATCTATCTATCTATCTACCTACCTACCTATCTCTATCTATCTATCTACCTACCCACCTGTCTGTATTTATCTATCTACCTACCTATCTGTATCTATCTACCTACCTGCCTACCTATCTGTATCTATCAATCTACCTACCTACCTATCTCTATCTATCAATCTACCTACCTACCTATCTCTATCTATCTATCTACCTACCCACCTATCTGTATTTATCTATCTACCTACCTATCGGTATCTATCTACCTACCTACCTACCTATCTGTATCTATCAATCTACCTACCTACCTATCTCTATCTATCAATCTACCTACCTACCTATCTGTATCTATCTATCTACCTACCTACATATCTGTATCTATATATCTACCTACCTACCTATCTCTATCTATCAGTCTACCTACCTACCTATCTGTATCTATCTATCTACCTACCTACCTATCTGTATCTATCAATCTACCTACCTACATATCTGTATCTATCTATCTACCTATCTACCTATCTCTAGCTATCAATCTACTTACCTACATATCTCTATCTATCTATCTACCTACCTACATATCTCTATCTATCTACCTACCTATCTACCTATCTCTATCTATCAATCTACCTACCTACCTATCTCTATCTATCTATCTACCTGCCTACCTATCTGTATCTATCAATCTACCTACCTACCTATCTCTATCTATCTATCTACCTACCTACCTATCTCTATCTATCTATCTACCTACCTACCTATCTGTATCTATCTATCTACCTACCTACCTATCTCTATCTATCAATCTACCTACCTATCTGTATCTATCTACCTACCTACCTATCTCTATCTATCTATCTACCTACCTACCTATCTCTATCTATCAATCTACCTACCTACCTATCTGTATCTATCAATCTACCTACCTACCTATCTCTATCTAAATATCTACCTACCTACCTATCTCTATCTATCAATCTACCAACCTACCTATCTGTATCTATCAATCTACCTACCTACCTCTCTATCTATCTACCTACCTACCTACGTATCTCTATCAATCTACCTACCTACCTATCTCTATCTATCTAACTACCTACCTACCTATCTCTATCTATCTATCTACCTACCTACATATCTGTATCTATCTACCTTCCTACCTACCTATCTCTATCTATCTATCTACCTACCTACCTATCTCTATCTATCTACCTACATACCTATCTGTATCTATCTATCTACCTACCTACATATCTGTATCTATATATCTACCTACCTACCTATCTGTATCTATCTATCTACCTACCTAACTATCTGTATCTATCAATCTACCTACCTACCTATCTCTATCTATCTACCTACCTACCTACATATCTGTATATATCTACCTACCTACCTATCTGTATCTATCAATCTACCTACCTACCTCTCTATCTATCTACCTACCTACCTACCTATCTCTATCAATCTACCTACCTACCTATCTCTATCTACCTACCTACCTACCTACCTAACTCTATCTATCAATCTACCTACCTACCTATCTGTATCTATCCATCTACCTACCTACCTATCTGTATCTATCTATCTACCTACCTACCTATCTCTATCTATCTATCTACCTACCTACCTATATCTATCTATCTACCTACCTACCTATCTGTATCTATCTATCTACCTACCTACCTATCTCTATCTATCTATCTATCTATCTACCTACCTACCTATCTCTATCTATCTATCTACCTACCCACCTGTCTGTATTTATCTATCTACCTACCTATCTGTATCTATCTACCTACCTGCCTACCTATCTGTATCTATCAATCTACCTACCTACCTATCTCTATCTATCAATCTACCTACCTACCTATCTCTATCTATCTATCTACCTACCCACCTATCTGTATTTATCTATCTACCTACCTATCGGTATCTATCTACCTACCTACCTACCTATCTGTATCTATCAATCTACCTACCTACCTATCTCTATCTATCAATCTACCTACCTACCTATCTGTATCTATCTATCTACCTACCTACATATCTGTATCTATATATCTACCTACCTACCTATCTCTATCTATCAGTCTACCTACCTACCTATCTGTATCTATCTATCTACCTACCTACCTATCTGTATCTATCAATCTACCTACCTACATATCTGTATCTATCTATCTACCTATCTACCTATCTCTAGCTATCAATCTACCTACCTACATATCTCTATCTATCTATCTACCTACCTACATATCTCTATCTATCTACCTACCTACCTACCTATCTCTATCTATCAATCTACCTACCTACCTATCTCTATCTATCTATCTACCTACCTACCTATCTGTATCTATCAATCTACCTACCTACCTATCTCTATCTATCTATCTACCTACCTACCTATCTCTATCTATCTATCTACCTACCTACCTATCTGTATCTATCTATCTACCTACCGACCTATCTCTATCTATCAATCTACCTACCTATCTGTATCTATCTACCTACCTACCTATCTCTATCTATCTATCTACCTACCTACCTATCTCTATCTATCAATCTACCTACCTACCTATCTGTATCTATCAATCTACCTACCTACCTATCTCTATCTATCTATCTACCTACCTACCTATCTCTATCTATCAATCTACCAACCTACCTATCTGTATCTATCAATCTACCTACCTACCTCTCTATCTATCTACCTACCTACCTACGTATCTCTATCAATCTACCTACCTACCTATCTCTATCTATCTAACTACCTACCTACCTATCTCTATCTATCTATCTACCTACCTACATATCTGTATCTATCTACCTACCTACCTACCTATCTCTATCTATCTATCTACCTACCTACCTATCTCTATCTATCTACCTACCTACCTATCTGTATCTATCTATCTACCTACCTACATATCTGTATCTATATATCTACCTACCTACCTATCTGTATCTATCTATCTACCTACCTAACTATCTGTATCTATCAATCTACCTACCTACCTATCTCTATCTATCTACCTACCTACCTACATATCTGTATCTATATATCTACCTACCTACCTATCTGTATCTATCAATCTACCTACCTACCTCTCTATCTATCTACCTACCTACCTACCTATCTCTATCAATCTACCTACCTACCTATATCTATCTACCTACCTACCTACCTACCTAACTCTATCTATCAATCTACCTACCTACCTATCTGTATCTATCCATCTACCTACCTACCTATCTGTATCTATCTATGTACCTACCTACCTATCTCTATCTATCTATCTACCTACCTACCTATATCTATCTATCTACCTACCTACCTATCTCTATCTATCTACCTACCTACCTATCTCTATCTATCTATCTATCTATCTATCTATCTATCGCTATCAATCTACCTACTTACCTATCTGTATCTATCTATCTACCTACCTACCTATCTGTATCTATCAATCTACCTACCTACCTATCTCTATCTATCTATCTACCTACCCACCTGTCTGTATTTATCTATCTACCTACCTATCTGTATCTATCTACCTACCTGCCTACCTATCTGTATCTATCAATCTACCTACCTACCTATCTCTATCTATCAATCTACCTACCTACCTATCTGTATCTATCAATCTACCTACCTACATATCTGTATCTATCTATCTACCTATCTACCTATCTCTAGCTATCAATCTACCTACCTACATATCTCTATCTATCTATCTACCTACCTACCTATCTCTATCTATCTACCTACCTACCTACCTATCTCTATCTATCAATCTACCTACCTACCTATCTCTATCTATCTATCTCCCTAACTACCTACCTGTATCTATCAATCTACCTACCTACCTATCTCTATCTATCTATCTACCTACCTACCTATCTCTATCTATCTATCTACCTACCTACCTATCTGTATCTATCTATCTACCTACCTACCTATCTCTATCTATCAATCTACCTACCTATCTCTATCTATCAATGTACCTACCTACCTATCTCTATCTATCAATCTACCTACCTACCTATCTGTATCTATCTATCTACCTACCTACCTATCTGTATCTATCAATCTACCTACCTACCTATCTCTATCTATCTATCTACCTACCTACATATCTGTATCTATATATCTACCTACCTACCTATCTGTATCTATCTATCTACCTATCTACCTATCTCTATCTATCAATCTACCTACCTACCTATCTCTATCTATCAATCTACCTACCTACCTATCTGTATCTATCTATCTACCTACCTACCTATCTGTATCTATCAATCTACCTACCTACATATCTGTATCTATCTATCTACCTATCTACCTATCTCTATCTATCTACCTACCTACCTACCTATCTCTATCTATCAATCTACCTACCTACCTATCTCTATCTATCTACCTACCTACCTACCTATCTCTATCTATCAATCTACCTACCTACCTATCTCTATCTATCTATCTACCTAACTACCTATCTGTATCTATCAATCTACCTACCTACCTATCTCTATCTATCTATCTATCTACCTACCTACCTATCTCTATCTATCTATCTACCTACCTACCTATCTGTATCTATCTATCTACCTACCTACCTATCTCTATCTATCAATCTACCTACCTATCTGTATCTATCTACCTACCTACCTACCTATCTCTATCTATCTATCTATCTACCTACCTACCTATCTCTATCTATCAATCTACCTACCTACCTATCTGTATCTATCTATCTACCTATCTACCTATCTCTATCTATCAATCTACCTACCTACCTATCTCTATCTATCTATCTACCTACCCACCTATCTGTATTTATCTATCTACCTACCTATCTCTATCTATCAATCTACCTACCTATCTCTATCTATCTACCTACCTACCTACCTACCTATCTCTATCTATCAATCTACCTACCTACCTATCTCTATCTATCTATCTACCTACCTACCTATCTGTATCTATCAATCTACCTACCTACCTCTCTATCTATCTACCTACCTACCTACCTATCTCTATCAATCTACCTACCTACCTATATCTATCTACCTACCTACCTACCTACCTAACTCTATCTATCAATCTACCTACCTACCTATCTGTATCTATATATCTACCTACCTACCTATCTGTATCTATCTATCTACCTACCTAACTATCTGTATCTATCAATCTACCTACCTACCTATCTCTATCTATCTACCTACCTACCTACATATCTGTATCTATATATCTACCTACCTACCTATCTGTATCTATCAATCTACCTACCTACCTCTCTATCTATCTACCTACCTACCTACCTATCTCTATCAATCTACCTACCTACCTATATCTATCTACCTACCTACCTACCTACCTAACTCTATCTATCAATCTACCTACCTACCTATCTGTATCTATCCATCTACCTACCTACCTATCTGTATCTATCTATCTACCTACCTACCTATCTCTATCTATCTATCTACCTACCTACCTATATCTATCTATCTACCTACCTACCTATCTCTATCTATCTACCTACCTACCTATCTCTATCTATCTATCTATCTATCTATCTATCTATCTATCTATCTATCTATCTATCTATCTATCTATCTATCTATCTATCTATCTATCTACCTTCCTACCTATCGCTATCAATCTACCTACTTACCTATCTGTATCTATCTATCTACCTACCTACCTATCTGTATCTATCAATCTACCTACCTACCTATCTCTATCTATCTATCTACCTACCCACCTGTCTGTATTTATCTATCTACCTACCTATCTGTATCTATCTACCTACCTGCCTACCTATCTGTATCTATCAATCTACCTACCTACCTATCTCTATCTATCAATCTACCTACCTACCTACCTATCTCTATCTATCTATCTACCTACCCACCTATCTGTATTTATCTATATACCTACCTATCGGTATCTATCTACCTACCTACCTACCTGTCTGTATCTATCAATCTACCTACCTACCTTTCTGTATCTATCTATCTACCTACCTACATATCTGTATCTATATATCTACCTACCTACCTATCTCTATCTATCAGTCTACCTACCTACCTATCTGTATCTATCTATCTACCTACCTACCTATCTGTATCTATCAATCTACCTACCTACATATCTGTATCTATCTATCTACCTATCTACCTATCTCTAGCTATCAATCTACCTACCTACATATCTCTATCTATCTATCTACCTACCTACCTATCTCTATCTATCTACCTACCTACCTACCTATCTCTATCTATCAATCTACCTACCTACCTATCTCTATCTATCTATCTCCCTAACTACCTATCTGTATCTATCAATCTACCTACCTACCTATCTCTATCTATCTATCTACCTACCTACCTATCTCTATCTATCTATCTACCTACCTACCTATCTGTATCTATCTATCTACCTACCTACCTATCTCTATCTATCAATCTACCTACCTATCTCTATCTATCAATGTACCTACCTACCTATCTCTATCTATCAATCTACCTACCTACCTATCTGTATCTATCTATCTACCTACCAACCTATCTGTATCTATCAATCTACCTACCTACCTATCTCTATCTATCTATCTACCTACCTACATATCTGTATCTATATATCTACCTACCTACCTATCTGTATCTATCTATCTACCTATCTACCTATCTCTATCTATCAATCTACCTACCTACCTATCTCTATCTATCAATCTACCTACCTACCTATCTGTATCTATCTATCTACCTACCTACCTATCTGTATCTATCAATCTACCTACCTACATATCTGTATCTATCTATCTACCTATCTACCTATCTCTATCTATCTACCTACCTACCTACCTATCTCTATCTATCAATCTACCTACCTACCTATCTCTATCTATCTACCTACCTACCTACCTATCTCTATCTATCAATCTACCTACCTACCTATCTCTATCTATCTATCTACCTAACTACCTATCTGTATCTATCAATCTACCTACCTACCTATCTCTATCTATCTATCTACCTACCTACCTATCTCTATCTATCTATCTACCTACCTACCTATCTGTATCTATCTATCTACCTACCTACCTATCTCTATCTATCAATCTACCTACCTATCTGTATCTATCTACCTACCTACCTACCTATTTCTATCTATCTATCTACCTACCTACCTATCTCTATCTATCAATCTACCTACCTACCTATCTGTATCTATCAATCTACCTACCTACCTATCTCTATCTATCTATCTACCTACCTACGTATCTCTATCTATCAATCTACCTACCTACCTATCTGTATCTATCAATCTACCTACCTACCTATCTCTATCTATCTACCTACCTACCTACGTATCTCTATCAATCTACCTACCTACCTATCTCTATCTAACTACCTACCTACCTATCTCTATCTATCTATCTACTTACCTACATATCTGTATCTATCTACCTACCTACCTATCTGTATCTATCTATCTACCTACCTACCTATCTGTATCTATCTATCTACCTACCTACCTATCTGTATCTATCTATCTACCTACCTACCTATCTCTATCTATCTACCTACCTACCTATCTGTATCTATCTATCTACCTACCTACATATCTGTATCTATATATCTACCTACCTACCTATCTGTATCTATCAATCTACCTACCTACCTATCTCTATCTATCTATCTACCTACCTACCTATCTCTATCTATCAATCTACCTACCTACCTATCTGTATCTATCAATCTACCTACCTACCTATCTCTATCTATCTACCTACCTACCTACATATCTGTATCTATATATCTACCTACCTACCTATCTCTATCTATCAGTCTACCTACCTACCTATCTGTATCTATCTATCTACCTACCTACCTATATGTATCTATCAATCTACCTACCTACATATCTGTATCTATCTATCTATCTATCTATCTACCTATCTCTATCTATCAATCTACCTACCTACCTATCTCTATCTATCTATCTACCTATCTACCTATCTCTATCTATCAATCTACCTACCTACCTATCTCTATCTATCAATCTACATACCTACCTATCTGTATCTATCTATCTACCTACCTACCTCTCTGTATCTATCTATCTACCTACCTACCTATCTCTATCTATCTATCTACCTACCTACCTATCTGTATCTATCAATCTACCTACCTACCTATCTCTATCTATCTATCTACCTACCTACCTATCTCTATCTATCAATCTACCTACCTACCTATCTGTATCTATCTATCTACCTATCTACCTATCTCTATCTATCAATCTACCTACCTACCTATCTCTATCTATCTATCTACCTACCCACCTATCTGTATTTATCTATCTACCTACCTATCTCTATCTATCAATCTACCTACCTATCTCTATCTATCTACCTACCTACCTACCTACCTATCTCTATCTATCAATCTACCTACCTACCTATCTCTATCTATCTATCTACCTACCTACCTATCTCTATCAATCTACCTACCTACCTATCTCTATCTATCTAACTACCTACCTACCTATCTCTATCTATCTATCTACCTACCTACCTATCTGTATCTATCTACCTACCTACCTATCTGTATCTATCTATCTACCTACCTACCTATCTGTATCTATCTATCTACCTACCTACCTATCTCTATCTATCTACCTACCTACCTATCTGTATTTATCTATCTACCTACCTATCTGTATCTACCTACCTACCTACCTACGTATCTCTATCTATCTATCTATCTATCTATCTACCTACCTATCTCTATCTATCAATCTACCTACCTACCTATCTCTATCTATCTGTCTACCTATCTACCTATCTCTATCTATGAATCTACCTACCTACCTATCTCTATCTATCAATCTACCTACCTACCTATCTGTATCTATTTATCTATCTACCTACCTATCTGTATCTATCTATCTACCTACCTACCTATCTCTATCTATCTATCTACCTACCTACCTATCTGTATCTACCAATCTACCTACCTACCTATCTCTATCTATCTACCTACCTACCTATCTCTATCTATCAATCTACCTACCTACCTATCTGTATCTATCTATCTACCTATCTACCAATCTCTATCTATCAATCTACCTACCTACCTATCTCTATCTATCTATCTATCTACCTACCTACCTATCTGTATCTATCAATCTACCTACCTACCTATCTGTATTTATCTATCTACCTACCTATCTGTATCTATCTACCTACCTACCTACGTATCTCTATCTATCTATCTATCTATCTATCTATCTATCTATCTATCTATCTATCTATCTATCTATCTATCAATCTACCTACCTACCTATCTCTATCTATCTGTCTACCTATCTACCTATCTCTATATATCAATCTACCTATCTACCTATCTCTATCTATCAATCTACCTAGCTACCTATCTCTATCTATGAATCTACCTACCTACCTATCTGTATGTATCTATCTACCTACCTACCTATCTGTATCTATCTATCTACCTACCTACCTATCTCTATCTATCTATCTACCTACCTACCTATCTGTATCTATCAATCTACCTACCTACCTATCTCTTTCTATCTACCTACCTACCTATCTCTATCTATCTATCCATCTACCTACCTACCTATCTGTATCTATCAATCTACCTACCTATCTCTATCTATCTATCTACCTACCTACCTATCTCTATCTATCAATCTACCTACCTACCTATCTGTATCTATCTATCTACCTATCTACCTATCTCTTTCTATCAATCTACCTACCTACCTATCTCTATCTATCTATCTACCTACCCACCTATTTGTATTTATCTATCTACCTACCTATCTCTATCTATCAATCTACCTACCTACCTATCTCTATCTATCTACCTACCTACCTACATATCTCTATCTATCAATCTACCTACCTACCTATCTCTATCTATCTATCTACCTACCTACCTATCTGTATCTATCAATCTACCTACCTACCTATCTGTATTTATCTATCTACCTACCTATCTGTATCTATCTACCTACCTACCTACGTATCTCTATCTATCTATCTATCTATCTATCTATCTATCTATCTATCTATCTATCTATCTATCTATCTATCTACCTACCTATCTCTATCTATCAATCTACCTACCTACCTATCTGTATCTATCTATCTACCTACCTACCTATCTGTATCTATCAATCTACCTACCTACCTATCTCTATCTATCTATCCATCTACCTACCTACCTATCTGTATCTATCAATCTACCTACCTATCTCTATCTATCTATCTACCTACCTACCTATCTCTATCTATCAATCTACCTACCTACCTATCTGTATCTATCTATCTACCTATCTACCTATCTCTATCTATCAATCTACCTACCTACCTATCTCTATCTATCTATCTACCTACCCACCTATCTGTATTTATCTATCTACCTACCTATCTCTATCTGTCAATCTACCTACCTACCTATCTGTATCTATCTATCTACCTATCTACCTATCTCTATCTATCAATCTACCTACCTACCTATCTCTATCTATCAATCTACCTACCTACCTATCTGTATCTATCTATCTACCTACATACCTATCTGTATCTATCTATCTACCTACCTACCTAACTCTATCTATCTATCTACCTACCTACCTATCTCTATCTATCAGTCTACCTACCTACCTAAATCTATCTATCTATCTACCTACCCACCTATCTCTATCTATCTATCTACCTACCTACCTATCTCTATCTATCTATCTACCTACCTACCTATCTCTATCTATCTATCTATCTATCTATCTATCTACCTACCTACCTACCTATCTGTATCTATCAATCTACCTACCTACCTATCTGTATTTATCTATCTACCTACATATCTGTATCTATCTACCTACCTACCTACGTATCTCTATCTATCTATCTACCTACCTACCTATCTCTATCTATCAATCTACCTACCTACCTACCTATCTCTATCTATCTATCTACCTATCTACCTATCTCTATCTATCAATCTACCTACCTACCTATCTCTATCTATCAATCTACCTACCTACCTATCTGTATCTATCTATCTACCTACCTACCTATCTCTATCTATCTATCTACCTACCTACCTATCTGTATCTATCAATCTACCTACCTACCTATCTCTATCTATCAATCTATCTACCTACATATCTGTATCTATATATCTACCTACCTACCTATCTCTATCTACCTACCTACCTATCTCTATCTATCAATCTACCTACCTACCTATCTGTATCTATCTATCTACCTACCTACCTATCTGTATCTATCTATCTACCTACCTACATATCTGTATCTATATATCTACCTACCTACCTATCTGTATCTATCTACCTATCTACCTATCTCTATCTATCAATCTGCCTACCTACCTATCTGTATCTATCTAGCTCGCTACCTACCTATCTCTATCTATCTACCTACCTACCTACCTATCTCTATCTATCAATCTACCTACCTACCTATCTCTATCTATCTACCTACCTACCTATCTCTATCTATCTATCTACCTACCTACCTATCTGTCTCTATCAATCTACCTACCTACCTATCTATCTCTATCTACTATCTACCTACCTACATATCTGTATCTATATATCTACCTACCTACCTATCTGTATCTATCTATCTACCTATCTACCTATCTCTATCTATCAATCTACATACCTACCTATCTGTATCTATCTATCTACCTATCTACCTATCTCTATCTATCAATCTACCTACCTACCCATCTCTATCTATCAATCTACCTACCTACCTATCTCTATCTATCTACCTACCTACCTATCTCTATCTATCTATCTACCTACCTACCTACCTATCTGTCTCTATCAATCTACCTACCTACCTACCTATCTCTATCTATCTACCTACCTACCTATCTCTATCTATCAATCTACCTACCCACCTATCTGTATCTATCTACCTACCTACCTATCTGTATCTATGAATCTACCTACCTACCTATCTGTATCTATTTATCTACCTACCTACCTATCTGTATCTATCAATCTACCTACCTACCTATTTCTATCTATCTACCTACCTACCTACCTATCTCTATCTATCAATCTACCTACCTACCTATCTGTATCTATCTACCTACCTACCTGTCTGTATCTATCAATCTACCTACCTACCTATCTCTATCTATCAATCTACCTACCTACCTATCTGTATCTATCTATCTACCTACCTACCTATGTGTATCTATCAATCTACCTACCTATCTCTATCTATCAATCTACCTACCTACATTTCTGTATCTATCTATCTACCTACCTACCTATCTGTATCTATCAATCTACCTACCTACCTATCTCTATCTATCAATCTACCTACCTACCTATCTGTATCTATCTATCTACCTACCTACCTATCTGTATCTATCAATCTACCTACCTACCTATCTCTATCTATCTATCTACCTACCCACCTATCTGTATTTATCTATCTACCTACCTATCTCTATCTATCAATCTACCTACCTACCTATCTGTATCTATCTATCTACCTATCTACCTATCTCTATCTATCAATCTACCTACCTACCTATCTCTATCTATCAATCTACCTACCTACCTATCTCTATCTATCTATCTACCTATCTTCCTATCTCTATCTATCAATCTACCTACCTACCTATCTCTATCTATCAATCTACCTACCTACCTATCTGTATCTATCTATCTACCTACCTACCTATCTGTATCTATCTACCTACCTACCTATCTCTATCTATCTATCTACCTACCTACCTATCTCTATCTATCTACCTACCTACATATCTGTATCTATATATATACCTACCTACCTATCTGTATCTATCTATCTACCTATCTACCTATCTCTATCTATCAATCTACCTACCTACCTATCTCTATCTTTCTATCTACCTACCCACCTATCTGTATTTATCTATCTACCTACCTATCTCTATCTATCAATCTACCTACCTACCTATCTGTATCTATCTATCTACCTATCTCTATCTATCAATCTACCTACCTACCTATCTGTATCTATCTATCTACCTACATACCTAACTCTATCTATCAATCTACCTACCTACCTATCTCTATCTATCAATCTACCTACCTACCTATCTCTATCTATCTATCTACCTATCTTCCTATCTCTATCTATCAATCTACCTACCTACCTATCTCTATCTATCAATCTACCTACCTATCTGTATCTATCTATCTACCTACCTACCTATCTGTATCTATCTACCTACCTACCTATCTCTATCTATCTATCTACCTACCTACCTATCTCTATCTATCTATCTACCTACCTACATATCTGTATCTATATATATACCTACCTACCTATCTGTATCTATCTATCTACCTATCTACCTATCTCTATCTATCAATCTACCTACCTACCTATCTCTATCTATCTATCTACCTACCCACCTATCTGTATTTATCTATCTACCTACCTATCTCTATCTATCAATCTACCTACCTACCTATCTGTATCTATCTATCTACCTATCTCTATCTATCAATCTACCTACCTACCTATCTGTATCTATCTATCTACCTACATACCTAACTCTATCTATCAATCTACCTACCTACCTATCTCTATCTATCAATCTACCTACCTACCTATCTCTAACTATCAATCTACCTACCTACCTATCTGTATCTATCTAGCTAGCTACCTACATATCTGTATCTATCTATCTACCTACCTACCTATCTGTATCTATCTATCTACCTATCTCTATCTATCAATCTACCTACCTACCTATCTCTATCTATCTATCTATCTACCTACCCACCTATCTCTATCTATCTATCTACCTACCTACCTATCTGTATCTATCTATCTACCTATATACCTATCTCTATCTATCTATCTACCTACCTACCTATCTGTATCTATCTATCTAGCTACCTACCTATCTCTATCTATCTACCTACCTACCTACCTATCTCTATCTATCAATCTGCCTACCTACCTATCTCTATCTATCTACCTACCAACCTATCTCTATCTATCTATGTACCTACCTACCTATCTATCTCTATCTATCTACCTACCTACCTACCTACCTATCTCTATCTATCTACCTACCTACCTATCTCTATCTATCAATCTACCTACCCACCTATCTGTATCTATCTACCTACCTACCTATCTCTATCTATCAATCTACCTACCTACCTATCTGTATCTATCTATCTACCTACCTACCTATCTGTATCTATCAATCTACCTACCTACCTATCTGTATCAATCAATCTACCTACCTACCTATCTGTATCTGTCAATCTACCTACCTACATATCTGTATCTATCTATCTACCTACCTACCTATCTGTATCTATCAATCTACATACCTACCTATCTCTATCTATCAATCTACCTACCTACCTATCTGTATCTATCTATCTACCTACCTACCTATCTGTATCTATCAATCTACCTACCTACCTATCTCTATCTATCTATCTACCTACCTACCTATCTGTATCTATCTATCTACCTACCTACCTATCTGTATCTATCAATCTACCTACCTACCTATCTCTATCTATCTATCTACCTACCTATCTCTATCTATCTATCTACCTACCCACCTATCTGTATTTATCTATCTACCTACCTATCTCTATCTATCAATCTACCTACCTACCTATCTGTATCTATCTATCTACCTATCTACCTATCTCTATCTATCAATCTACCTACCTACCTATCTCTATCTATCAATCTACCTACCTACCTATCTCTATCTATCTATCTATCTACCTATCTTCCTATCTCTATCTATCAATCTACCTACCTAACTATCTCTATCTATCAATCTACCTACATACCTATCTGTATCTATCTACCTACCTACCTATCTGTATCTATCTACCTACCTACCTATCTCTATCTATCTATCTACCTACCTACCTATCTCTATCTATCTATCTACCTACCTACATATCTGTATCTATATATCTACCTACCTACCTATCTGTATCTATCTATCTACCTATCTACCTATCTCTATCTATCAATCTACCTACCTACCTATCTCTATCTATCTATCTACCTACCCACCTATCTGTATTTATCTATCTACCTACCTATCTCTATCTATCAATCTACCTACCTACCTATCTGTATCTATCTATCTATCTACCTATCTCTATCTATCAATCTACCTACCTACCTATCTGTATCTATCTATCTACCTACATACCTAACTCTATCTATCAATCTACCTACCTACCTATCTCTATCTATCAATCTACCTACCTACCTATCTCTATCTATCAATCTACCTACCTACCTATCTGTATCTATCTATCTACCTACCTACATATCTGTATCTATCTATCTACCTACCTACCTATCTGTATCTATCTATCTACCTATCTCTATCTATCAATCTACCTACCTACCTATCTCTATCTATCTATCTATCTACCTACCCACCTATCTCTATCTATCTACCTACCTACCTATCTGTATCTATCTATCTATCTACCTATCTACCTATCTCTATCTATCTATCTACCTACCTACCTATCTGTATCTATCTATCTAGCTACCTACCTATCTTATCTATCAACCTACCTACCTACCTATCTCTATCTATCTACCTACCTACCTACCTATCTCTATCTATCTATCTACCTACCTACCTATCTCTATCTATCTATCTACCTACCTACCTATCTATCTCTATCTATCTATCTATCTACCTACCTACCTACCTATCTCTATCAATCTACCTACCCACCTATCTCTATCTATCAATCTACCTACCTACCTATCTGTATCTATCTATCTACCTACCTACCTATCTGTATCTATCAATCTACCTACCTACCTATCGGTATCTATCAATCTACCTACCTACCTATCTCTATCTATCTACCTACCAACCTATCTCTATCTATCTATCTACCTACCTACCTATCTATCTCTATCTATCTACCTACCTACCTATCTGTATCTATCTATCTACCTACCTACCTATCTGTATCTATCAATCTACCTACCTACCTATCTCTATCTATCTATCTACCTACCTACATATCTGTATCTATTTATCTACCTACCTAACAATCTCTATCTATCTATCTACCTACCTACCTATCTCTATCTATCTATCTACCTACCTACCTATGTCTATCTATCTATCTACCTACCTACCTACCTATCTGTATCTATCATACCTACCTACCTATCTCTATCTATCTACCTACCTACCTACCTATCTGTATCTATCTATCTACCTACCTACCTATCTCTATCTATCAATGTACCTACCTACCTATCTCTATCTATCAATCTACCTACCTACCTATCTGTATCTATCTATCTACCTACCTACTTATCTGTATCTATCAATCTACCTACCTACCTATCTCTATCTATCTATCTACCTACCTACATATCTGTATCTATATATCTACCTACCTACCTATCTCTATCTATCTATCTACCTATCTACCTATCTCTATCTATCTATCTACCTACCTACATATCTGTATCTATATATCTACCTACCTACCTATCTCTATCTATCTATCTACCTACCTACCTATCTCTATCTATCAATCTACCTACCTATCTGTATCTATCTACCTACCCACCTACCTATCTCTATCTATCTATCTACCTACCTACCTATCTCTATCTATCAATCTACCTACCTACCTATCTGTATCTATCAATCTACCTACCTACCTATCTCTATCTATCTATCTACCTACCTACCTATCTCTATCTATCAATCTACCTACCTACCTATCTGTATCTATCAATCTACCTACCTACCTATCTCTATCTATCTACCTACCTACCTACGTATCTCTATCAATCTACCTACCTACCTATCTCTATCTAACTACCTACCTACCTATCTCTATCTATCTATCTACTTACCTACATATCTGTATCTATCTACCTACCTACCTATCTGTATCTACCTACCTACCTATCTGTATCTATCTATCTATCTACCTACCTATCTGTATCTATCTATCTACCTACCTACCTATCTCTATCTATCTACCTACCTACCTATCTGTATCTATCTATCTACCTACCTACATATCTGTATCTATATATCTACCTACCTACCTATCTGTATCTATCAATCTACCTACCTACCTATCTCTATCTATCTATCTACCTACCTACCTATCTCTATCTATCAATCTACCTACCTACCTATCTGTATCTATCAATCTACCTACCTACCTATCTCTATCTATCTACCTACCTACCTACATATCTGTATCTATATATCTACCTACCTACCTATCTCTATCTATCAGTCTACCTACCTACCTATCTGTATCTATCTATCTACCTACCTACCTATATGTATCTATCAATCTACCTACCTACATATCTGTATCTATCTATCTATCTATCTATCTACCTATCTCTATCTATCAATCTACCTACCTACCTATCTCTATCTATCTATCTACCTATCTACCTATCTCTATCTATCAATCTACATACCTACCTATCTGTATCTATCTATCTACCTACCTACCTCTCTGTATCTATCTATCTACCTACCTACCTATCTCTATCTATCTATCTATCTACCTACCTACCTATCTGTATCTATCAATCTACCTACCTACCTATCTCTATCTATCTATCTACCTACCTACCTATCTCTATCTATCAATCTACCTACCTACCTATCTGTATCTATCTATCTACCTATCTACCTATCTCTATCTATCAATCTACCTACCTACCTATCTCTATCTATCTATCTACCTACCCACCTATCTGTATTTATCTATCTACCTACCTATCTCTATCTATCAATCTACCTACCTATCTCTATCTATCTACCTACCTACCTACCTACCTATCTCTATCTATCAATCTACCTACCTACCTATCTCTATCTATCTATCTACCTACCTACCTATCTCTATCAATCTACCTACCTACCTATCTCTATCTATCTAACTACCTACCTACCTATCTCTATCTATCTATCTACCTACCTACATATCTGTATCTATCTACCTACCTACCTATCTGTATCTATCTATCTACCTACCTACCTATCTGTATCTATCTATCTACCTACCTACCTATCTCTATCTATCTACCTACCTACCTATCTGTATTTATCTATCTACCTACCTATCTGTATCTATCTACCTACCTACCTACGTATCTCTATCTATCTATCTATCTATCTATCTATCTACCTACCTATCTCTATCTATCAATCTACCTACCTACCTATCTCTATCTATCTGTCTACCTATCTACCTATCTCTATCTATGAATCTACCTACCTACCTATCTCTATCTATCAATCTACCTACCTACCTATCTGTATCTATTTATCTATCTACCTACCTATCTGTATCTATCTATCTACCTACCTACCTATCTCTATCTATCTATCTACCTACCTACCTATCTGTATCTACCAATCTACCTACCTACCTATCTCTATCTATCTACCTACCTACCTATCTCTATCTATCAATCTACCTACCTACCTATCTGTATCTATCTATCTACCTATCTACCAATCTCTATCTATCAATCTACCTACCTACCTATCTCTATCTATCTATCTATCTACCTACCTACCTATCTGTATCTATCAATCTACCTACCTACCTATCTGTATTTATCTATCTACCTACCTATCTGTATCTATCTACCTACCTACCTACGTATCTCTATCTATCTATCTATCTATCTATCTATCTATCTATCTATCTATCTATCTATCTATCTATCTATCTATCTATCTATCTATCTATCTATCAATCTATCAATCTACCTACCTACCTATCTCTATCTATCTGTCTACCTATCTACCTATCTCTATATATCAATCTACCTATCTACCTATCTCTATCTATCAATCTACCTACCTACCTATCTCTATCTATGAATCTACCTACCTACCTATCTGTATGTATCTATCTACCTACCTACCTATCTGTATCTATCTATCTACCTACCTACCTATCTCTATCTATCTATCTACCTACCTACCTATCTGTATCTATCAATCTACCTACCTACCTATCTCTTTCTATCTACCTACCTACCTATCTCTATCTATCAATCTACCTACCTACCTATCTGTATCTATCTATCTACCTATCTACCTATCTCTTTCTATCAATCTACCTACCTACCTATCTCTATCTATCTATCTACCTACCCACCTATTTGTATTTATCTATCTACCTACCTATCTCTATCTATCAATCTACCTACCTACCTATCTCTATCTATCTACCTACCTACCTACATATCTCTATCTATCAATCTACCTACCTACCTATCTCTATCTATCTATCTACCTACCTACCTATCTGTATCTATCAATCTACCTACCTACCTATCTGTATTTATCTATCTACCTACCTATCTGTATCTATCTACCTACCTACCTACGTATCTCTATCTATCTATCTATCTATCTATCTATCTATCTATCTATCTATCTATCTATCTATCTATCTACCTACCTATCTCTATCTATCAATCTACCTACCTACCTATCTGTATCTATCTATCTACCTACCTACCTATCTGTATCTATCAATCTACCTACCTACCTATCTCTATCTATCTATCCATCTACCTACCTACCTATCTGTATCTATCAATCTACCTACCTATCTCTATCTATCTATCTACCTACCTACCTATCTCTATCTATCAATCTACCTACCTACCTATCTGTATCTATCTATCTACCTATCTACCTATCTCTATCTATCAATCTACCTACCTACCTATCTCTATCTATCTATCTACCTACCCACCTATCTGTATTTATCTATCTACCTACCTATCTCTATCTGTCAATCTACCTACCTACCTATCTGTATCTATCTATCTACCTATCTACCTATCTCTATCTATCAATCTACCTACCTACCTATCTCTATCTATCAATCTACCTACCTACCTATCTGTATCTATCTATCTACCTACATACCTATCTGTATCTATCTATCTACCTACCTACCTAACTCTATCTATCTATCTACCTACCTACCTATCTCTATCTATCAGTCTACCTACCTACCTAAATCTATCTATCTATCTACCTACCCACCTATCTCTATCTATCTATCTACCTACCTACCTATCTCTATCTATCTATCTACCTACCTACCTATCTCTATCTATCTATCTATCTATCTACCTACCTACCTACCTATCTGTATCTATCAATCTACCTACTTACCTATCTGTATTTATCTATCTACCTACATATCTGTATCTATCTACCTACCTACCTACCTATCTCTATCTATCTATCTATCTATCTACCTACCTACCTACCTATCTCTATCTATCAATCTACCTACCTACCTACCTATCTCTATCTATCTATCTACCTATCTACCTATCTCTATCTATCAATCTACCTACCTACCTATCTCTATCTATCAATCTACCTACCTACCTATCTGTATCTATCTATCTACCTACCTACCTATCTCTATCTATCTATCTACCTACCTACCTATCTGTATCTATCAATCTACCTACCTACCTATCTCTATCTATCAATCTATCTACCTACATATCTGTATCTATATATCTACCTACCTACCTATCTCTATCTACCTACCTACCTACCTACCTATCTCTATCTATCAATCTAGCTACCTACCTATCTGTATCTATCTATCTACCTACCTACCTATCTGTATCTATCTATCTACCTACCTACATATCTGTATCTATATATCTACCTACCTACCTATCTGTATCTATCTATCTGCCTATCTACCTATCTCTATCTATCAATCTGCCTACCTACCTATCTGTATCTATCTAGCTCGCTACCTACCTATCTCTATCTATCTACCTACCTACCTACCTATCTCTATCTATCAATCTACCTACCTACCTATCTCTATCTATCTACCTACCTACCTATCTCTATCTATCTATCTACCTACCTACCTATCTGTCTCTATCAATCTACCTACCTACCTATCTATCTCTATCTACTATCTACCTACCTACATATCTGTATCTATATATCTACCTACCTACCTATCTGTATCTATCTATCTACCTATCTACCTATCTCTATCTATCAATCTACCTACCTACCTATCTGTATCTATCTATCTACCTATCTACCTATCTCTATCTATCAATCTACCTACCTACCTATCTGTATCTATCTATCTAGCTACCTACCTATCTCTATCAATCTACCTACCTACCCATCTCTATCTATCAATCTACCTACCTACCTATCTCTATCTATCTACCTACCTACCTATCTCTATCTATCTATCTACCTACCTACCTACCTATCTGTCTCTATCAATCTACCTACCTACCTATCTATCTCTATCTATCTATCTACCTACCTACCTACCTATCTCTATCTATCTACCTACCTACCTATCTCTATCTATCAATCTACCTACCCACCTATCTGTATCTATCTACCTACCTACCTATCTGTATCTATGAATCTACCTACCTACCTATCTGTATCTATTTATCTACCTACCTACCTATCTGTATCTATCAATCTACCTACCTACCTATTTCTATCTATCTACCTACCTACCTACCTATCTCTATCTATCAATCTACCTACCTACCTATCTGTATCTATCTACCTACCTACCTGTCTGTATCTATCAATCTACCTACCTACCTATCTCTATCTATCAATCTACCTACCTACCTATCTGTATCTATCTATCTACCTACCTACCTATGTGTATCTATCAATCTACCTACCTACATTTCTGTATCTATCTATCTACCTACCTACCTATCTGTATCTATCAATCTACCTACCTACCTATCTCTATCTATCAATCTACCTACCTACCTATCTGTATCTATCTATCTACCTACCTACCTATCTGTATCTATCAATCTACCTACCTACCTATCTCTATCTATCTATCTACCTACCCACCTATCTGTATTTATCTATCTACCTACCTATCTCTATCTATCAATCTACCTACCTACCTATCTGTATCTATCTATCTACCTATCTACCTATCTCTATCTATCAATCTACCTACCTACCTATCTCTATCTATCAATCTACCTACCTACCTATCTCTATCTATCTATCTACCTATCTTCCTATCTCTATCTATCAATCTACCTACCTACCTATCTCTATCTATCAATCTACCTACCTACCTATCTGTATCTATCTATCTACCTACCTACCTATCTGTATCTATCTACCTACCTACCTATCTCTATCTATCTATCTACCTACCTACCTATCTCTATCTATCTACCTACCTACATATCTGTATCTATATATATACCTACCTACCTATCTGTATCTATCTATCTACCTATCTACCTATCTCTATCTATCAATCTACCTACCTACCTATCTCTATCTTTCTATCTACCTACCCACCTATCTGTATTTATCTATCTACCTACCTATCTCTATCTATCAATCTACCTACCTACCTATCTGTATCTATCTATCTACCTATCTCTATCTATCAATCTACCTACCTACCTATCTGTATCTATCTATCTACCTACATACCTAACTCTATCTATCAATCTACCTACCTACCTATCTCTATCTATCAATCTACCTACCTACCTATCTCTATCTATCTATCTACCTATCTTCCTATCTCTATCTATCAATCTACCTACCTACCTATCTCTATCTATCAATCTACCTACCTACCTATCTGTATCTATCTATCTACCTACCTACCTATCTGTATCTATCTACCTACCTACCTATCTCTATCTATCTATCTACCTACCTACCTATCTCTATCTATCTATCTACCTACCTACATATCTGTATCTATATATATACCTACCTACCTATCTGTATCTATCTATCTACCTATCTACCTATCTCTATCTATCAATCTACCTACCTACCTATCTCTATCTATCTATCTACCTACCCACCTATCTGTATTTATCTATCTACCTACCTATCTCTATCTATCAATCTACCTACCTACCTATCTGTATCTATCTATCTACCTATCTCTATCTATCAATCTACCTACCTACCTATCTGTATCTATCTATCTACCTACATACCTAACTCTATCTATCAATCTACCTACCTACCTATCTCTATCTATCAATCTACCTACCTACCTATCTCTATCTATCAATCTACCTACCTACCTATCTGTATCTATCTAGCTAGCTACCTACATATCTGTATCTATCTATCTACCTACCTACCTATCTGTATCTATCTATCTACCTATCTCTATCTATCAATCTACCTACCTACCTATCTCTATCTATCTATCTATCTACCTACCCACCTATCTCTATCTATCTATCTACCTACCTACCTATCTGTATCTATCTATCTACCTATATACCTATCTCTATCTATCTATCTACCTACCTACCTATCTGTATCTATCTATCTAGCTACCTACCTATCTCTATCTATCTACCTACCTACCTACCTATCTCTATCTATCAATCTGCCTACCTACCTATCTCTATCTATCTACCTACCAACCTATCTCTATCTATCTATGTACCTACCTACCTATCTATCTCTATCTATCTACCTACCTACCTACCTACCTATCTCTATCTATCTACCTACCTACCTATCTCTATCTATCAATCTACCTACCCACCTATCTGTATCTATCTACCTACCTACCTATCTCTATCTATCAATCTACCTACCTACCTATCTGTATCTATCTATCTACCTACCTACCTATCTGTATCTATCAATCTACCTACCTACCTATCTGTATCAATCAATCTACCTACCTACCTATCTGTATCTGTCAATCTACCTACCTACATATCTGTATCTATCTATCTACCTACCTACCTATCTGTATCTATCAATCTACATACCTACCTATCTCTATCTATCAATCTACCTACCTACCTATCTGTATCTATCAATCTACCTACCTACCTATCTCTATCTATCTATCTATCTACCTACCTACCTATCTGTATCTATCTATCTACCTACCTACCTATCTGTATCTATCAATCTACCTACCTACCTATCTCTATCTATCTATCTACCTACCTATCTCTATCTATCTATCTACCTACCCACCTATCTGTATTTATCTATCTACCTACCTATCTCTATCTATCAATCTACCTACCTACCTATCTGTATCTATCTATCTACCTATCTACCTATCTCTATCTATCAATCTACCTACCTACCTATCTCTATCTATCAATCTACCTACCTACCTATCTCTATCTATCTATCTATCTACCTATCTTCCTATCTCTATCTATCAATCTACCTACCTAACTATCTCTATCTATCAATCTACCTACATACCTATCTGTATCTATCTACCTACCTACCTATCTGTATCTATCTACCTACCTACCTATCTCTATCTATCTATCTACCTACCTACCTATCTCTATCTATCTATCTACCTACCTACATATCTGTATCTATATATCTACCTACCTACCTATCTGTATCTATCTATCTACCTATCTACCTATCTCTATCTATCAATCTACCTACCTACCTATCTCTATCTATCTATCTACCTACCCACCTATCTGTATTTATCTATCTACCTACCTATCTCTATCTATCAATCTACCTACCTACCTATCTGTATCTATCTATCTATCTACCTATCTCTATCTATCAATCTACCTACCTACCTATCTGTATCTATCTATCTACCTACATACCTAACTCTATCTATCAATCTACCTACCTACCTATCTCTATCTATCAATCTACCTACCTACCTATCTCTATCTATCAATCTACCTACCTACCTATCTGTATCTATCTATCTACCTACCTACATATCTGTATCTATCTATCTACCTACCTACCTATCTGTATCTATCTATCTACCTATCTCTATCTATCAATCTACCTACCTACCTATCTCTATCTATCTATCTATCTATCTACCTACCCACCTATCTCTATCTATCTATCTACCTACCTACCTATCTGTATCTATCTATCTACCTATCTACCTATCTCTATCTATCTATCTACCTACCTACCTATCTGTATCTATCTATCTAGCTACCTACCTATCTTATCTATCAACCTACCTACCTACCTATCTCTATCTATCAATCTACCTACCTACCTATCTCTATCTATCTACCTACCAACCTATCTCTATCTATCTATCTACCTACCTACCTATCTATCTCTATCTATCTATCTACCTACCTACCTACCTATCTCTATCTATCTACCTACCCACCTATCTGTATCTATCTACCTACCTACCTATCTGTATCTATCAATCTACCTACCTACCTATCTGTATCTATATATCTACTTACCTACCTATCTTTATCTATCAATCTACCTACCTACCTATCTCTATCTATCTACCTACCTACCTACCTATCTCTATCTATCTATCTACCTACCTACCTATCTCTATCTATCTATCTACCTACCTACCTATCTATCTCTATCTATCTATCTATCTACCTACCTACCTACCTATCTCTATCAATCTACCTACCCACCTATCTGTATCTATCAATCTACCTACCTACCTATCTGTATCTATCTATCTACCTACCTACCTATCTGTATCTATCAATCTACCTACCTACCTATCTGTATCTATCAATCTACCTACCTACCTATCTCTATCTATCTACCTACCAACCTATCTCTATCTATCTATCTACCTACCTACCTATCTATCTCTATCTATCTACCTACCTACCTATCTGTATCTATCTATCTACCTACCTACCTACCTATCTGTATCTATCAATCTACCTACCTACCTATCTCTATCTATCTATCTACCTACCTACATATCTGTATCTATTTATCTACCTACCTAACAATCTCTATCTATCTATCTACCTACCTACCTATCTCTATCTATCTATCTACCTACCTACCTATGTCTATCTATCTATCTACCTACCTACCTATCTGTATCTATCATACCTACCTACCTATCTCTATCTATCTACCTACCTACCTACCTATCTGTATCTATCTATCTACCTACCTACCTATCTCTATCTATCAATGTACCTACCTACCTATCTCTATCTATCAATCTACCTACCTACCTATCTGTATCTATCTATCTACCTACCTACTTATCTGTATCTATCAATCTACCTACCTACCTATCTCTATCTATCTATCTACCTACCTACATATCTGGATCTATATATCTACCTACCTACCTATCTCTATCTATCTATCTACCTATCTACCTATCTCTATCTATCAATCTACCTACCTACCTATCTCTATCTATCAATCTACCTACCTACCTATCTGTATCTATCTATCTACCTACCTACCTATCTGTATCTATCAATCTACCTACCTACCTATCTCTATCTATCAATCTACCTACCTACCTATCTCTATCTATCTACCTACCTACCTACCTATCTCTATCTATCAATCTACCTACCTACCTATCTCTATCTATCTATCTACCTACCTACCTATCTCTATCTATCAGTCTACCTACCTACCTATCTCTATCTATCTATCCACCTACCTACATATCTGAATCTATATATCTACCTACCTACCTATCTGTATCTATCTATCTACCTATCTACCTATCTCTATCTATCAATCTACCTACCTACCTATCTCTATCTATCAATCTACCTACCTACCTATCTGCATCTATCTATCTACCTACCTACATATCTGTATCTATCTATCTACCTACCTACCTATCTGTATCTATCTATCTACCTATCTACCTATCTCTATCTATCAATCTACCTACCTACCTATCTCTATCTATCTATCTACCTACCCACCTATCTGTATTTATCTATCTACCTACATATCTGTATCTATATATCTACCTACCTACCTATCTCTATCTATCTACCTACCTACCTACCTATCTCTATCTATCAATCTACCTACCTACCTATCTCTATCTATCTATCTACCTATCTACCTATCTCTATCTATCTATCTACCTACCTACCTATCTGTATCTATCTATCTAGCTACCTACCTATCTCTATCTATCTACCTACCTACCTACCTCTATCTATCAATCTACCTACCTACCTATCTCTATCTATCTATCCACCTACCTACATATCTGAATCTATATATCTACCTACCTACCTATCTGTATCTATCTATCTACCTATCTACCTATCTCTATCTATCAATCTACCTACCTACCTATCTCTATCTATCAATCTACCTACCTACCTATCTGTATCTATCTATCTACCTACCTACATATCTGTATCTATCTATCTACCTACCTACCTATCTGTATCTATCTATCTACCTATCTACCTATCTCTATCTATCAATCTACCTACCTACCTATCTCTATCTATCTATCTACCTACCCACCTATCTGTATTTATCTATCTACCTACATATCTGTATCTATATATCTACCTACCTACCTATCTCTATCTATCTACCTACCTACCTACCTATCTCTATCTATCAATCTACCTACCTACCTATCTGTATCTATCTATCTACCTATCTACCTATCTCTATCTATCTATCTACCTACCTACCTATCTATATCTATCTATCTAGCTACCTACCTATCTCTATCTATCTACCTACCTACCTACCTCTATCTATCAATCTACCTACCTACCTATCTCTATCTATCTACCTACCAACCTATCTCTATCTATCTATCTACCTACCTACCTATCTATCTCTATCTATCTATCTACCTACCTACCTACCTATCTCTATCTATCTACCTACCCACCTATCTGTATCTATCTACCTACCTACCTATCTGTATCTATCAATCTACCTACCTACCTATCTGTATCTATATATCTACTTACCTACCTATCTTTATCTATCAATCTACCTACCTACCTATCTCTATCTATCTACCTACCTACCTACCTATCTCTATCTATCTATCTACCTACCTACCTATCTCTATCTATCTATCTACCTACCTACCTATCTATCTCTATCTATCTATCTACCTACCTACCTACCTATCTCTATCAATCTACCTACCCACCTATCTGTATCTATCAATCTACCTACCTACCTATCTGTATCTATCTATCTACCTACCTACCTATCTGTATCTATCAATCTACCTACCTACCTATCTGTATCTATCAATCTACCTACCTACCTATCTGTATCTATCAATCTACCTACCTACCTATCTCTATCTATCTACCTACCAACCTATCTCTATCTATCTATCTACCTACCTACCTATCTATCTCTATCTATCTACCTACCTACCTATCTGTATCTATCTATCTACCTACCTACCTATCTGTATCTATCAATCTACCTACCTACCTATCTCTATCTATCTATCTACCTACCTACATATCTGTATCTATTTATCTACCTACCTAACAATCTCTATCTATCTATCTACCTACCTACCTATCTCTATCTATCTATCTACCTACCTACCTATGTCTATCTATCTATCTACCTACCTACCTATCTGTATCTATCAATCTACCTACCTACCTATCTCTATCTATCTACCTACCTACCTACCTATCTGTATCTATCTATCTACCTACCTACCTATCTCTATCTATCAATGTACCTACCTACCTATCTCTATCTGTCAATCTACCTACCTACATATCTGTATCTATCTATCTACCTACCTACCTATCTGTATCTATCAATCTACATACCTACCTATCTCTATCTATCAATCTACCTACCTACCTATCTGTATCTATCTATCTACCTACCTACCTATCTGTATCTATCAATCTACCTACCTACCTATCTCTATCTATCTATCTACCTACCTACATATCTGTATCTATATATCTACCTACCTACCAATCTCTATCTATCTATCTACCTACCTATCTCTATCTATCTATCTACCTACCCACCTATCTGTATTTATCTATCTACCTACCTATCTCTATCTATCAATCTACCTACCTACCTATCTGTATCTATCTATCTACCTATCTACCTATCTCTATCTATCAATCTACCTACCTACCTATCTCTATCTATCAATCTACCTACCTACCTATCTCTATCTATCTATCTATCTACCTATCTTCCTATCTCTATCTATCAATCTACCTACCTAACTATCTCTATCTATCAATCTACCTACATACCTATCTGTATCTATCTACCTACCTACCTATCTGTATCTATCTACCTACCTACCTATCTCTATCTATCTATCTACCTACCTACCTATCTCTATCTATCTATCTACCTACCTACATATCTGTATCTATATATCTACCTACCTACCTATCTGTATCTATCTATCTACCTATCTACCTATCTCTATCTATCAATCTACCTACCTACCTATATCTATCTATCTATCTACCTACCTACCTATCTGTATCTATCAATCTACCTACCTACCTATCTCTATCTATCTACCTACCTACCTGTCTCTATCTATCAATCTACCTACCTACCTACCTATCTCTATCTATCTATCTACCTACCTACCTATCTGTATCTATCAATCTACGTACCTACCTATCCTATCTATCTACCTACCTACCTATCTCTATCTATCTACCTACCTACCTATCTCTATCTATCAATCTACCTACCTACCTATCTCTATCTATCTATCTACCTACCCACCTATCTCTATCTATCTATCTACCTACCTACCTATCTCTATCTATCTATCTACCTACCTACCTATCTGTATCTATCTATCTACCTACCTACCTATCTCTATCTATCAATGTACCTACCTACCTATCTCTATCTGTCAATCTACCTACCTACATATCTGTATCTATCTATCTACCTACCTACCTATCTGTATCTATCAATCTACATACCTACCTATCTCTATCTATCAATCTACCTACCTACCTATCTGTATCTATCTATCTACCTACCTACCTATCTGTATCTATCAATCTACCTACCTACCTATCTCTATCTATCTATCTACCTACCTACATATCTGTATCTATATATCTACCTACCTACCAATCTCTATCTATCTATCTACCTACCTATCTCTATCTATCTATCTACCTACCCACCTATCTGTATTTATCTATCTACCTACCTATCTCTATCTATCAATCTACCTACCTACCTATCTGTATCTATCTATCTACCTATCTACCTATCTCTATCTATCAATCTACCTACCTACCTATCTCTATCTATCAATCTACCTACCTACCTATCTCTATCTATCTATCTATCTACCTATCTTCCTATCTCTATCTATCAATCTACCTACCTAACTATCTCTATCTATCAATCTACCTACATACCTATCTGTATCTATCTACCTACCTACCTATCTGTATCTATCTACCTACCTACCTATCTCTATCTATCTATCTACCTACCTACCTATCTCTATCTATCTATCTACCTACCTACATATCTGTATCTATATATCTACCTACCTACCTATCTGTATCTATCTATCTACCTATCTACCTATCTCTATCTATCAATCTACCTACCTACCTATATCTATCTATCTATCTACCTACCTACCTATCTGTATCTATCAATCTACCTACCTACCTATCTCTATCTATCTACCTACCTACCTGTCTCTATCTATCAATCTACCTACCTACCTACCTATCTCTATCTATCTATCTACCTACCTACCTATCTGTATCTATCAATCTACGTACCTACCTATCCTATCTATCTACCTACCTACCTATCTCTATCTATCTACCTACCTACCTATCTCTATCTATCAATCTACCTACCTACCTATCTCTATCTATCTATCTACCTACCCACCTATCTCTATCTATCTATCTACCTACCTACCTATCTCTATCTATCTATCTACCTACCTACCTATCTCTATCTATCTATCTACCTACCTACCTATCTGTATCTATCAATCTATCTACCTACCTACCTATCTGTATTTATCTATCTACCTACATATCTGTATCTATCTACCTACCTACCTACGTATCTCTATCTATCTATCTACCTACCTACCTATCTCTATCTATCAATCTACCTACCTACCTATCTCTATCTATTAATCTACCTACCTACCTATCTGTATCTATCTATCTACCTACCTACATATCTGTATCTATCTATCTACCTACCTACCTATCTGTATCTATCTATCTACCTATCTCTATCTATCAATCTGCCTACCTACCTATCTCTATCTATCTATCTATCTACCTACCCACCTATCTCTATCTATCTATCTACCTACCTACATATCTGTATCTATCTATCTACCTATCTACCTATCTCTATCTATCTATCTAACTACCTACCTAACTGTATCTATCTATCTAGCTACCTACCTATCTCTATCTATCTACCTACCTACCTACCTATCTCTATCTATCAATCTACCTACCTACCTATCTATCTCTATCTATCTATCTACCTACCTACCTACCTATCTCTATCTATCTACCTACCTATCTATCTCTATCTATCAATCTACCTACCCACCTATCTGTATCTATCTACCTACCTACCTATCTGTATCTATCAATCTACCTACCTACCTATCTGTATCTATATATCTACCTACCTACCTATCTGTATCTATCAATCTACCTACCTACCTATCTCTATCTATCTACCTACCTACCTACCTATCTCTATCTATCAATCTACCTACCTACCTATCTCTATCTATCAATCTACCTACCTACCTATCTGTATCTATCTATCTACCTACCTACATATCTCTATCTATCTATCTACCTACCTCCTATCTGTATCTATCTATCTACCTATCTACCTATCTCTATCTATCAATCTACCTACCTACCTATCTCTATCTATCTATCTACCTACCCACCTATCTGTATTTATCTATCTACCTACATATCTGTATCTATATATCTACCTACCTACCTATCTCTATCTATCTACCTACCTACCTACCTATCTCTATCTATCAATCTACCTACCTACCTATCTGTATCTATCTATCTACCTACCTACCTATCTCTATCTATCTATCTACCTACCTATCTATCTCTATCTATCTATCTACCTACCTACCTATCTCTATCTATCAATCTACTTACCTACCTATCTCTATCTATCTACCTACCTACATATCTGTATCTATATATCTACCTACCTACCTATCTGTATCTATCTATCTACATATCTACCTATCTCTATCTATCAATCTACCTACCCACCTATCTCTATCTATCAATCTACCTACCTATCTGTATCTATCTACCTACCTACCTACCTATCTCTATCTATCAATCTACCTACCCACCTATCTCTATCTATCAATCTACATACCTATCTGTATCTATCTACCTACCTACCTACTATCTGTATCTATCAATCTACCTATCTACCTATCTCTATCTATCTACCTACCTACCTACCTATCTCTATCAATCTACCTACCTACCTATCTCTATCTACCTACCTACCTACCTATCTCTATCTATCTACCTACCTACCTACCTATCTCTATCTATCAATCTACCTACCTACCTACCTATCTGTATCTATCTATCTACCTACCTACCTATCTGTATCTATCTATCTACCTACCTACCTATCTGTATCTATCTATCTACCTACCTACCTATCTCTATCTATCTATCTACCTACCTACCTATCTCTATCTATCTATCTACCTACCTACCTATCTGTATCTATCAATCTACCTACCTACCTATCTCTATCTATCTACCTACCTACCTATCTCTATCTATCAATCTACCTACCTACCTACCTATCTCTATCAATATATCTACCTACCTACCTATCTGATCTATCAATCTACGTACCTACCTATCTCTATCTATCTACCTACCTACCTATCTCTATCTATCTACCTACCTACCTATCTCTATCTATCAATCTACCTACCTACCTATCTCTATCTATCTATCTACCTACCCACCTATCTCTATCTATCTATCTACCTACCTACCTATCTCTATCTATCTATCTACCTACCTACCTATTGTAAGGAACGTCCTTGAGTGAATCAGGCAAACAATACACCAGGCACGCTCCAGGATCCAACAAAGTTTATTGCACGTTGCAGGAAACAAAGTTTACCCTGGGGGAGGCTCCAACCCCGCGCACTATATGCCGTCCCGGGCTACACCCATAGGACACACCCTCATCAGGCCTTATAAGGAAACCCCGCCTATAAGCCACCCATCCACCCCACCCTGTGTTAACCTCCACCGTAGCAAGCCCCATGAAACAAGTCCTCAGTCAGTCAGTCCCACAGCAGCAAGCCCCGTGAAACAAGTCCGTTTCCCACGCCCTAACTCATAGTAGATCCTGTCAGACCCAGCGTCAATGCATAGCTCCTGCCCGCAACCCCGATTCCGTTTTGGCTTTCACGTGATGTCGTCACATGCACATTCAGCTGGCTGCACGCAGATCACGCCGGCGGCGTGGGTGCCGTTCCGCCGGAACCGCTAGGACGCGTTCGCCGTCGGCGCAGGCTGGAGGCTGCAGCCGGCCGAGTTGGCAGCGGCCAGGGTGGTAGTGTGCTGGGTCTGACATTCGGCTTCCCCTCACCACAACTCCCCCTGAAACAAAGGTAATAGATGAGTCACCGCGTGTACCTTTTGGCCAGATACACCAATCAACCGTCCCCTTGCCCCCGCCGCGCTCCATGCTGTACCCTTTTGTGATACCTTTCAACTAGCTCGGGAGCGGATACATCCCCACTCAATACCCAGGAGGCTTCAGACAAGGGATACCCCTTCCACACGACCAGGTAGTATAGTCTATTACCCCGTAGTCGCGAGTCAACTATGTCCTCTATTTCGTACCGTCCTGGGGCGACAGGGCCTGGGGGTTGTCCATGGGATGTCCTCCCCACCGGCTTCAATAAACTTACGTGAAATGTCGGATGCATTTTTCCTAGAAGCTTTGGTAATTCGAGCCTCACTGTTACCGGATTGATGATTTGTGCTATGCGAAAGGGCCCGATATATTTTGGTGCCAGTTTCTTGCAGGGGACCTGCAACTTAACATATTTGGTTGATAAGTATACTTTATCCCCCACACGGAATTGGACCGGTTGTCGACGTCTCTTGTCGGCGTGGTACTTAGCCACCTGTGTCGCCTGGTCTAATGCCTGCCTTACGTTACGCCACACCTGGCCTGCTCGAGCAAACCACCCCTCTGATCGGTGTAGAGGGGGGTCTGGTGACCCACAATCGGGTAAGGGAACCACATCATACCCATAAACAACCTGAAATGGGGTTAGACCGGTACTGTTATGCACTGCATTATTATATGCCAGTTCAGCAAATGGAACATAGTCCACCCAATCCAGCTGTTGATACGATACATAACAGCGCAGGTACCGTTCAATGGCTGCATTTGCCCGTTCCGCCGCCCCGTTGGTACAGGGGTGGTATGCCGAGCTCAATCCTTGTGTGGTTCCAATACTGGCTAGGAAAGCTCGCCAGAAGCGGGCTGTAAACTGCACACCACGATCTGAAATAACTCGACGGGGTGCCCCATGTAGTCTGTAAATATGTTGTACAAACAATTTCGTCAGGCGTTTTGCAGATGGCAGACCCTTGCAGGGGATGAAGTGGGCCTGCTTAGAAAAAAGATCCACCACCGTCCAGATCACTGTGTAACCCCTCACGTTTGGCAAGTCCACAATGAAGTCCATCCCGAGATCCTGCCATGGCCGGTCCGGGTCCGATACCCGTTGTAGTAAGCCCATGGGTTTTTTCGGTACCGTTTTCGCTTGAGCGCAAAGGTGACACTGTTTCACATATTCCTCAACATCCTTCCTCATCCCTGGCCACCAGAATTGACGTCTCACTAGATGGAGTGTCTTTACGAATCCAAAATGGCCGGCCGTTTTCGAGTCATGACATCTGTGGTACACTCGGTTTCTTAGTGCCAGCGGAACGTATAGCTTATCCCCATACCAGGCTAACCCATCACGACGACTCAAGACCCCAGGGTTAGCTAAAATCCAGGGGTCTGTTAACAAAGCCGATCTCAGCCCATCCTCGAAAGCTCCTAACTGTGCACCCTTCTCAGGCAGGCCGGGACCCGGATCACACGGAGGTATGATAGCGTGAATCACCTGCTCTCTGTTACTATTGTACTGTGGCAGCCGGGATAGCGCGTCGGCCAGGAAATTCTTTCCTCCCGGAACGACTTTCAGGTGGAAGTTGAACCGTTGGAAGTATTGCGCCCATCGCACATGTTTGGGTGCTAATCTTCTTGGGGTTTGGAGGACCGCTAGATTTTGATGGTCTGTCCACACCTCAAAGGGATGCTGTGCGCCCTCCAGCAAATGACGCCATGTCGCCAGGGCCCATTTCACGGCAAACGCCTCCTTCTCCCACACTGCCCAGCGGCGTTCCGTGTCCGTGAATTTTTTGGACGTGTAGGCGCACGGTTGTAGAAGTCCGTCTTTATTACGTTGCAACAATATCGCCCCAATGGCGACATCGCTGGCGTCGGCCTGTACGACGAATGGTCGGTCTGGATCGGGGTGTATCAGAATGGGTTCCCGTGCGAATAGTCCCTTAAGGGACTCGAAAGCCTGTTGGCAGGCCATAGTCCAGACAAGAGGTTGTCCTGGGCGAGGTTTTCCGGCTACTCGCTTGGTGCGCAACAGCTGAGTCAGCGGTAGGGCCACGTCGGCGAAGGAGGGGATGAACTGCCGGTAAAAGTTTGCAAATCCTAGAAACCGCTGTAGCTGACGACGGGTTTTTGGCGCTTGCCATTCCAATACGCATTTTACTTTATTGGGATCCATTTCTATCCCTGCCGCCGACACTCTGAAGCCAAGATAGTCAATACGCTCCTTGTGGAATTCACATTTCGATATTTTACAGTACAACTGAGCGTCTAACAATTTTCGTAGGACTGTGCGCACCAATTCCACATGTTCTTCTAGTGATCGTGAGTAGATTAAGATGTCATCCAGATACACGAGGACACCCTTGTATAAGTGGTCGTGCAGCACCTCATTGATCAGCTGCATAAACACAGCCGGGGCCCCTTGTAACCCGAATGGCATTACTTTGAACTGATAACTGCCTAGCGGACAGTTAAAGGTTGTTTTCCACTCATCGCCCTCCCTGATGCGAACCCTGTAGTAAGCTTCACGGAGGTCCAGCTTTGTGAAGATGGTTCCAGTAGCCAAGTGGGTCAGAAGATCTTTTATAAGGGGCAGGGGATACACCTGTTCTATACACACCGCATTGAGACCGCGGAAGTCGACACATAACCTTAAACCCCCATCCTTCTTTCCCTGGAACAGTACAGGGGCGGCCATCCGGGATCGTGCTGGTACTATAAATCCTCTGGCTAAGTTCTTATCCACGTACTGCCTCATCTCCTGTAACTCCTTAAACGTCATTGGGTACATTCGGGCCTTTGGTAGTTTCGCCCCAGGGATAAGTTCAATCGCGCAATCTGTACGCCTATGGGGAGGTAGGCTGTCGCACTCTCGCTCACTAAAGACCATAGCAAGATCCTCGTACACTGCTGGGTACTCGCCCTGGTTCCCCTCCGTTATGTGATCTGCCCCTTCCCCTTTCATGTTGCTATTATACCGCTCCGGGACCGGTGGTTGAGGGCCTGCTGTGAGGCGTAGATGGCGGGAGCCATCTGCCCACCATATGGTTGGTGTCCACTTATCCAACCACGCCAACCCCAGGATAATAGCCTCTGACATGGATGGAACTACTATGAATCTCAACATCTCCCAATGCGCGGCTACTTCCATCCTAACGGGTTCAGTCACAAGCGTAGTCGGGGCCCCTCCTAATACGGATCCATCCACCTGCTCGAAGCGAATGGGGGACTTCAATCGGGTCACCCTAATATGCATCTGGGACACCACCTCCTTGCTAATGAGACATCTGGTGCAGCCAGTGTCAACCAAAGCCTGGAATGATTTTGTCTCCCCAGTGACCGGGCTAGTCAATGTTATCGGAATGTTAAACGGGACTATCGGTTCACTTACCATAGGATCCTCCACCTGGCCTTCCTCCTCATATTCGTGGAGCACTGGGGTCGTATCACCAGGGGTTTGGTGGAACGATGTCTGAGCCGTCTGGGATGCAACCCGGGACTTCTCCGCAGTTCTCTTTGGCGTAACGCCCGGTCTTCCGATTGCCGTTGGCGTACCGGTCAGTTCGGTTAGATCTGTTATCCCACACTCTGCGGCCCGGTGACCCGGCCGGTTACAGCGGAAGCACCTGAATACGGGCTTCGGCCGGGTGGTACCCGGTATGGCTTGTGTACTGTCCTCCCCGGATCGGTCTGGAACACGACGTGCGGGCCGCTTGTCGGCACGTACGTCAGGACGGTCCCGCAGTCCAAATTCCAACTCCTGGGCTGCTTTAAACCAGTCGGCCAGGCGTCCCACAACTCCTCTCACCGCACAGGCGCGACGTATGTCCGAATCCAAGCCAGCCTGGAAGTGGTGAATCAGTAACCGATCCGGCCACGACCTCAGCCTCCCAGCTGCCTTTTGGAATTCACGGATATAGGTCTTCACCGGTCTACCCCTCTGCTTTAACCCCACTATTTGGGCCTCAGCTCTTTGTAACCGGGTTGGGTCGTCGAACCTTGCTCTCAGCGCCTCGAGGAACAGCCCTACGTCGGTCAACTCTCCGGCCTGGTCGCTGTATAGATCTGCGGCCCAAGCAGCGGCTTCACCCTGCAAGCATGCTGTGACCGCCACCACCATCGCCCAATTGGAGGAATACAAGGTGGTATAGCGGTCCAGGTGGTTTAGCACGTGGCTCAGGAACACTGCTAGCCGATCTGAGTCACCATCGAATGTGAGGGCGATCGGGGGAGGGTTCCATACCATGTTCTGTGGCCATGGGGCTGGCGCTTGACCTCCGAAGGGGGCAATCCCCGGGTGAGGTGTAGGGCGAAACCCCTCCCCCATGGACCCTGCCCTTTGTCTGTCGGCACCTAAAGATTGTCCTGCCGCCGGGCGTGGTCCCAGGCTATAACGGGGCCGTTCCGCTTCAACCCGCCCCGGGCCAGGGTCCTGAAACGCAAACTGGTCGCTTGATTTTAAATCCAATCCTGGACTGGACAGACGGAAACGGGAGGCATAGGACGGACTGTCCCTAACAGGACTACGGAGTGCTGCGGGGTGGAGACGTTCTCCAAACTGCTCTCTTAGCACATCTAAGGTATACTGTCCTGGAGCCGTGGAGCAGCTCCATTCCTCCTCTAGCTCCCCAGTCACCCGACGTTCCCTCCATCCGGTGAAACTCGGCGCTAACCGCCGCCCCCTATTGTCCTCCGGTCCTCCCCACGCCGAACCTAGCCACCAGTCGGCCTCGCCCCCCCCCGGGCGTTGCGGCTTTAAACTTGGTTCCAGCATCTCCGGAATGCGAACCCTCTCCTTTGGCCGCACTATTGGCTGCTCGACTGCTGCGCTGCCGACATCCGGACTCTCCAGCTGTTCGTCGGGGTCCGCCGCCTCTGCGGTCTCCACCGGGTCTGCCCCTTGTGTTCCCTCCGCCATAACACTGCAGGTAACCGGCGTCGAGCAGCAAGCAAAAGGATGAGTGAGGGTAAACTTACTGTAAGGAACGTCCTTGAGTGAATCAGGCAAACAATACACCAGGCACGCTCCAGGATCCAACAAAGTTTATTGCACGTTGCAGGAAACAAAGTTTACCCTGGGGGAGGCTCCAACCCCGCGCACTATATGCCGTCCCGGGCTACACCCATAGGACACACCCTCATCAGGCCTTATAAGGAAACCCCGCCTATAAGCCACCCATCCACCCCACCCTGTGTTAACCTCCACCGTAGCAAGCCCCATGAAACAAGTCCTCAGTCAGTCAGTCCCACAGCAGCAAGCCCCGTGAAACAAGTCCGTTTCCCACGCCCTAACTCATAGTAGATCCTGTCAGACCCAGCGTCAATGCATAGCTCCTGCCCGCAACCCCGATTCCGTTTTGGCTTTCACGTGATGTCGTCACATGCACATTCAGCTGGCTGCACGCAGATCACGCCGGCGGCGTGGGTGCCGTTCCGCCGGAACCGCTAGGACGCGTTCGCCGTCGGCGCAGGCTGGAGGCTGCAGCCGGCCGAGTTGGCAGCGGCCAGGGTGGTAGTGTGCTGGGTCTGACACCTATCTCTATCTATCTATCTATCTATCTACCTACATATCTGTATCTATCTATCTACCTATCTACCTATCTCTATCTATCTATCTACCTACCTACCTATCTGTATCTATCTATCTAGCTACCTACCTATCTCTATCTATCTACCTACCTACCTACCTATCTCTATCTATCAACCTACCTACCTATCTCTATCTATCTACCTACCAACCTATCTCTATCTATCTATCTACCTACCTACCTATCTATCTCTATCTATCTACCTACCTACCTACCTATCTCTATCTATCTACCTACCTATCTATCTCTATCTATCAATCTACCTACCCACCTATCTGTATCTATCTACCTACCTACCTATCTGTATCTATCAATCTACCTACCTACCTATCTGTATCTATATATCTACCTACCTACCTATCTGTATCTATCAATCTACCTACCTACCTATCTCTATCTATCTACCTACCTACCTACCTATCTCTATCTATCTATCTACCTACCTACCTATCTCTATCTATCAATCTACCTACCTACCTATCTGTATCTATCTATCTACCTACCTACCTATCTGTATCTATCAATCTACCTACCTACCTATCTGTATCTGTCAATCTACCTATCTACATATCTGTATCTATCTATCTACCTACCTACCTATCTGTATCTATCAATCTACATACCTACCTATCTCTATCTATCAATCTACCTACCTACCTATCTGTATCTATCTATCTACCTACCTACCTATCTGTATCTATCAATCTACCTACCTACCTATCTCTATCTATCTATCTACCTACCTACATATCTGTATCTATATATCTACCTACCTACCAATCTCTATCTATCTATCTATCTACCTACCTACCTATCTCTATCTATCTATCTACCTACCTACCTATCTCTATCTATCTACCTACCTACCTATCTGTATCTATCATACCTACCTACCTATCTGTATCTATCTACCTATCTACCTACCTATCTTTATCTATCTATCTACCTACCTACCTATCTCTATCTATCAATGTACCTACCTACCTATCTCTATCTATCAATCTACCTAACTACCTATCTGTATCTATCTATCTACCTACCTACTTATCTGTATCTATCAATCTACCTACCTACCTATCTCTATCTATCTATCTACCTACCTACATATCTGTATCTATATATCTACCTACCTACCTATCTGTATCTATCTATCTACCTATCTACCTATCTCTATCTATCAATCTACCTACCTACCTATCTCTATCTATCAATCTACCTACCTACCTATCTGTATCTATCTATCTACCTACCTACCTATCTGTATCTATCAATGTACCTACCTACCTATCTCTATCTATCAATCTACCTACCTACCTATCTCTATCTATCTACCTACCTACCTACCTCTCTCTATCTATCAATCTACCTACCTACCTATCTCTATCTATCTATCTACCTACCTACCTATCTCTATCTATCAGTCAACCTACCTACCTATCTCTATCTATCTATCCACCTACCTACATATCTGAATCTATATATCTACCTACCTACCTATCTGTATCTATCTATCTACCTATCTACCTATCTCTATCTATCAATCTACCTACCTACCTATCTCTATCTATCAATCTACCTACCTACCTATCTGTATCTTTCTATCTACCTACCTACATATCTGTATCTATCTATCTACCTACCTACCTATCTGTATCTATCTATCTACCTATCTACCTATCTCTATCTATCAATCTACCTACCTACCTATCTCTATCTATCTATCTACCTACCCACCTATCTGTATTTATCTATCTACCTACATATCTGTATCTATATATCTACCTACCTACCTATCTCTATCTATCAATCTACCTACCTACCTATCTGTATCTATCTATCTACCTACCTACCTATCTGTATCTATCTATCTACCTACCTATCTATCTCTATCTATCTATCTACCTACCTACCTATCTCTATCTATCTATCTACCTACCCACCTATCTCTATCTATCTATTTACCTACCTACCTATCTGTATCTATCTATCTACCTATCTACCTATCTCTATCTATCTATCTACCTACCTACCTATCTCTATCTATCAATCTACCTACCTACCTATCTCTATCTATCTACCTACCTACATATCTGTATCTATATATCTACCTACCTACCTATCTGTATCTATCTATCTACCTATCTACCTATCTCTATCTATCAATCTACCTACCCACCTATCTCTATCTATCAATCTACCTACCTATCTGTATCTATCTACCTACCTACCTACCTATCTCTATCTATCAATCTACCTACCCACCTATCTCTATCTATCAATCTACATACCTATCTGTATCTATCTACCTACCTACCTACTATCTGTATCTATCAATCTACCTATCTACCTATCTCTATCTATCTACCTACCTACCTACCTATCTCTATCAATCTACCTACCTACCTATCTCTATCTATCTACCTACCTACCTACCTATCTCTATCTATCAATCTACCTACCTACCTACCTACCTATCTGTATCTATCTATCTACCTACCTACCTATCTGTATCTATCTATCTACCTACCTACCTATCTGTATCTATCTATCTACCTACCTACCCATCTCTATCTATCTATCTACCTACCTACCTATCTCTATCTATCTATCTACCTACCTACCTATCTGTATCTATCAATCTACCTACCTACCTATCTCTATCTATCTACCTACCTACCTATCTCTATCTATCTACCTACCTACCTATCTCTATCTATCAATCTACCTACCTACCTACCTATCTCTATCTATCTATCTACCTACCTACCTATCTGTATCTATCAATCTACCTACCTACCTATCTCTATCTAACTACCTACCTACCTATCTCTATCTATCTACCTACCTACCTATCTCTATCTATCAATCTACCTACCTACCTATCTCTATCTATCTATCTACCTACCCACCTATCTCTATCTATCTATCTACCTACCTATCTCTATCTATCTATCTACCTACCTACCTATCTCTATCTATCTATCTATCTACCTACCTACCTATCTGTATCTATCAATCTACCTACCTACCTATCTGTATTTATCTATCTACCTACATATCTGTATCTATCTACCTACCTACCTACGTATCTCTATCTATCTATCTACCTACCTACCTATCTCTATCTATCAATCTACCTACCTACCTACCTATCTCTATCTATCTATCTACCTATCTACCTATCTCTATCTATCAATCTACCTACCTACCTATCTCTATCTATCAATCTACCTACCTACCTATCTGTATCTATCTACCTACCTACCTATCTCTATCTATCTATCTACCTACCTACCTATCTGTATCTATCAATCTACCTACCTACCTATCTCTATCTATCTATCTACGAACCCACCTATCTGTATTTATCTATCTACCTACCTATCTGTATCTATCTATCTACCTATCTACCTATCTCTATCTATCAATCTACCTACCTACCTATCTCTATCTATCTATCTACCTACCCACCTATCTGTATTTATCTATCTACCTACCTGTCTCTATCTATCAATCTACCTACCTACCTATCTGTATCTATCTATCTACCTATCTACCTATCTCTATCTATCAATCTACCTACCTTCCTATCTGTATCTATCTATCTACCTACATACCTATCTCTATCTATCAATCTACCTACCTACCTATCTCTATCTATCAATCTACCTACCTACCTATCTGTATCTATCTACCTACCTACCTATCTCTATCTATCTATCTACCTACCTACCTATCTGTATCTATCTATCTACCTATCTACCTATCTCTATCTATCAATCTACCTACCTACCTATCTGTATCTATCTATCTACCTACATACCTATCTCTATCTATTTATCTACCTACCTACCTATCTTTATCTATCAATCTACCTACCTACCTATCTGTATCTATCTATCTACCTACCTACCTATCTGTATCTATCTACCTACCTACCTATCTATCTCTATCTATCTATCTACCTACCTACCTATCTCTATCTATCTATCTACCTACCCACCTATCTCTATCTATCTATCTACCTACCTACCTAGCTGTATCTATCTATCTACCTACCTACATATCTGTATCTATATATCTACCTACCTACCTATCTGTATCCATCTATCTACCTATCTACCTATCTCTATCTATCAATCTACCTACCTACCTATCTGTATCTATCTATCTAGCTACCTACCTATCTCTATCTATCTACCTACCTACCTACCTACCTATCTCTATCTATCAATCTACCTACCTACCTATCTCTATCTATCTACCTACCTACCTATCTCTATCTATCTATCTACCTACCTACCTATCTGTCTCTATCAATCTACCTACCTACCTATCTATCTCTATCTATCTATCTACCTACCTACATATCTGTATCTATATATCTACCTACCTACCTATCTGTATCTATCTACCTATCTACTTATCTCTATCTATCAATCTACATACCTACCTATCTGTATCTATCTATCTACCTATCTACCTATCTCTATCTATCAATCTACCTACCTACCTATCTGTATCTATCTATCTAGCTACCTACCTATCTCTATCTATCTACCTACCTACCTATCTCTATCTATCAATCTACCTACCTACCTATCTCTATCTATCTACCTACCTACCTATCTCTATCTATCTACCTACCTACCTATCTGTCTCTATCAATCTACCTACCTACCTATCTATCTCTATCTATCTATCTACCTACCTACCTACCTATCACTATCTATCTACCTACCTACCTATCTCTATCTATCAATCTACCTACCCACCTATCTGTATCTATCTACCTACCAACCTATCTGTATCTATGAATCTACCTACCTACCTATCTGTATCTATATATCTACCTACCTACCTATCTGTATCTATCAATCTACCTACCTACCTATTTCTATCTATCTACCTACCTACCTACCTATCTCTATCTATCAATCTACCTACCTACCTATCTGTATCTATCTACCTACCTACCTATCTGTATCTATCAATCTACCTACCTATCTCTATCTATCAATCTACCTACCTACCTATCTGTATCTATCTATCTAGCTACCTACCTATCTGTATCTATCAATCTACCTACCTATCTCTATCTATCAACCTACCTACCTACATATCTGTATCTATCTATCTACCTACCTACCTATCTGTATCTATCAATCTACCTACCTACCTATCTCTATCTATCAATCTACCTACCTACCTATCTGTATCTATCTATCTACCTACCTACCTATCTGTATCTATCAATCTACCTACCGACCTATCTCTATCTATCTATCTACCTACCCACCTATCTGTATTTATCTATCTACCTACCTATCTCTATCTATCAATCTACCTACCTACCTATCTGTATCTATCTATCTACCTATCTACCTATCTCTATCTATCAATCTACCTACCTACCTATCTCTATCTATCAATCTACCTACCTACCTATCTCTATCTATCTATCTATCTACCTATCTTCCTATCTCTATCTATCAATCTACCTACCTACCTATCTCTATCTATCAATCTACCTACCTACCTATCTGTATCTATCTATCTACCTACCTACCTATCTGTATCTATCTACCTACCTACCTATCTCTATCTATCTATCTATCTATCTATCTACCTACCTACCTATCTCTATCTATCTATCTACCTACCTACATATCTGTATCTATATATCTACCTACCTACCTATCTGTATCTATCTATCTACCTATCTACCTATCTCTATCTATCAATCTACCTACCTACCTATCTCTATCTATCAGTCTACCTACCTACCTATCTGTATCTATCTATCTACCTATCTCTATCTATCAATCTACATACCTACCTATCTGTATCTATCAATCTACCTACCTACCTATCTCTATCTATCAATCTACCTACCTACCTATCTGTATCTATCTATCTACCTACCTACATATCTGTATCTATCTGTCTACCTACCTACCTATCTGTATCTATCTATCTACCTATCTCTATCTATCAATCTACCTACCTACCTATCTCTATCTATCTATCTATCTATCTACCTACCCACCTATCTCTATCTATCTATCTACCTACCTACCTATCTGTATCTATCTATCTACCTATCTACCTATCTCTATCTATCTATCTACCTACCTACCTATCTGTATCTATCTATCTAGCTACCTACCTATCTCTATCTATCTACCTACCTACCTACCTATCCCTATCTATCAATCTACCTACCTACCTATCTCTATCTATCTACCTACCAACCTATCTCTATCTATCTATCTACCTACCTACCTATCTATCTCTATCTATCTATCTACCTACCTACCTACCTACCTATCTCTATCTATCTACCTACCTACCTATCTCTATCTATCAATCTACCTACCCACCTATCTGTATCTATCTACCTACCTACCTATCTGTATCTATCAATCTACCTACCTACCTATCTGTATCTATATATCTACCTACCTACCTATCTGTATCTATCAATCTACCTACCTACCTATCTCTATCTATCTACCTACCTACCTACCTATCTCTATCTATCTATCTACCTACCTACCTATCTGTATCTATCAATCTACCTACCTACCTATCTGTATCTATCTATCTACCTACCTACCTATCTGTATCTATCTATCTACCTACCTACCTATCTGTATCTATCAATCTACATACCTACCTATCTCTATCTATCAATCTACCTACCTATCTGTATCTATCTATCTACCTAACTACCTATCTGTATCTATCTATCTACCTACCTACCTATCTCTATCTATCTATCTACCTACCTACCTATCTGCATCTATCAATCTACCTACCTACCTATTTCTATCTATCTACCTACCTACCTACCTATCTCTATCTATCAATCTACCTACCTACCTATCTGTATCTATCTACCTACCTACCTATCTGTATCTATCAATCTACCTACCTATCTCTATCTATCAATCTACCTACCTACCTATCTGTATCTATCTATCTAGCTACCTACCTATCTGTATCTATCAATCTACCTACCTATCTCTATCTATCAACCTACCTACCTACATATCTGTATCTATCTATCTACCTACCTACCTATCTGTATCTATCAATCTACCTACCTACCTATCTCTATCTATCAATCTACCTACCTACCTATCTGTATCTATCTATCTACCTACCTACCTATCTGTATCTATCAATCTACCTACCGACCTATCTCTATCTATCTATCTACCTACCCACCTATCTGTATTTATCTATCTACCTACCTATCTCTATCTATCAATCTACCTACCTACCTATCTGTATCTATCTATCTACCTATCTACCTATCTCTATCTATCAATCTACCTACCTACCTATCTCTATCTATCAATCTACCTACCTACCTATCTCTATCTATCTATCTATCTACCTATCTTCCTATCTCTATCTATCAATCTACCTACCTACCTATCTCTATCTATCAATCTACCTACCTACCTATCTGTATCTATCTATCTACCTACCTACCTATCTGTATCTATCTACCTACCTACCTATCTCTATCTATCTATCTATCTATCTACCTACCTACCTATCTCTATCTATCTATCTACCTACCTACATATCTGTATCTATATATCTACCTACCTACCTATCTGTATCTATCTATCTACCTATCTACCTATCTCTATCTATCAATCTACCTACCTACCTATCTCTATCTATCAGTCTACCTACCTACCTATCTGTATCTATCTATCTACCTATCTCTATCTATCAATCTACCTACCTACCTATCTGTATCTATCAATCTACCTACCTACCTATCTCTATCTATCAATCTACCTACCTACCTATCTCTATCTATCAATCTACCTACCTACCTATCTGTATCTATCTATCTACCTATCTCTATCTATCAATCTACCTACCTACCTATCTCTATCTATCTATCTATCTATCTACCTACCCACCTATCTCTATCTATCTATCTACCTACCTACCTATCTGTATCTATCTATCTACCTATCTACCTATCTCTATCTATCTATCTACCTACCTACCTATCTGTATCTATCTATCTAGCTACCTACCTATCTCTATCTATCTATCTACCTACCTACCTACCTATCCCTATCTATCAATCTACCTACCTACCTATCTCTATCTATCTACCTACCAACCTATCTCTATCTATCTATCTACCTACCTACCTATCTATCTCTATCTATCTATCTACCTACCTACCTACCTATCTCTATCTATCTACCTACCTACCTATCTCTATCTATCAATCTACCTACCCACCTATCTGTATCTATCTACCTACCTACCTATCTGTATCTATCAATCTACCTACCTACCTATCTGTATCTATATATCTACATACCTACCTATCTGTATCTATCAATCTACCTACCTACCTATCTCTATCTATCTACCTACCTACCTACCTATCTCTATCTATCAATCTACCTACCTACCTATCTCTATCTATCAATCTACCTACCTACCTATCTGTATCTATCTATCTACCTACCTACCTATCTGTATCTATCTATCTACCTACCTACCTATCTGTATCTATCAATCTACATACCTACCTATCTCTATCTATCAATCTACCTACCTACCTATCTGTATCTATCTATCTACCTACCTACCTATCTGTATCTATCTATCTACCTACCTACCTATCTCTATCTATCTATCTACCTACCTACATATCTGTATCTATATATCTACCTACCTACCAATCTCTATCTATCTATCTATCTATCTACCTACCTACCTATCTCTATCTATCTATCTACCTACCTACCTATCACTATCTATCTATCTACCTACCTACCTATCTGTATCTATCATACCTACCTACCTATCTCTATCTATCTACCTACCTACCTACCTATCTGTATCTATCTATCTACCTACCTACCTATCTGTATCTATCAATCTACATACCTACCTATCTCTATCTATCAATCTACCTACCTACCTATCTGTATCTATCTATCTACCTACCTACCTATCTGTATCTATCAATCTACCTACCTACCTATCTCTATCTATCTATCTACCTACCTACATATCTGTATCTATATATCTACCTACCTACCAATCTCTATCTATCTATCTATCTACCTACCTACCTATCTCTACCTATCTATCTACCTACCTACCTATCACTATCTATCTATCTACCTACCTACCTATCTGTATCTATCATACCTACCTACCTATGTCTATCTATCTACCTATCTACCTACCTATCTGTATCTATCTATCTACCTATCTACCTATCTCTATCTATCAATCTACCTACCTACCTATCTCTATCTATCTATCTACCTACCCACCTATCTGTATTTATCTATCTACCTACCTATCTCTATCAGTCTACCTACCTACCTATCTGTATCTATCTATCTACCTATCTCTATCTATCAATCTACCTACCTACCTATCTGTATCTATCAATCTACCTACCTACCTATCTCTATCTATCAATCTACCTACCTACCTATCTCTATCTATCAATCTACCTACCTACCTATCTGTATCTATCTATCTACCTACCTACATATCTGTATCTATCTATCTACCTACCTACCTATCTGTATCTATCAATCTACATACCTACCTATCTCTATCTATCAATCTACCTACCTACCTATCTGTATCTATCTATCTACCTACCTACCTATCTGTATCTATCAATCTACCTACCTACCTATCTCTATCTATCTATCTACCTACCTACATATCTGTATCTATATATCTACCTACCTACCAATCTCTATCTATCTATCTATCTACCTACCTACCTATCTCTACCTATCTATCTACCTACCTACCTATCACTATCTATCTACCTACCTACCTATCTGTATCTATCATACCTACCTACCTATGTCTATCTATCTACCTACCTACCTACCTATCTGTATCTATCTATCTACCTATCTCTATCAATCTACCTACCTACCTATCTGTATCTATCAATCTACCTACCTACCTATCTCTATCTATCAATCTACCTACCTACCTATCTGTCTCTATCAATCTACCTACCTACCTATCTATCTCTATCTATCTATCTACCTACCTACATATCTGTATCTATATATCTACCTACCTACCTATCTGTATCTATCTACCTATCTACTTATCTCTATCTATCAATCTACCTACCTACCTATCTGTATCTATCTATCTACCTATCTACCTATCTCTATCTATCAATCTACCTACCTACCTATCTGTATCTATCTATCTAGCTACCTACCTATCTCTATCTATCTACCTACCTACCTATCTCTATCTATCAATCTACCTACCTACCTATCTCTATCTATCTACCTACCTACCTATCTCTATCTATCTACCTACCTACCTATCTGTCTCTATCAATCTACCTACCTACCTATCTATCTCTATCTATCTATCTACCTACCTACCTACCTATCACTATCTATCTACCTACCTACCTATCTCTATCTATCAATCTACCTACCCACCTATCTGTATCTATCTACCTACCAACCTATCTGTATCTATGAATCTACCTACCTACCTATCTGTATCTATATATCTACCTACCTACCTATCTGTATCTATCAATCTACCTACCTACCTATTTCTATCTATCTACCTACCTACCTACCTATCTCTATCTATCAATCTACCTACCTACCTATCTGTATCTATCTACCTACCTACCTATCTGTATCTATCAATCTACCTACCTATCTCTATCTATCAATCTACCTACCTACCTATCTGTATCTATCTATCTAGCTACCTACCTATCTGTATCTATCAATCTACCTACCTATCTCTATCTATCAACCTACCTACCTACATATCTGTATCTATCTATCTACCTACCTACCTATCTGTATCTATCAATCTACCTACCTACCTATCTCTATCTATCAATCTACCTACCTACCTATCTGTATCTATCTATCTACCTACCTACCTATCTGTATCTATCTATCTAGCTACCTACCTATCTCTATCTATCTACCTACCTACCTATCTCTATCTATCAATCTACCTACCTACCTATCTCTATCTATCTACCTACCTACCTATCTCTATCTATCTACCTACCTACCTATCTGTCTCTATCAATCTACCTACCTACCTATCTATCTCTATCTATCTATCTACCTACCTACCTACCTATCACTATCTATCTACCTACCTACCTATCTCTATCTATCAATCTACCTACCCACCTATCTGTATCTATCTACCTACCAACCTATCTGTATCTATGAATCTACCTACCTACCTATCTGTATCTATATATCTACCTACCTACCTATCTGTATCTATCAATCTACCTACCTACCTATTTCTATCTATCTACCTACCTACCTACCTATCTCTATCTATCAATCTACCTACCTACCTATCTGTATCTATCTACCTACCTACCTATCTGTATCTATCAATCTACCTACCTATCTCTATCTATCAATCTACCTACCTACCTATCTGTATCTATCTATCTAGCTACCTACCTATCTGTATCTATCAATCTACCTACCTATCTCTATCTATCAACCTACCTACCTACATATCTGTATCTATCTATCTACCTACCTACCTATCTGTATCTATCAATCGACCTACCTACCTATCTCTATCTATCAATCTACCTACCTACCTATCTGTATCTATCTATCTACCTACCTACCTATCTGTATCTATCAATCTACCTACCGACCTATCTCTATCTATCTATCTACCTACCCACCTATCTGTATTTATCTATCTACCTACCTATCTCTATCTATCAATCTACCTACCTACCTATCTGTATCTATCTATCTACCTATCTACCTATCTCTATCTATCAATCTACCTACCTACCTATCTCTATCTATCAATCTACCTACCTACCTATCTCTATCTATCTATCTATCTACCTATCTTCCTATCTCTATCTATCAATCTACCTACCTACCTATCTCTATCTATCAATCTACCTACCTACCTATCTGTATCTATCTATCTACCTACCTACCTATCTGTATCTATCTACCTACCTACCTATCTCTATCTATCTATCTATCTATCTACCTACCTACCTATCTCTATCTATCTATCTACCTACCTACATATCTGTATCTATATATCTACCTACCTACCTATCTGTATCTATCTATCTACCTATCTACCTATCTCTATCTATCAATCTACCTACCTACCTATCTCTATCTATCAGTCTACCTACCTACCTATCTGTATCTATCTATCTACCTATCTCTATCTATCAATCTACATACCTACCTATCTGTATCTATCAATCTACCTACCTACCTATCTCTATCTATCAATCTACCTACCTACCTATCTGTATCTATCTATCTACCTACCTACATATCTGTATCTATCTGTCTACCTACCTACCTATCTGTATCTATCTATCTACCTATCTCTATCTATCAATCTACCTACCTACCTATCTCTATCTATCTATCTATCTATCTACCTACCCACCTATCTCTATCTATCTATCTACCTACCTACCTATCTGTATCTATCTATCTACCTATCTACCTATCTCTATCTATCTATCTACCTACCTACCTATCTGTATCTATCTATCTAGCTACCTACCTATCTCTATCTATCTACCTACCTACCTACCTATCCCTATCTATGAATCTACCTACCTACCTATCTCTATCTATCTACCTACCAACCTATCTCTATCTATCTATCTACCTACCTACCTATCTATCTCTATCTATCTATCTACCTACCTACCTACCTATCTCTATCTATCTACCTACCTACCTATCTCTATCTATCAATCTACCTACCCACCTATCTGTATCTATCTACCTACCTACCTATCTGTATCTATCAATCTACCTACCTACCTATCTGTATCTATATATCTACCTACCTACCTATCTGTATCTATCAATCTACCTACCTACCTATCTCTATCTATCTACCTACCTACCTACCTATCTCTATCTATCTATCTACCTACCTACCTATCTCTATCTATCAATCTACCTACCTACCTATCTGTATCTATCTATCTACCTACCTACCTATCTGTATCTATCTATCTACCTACCTACCTATCTGTATCTATCAATCTACATACCTACCTATCTCTATCTATCAATCTACCTACCTACCTATCTGTATCTATCTATCTACCTAACTACCTATCTGTATCTATCTATCTACCTACCTACCTATCTCTATCTATCTATCTACCTACCTACCTATCTGCATCTATCAATCTACCTACCTACCTATTTCTATCTATCTACCTACCTACCTACCTATCTCTATCTATCAATCTACCTACCTACCTATCTGTATCTATCTACCTACCTACCTATCTGTATCTATCTATCTACCTACCTACCTATCTCTATCTATCTATCTACCTACCTACCTATCTGCATCTATCAATCTACCTACCTACCTATTTCTATCTATCTACCTACCTACCTACCTATCTCTATCTATCAATCTACCTACCTACCTATCTGTATCTATCTACCTACCTACCTATCTGTATCTATCAATCTACCTACCTATCTCTATCTATCAATCTACCTACCTACCTATCTGTATCTATCTATCTAGCTACCTACCTATCTGTATCTATCAATCTACCTACCTATCTCTATCTATCAACCTACCTACCTACATATCTGTATCTATCTATCTACCTACCTACCTATCTGTATCTATCAATCTACCTACCTACCTATCTCTATCTATCAATCTACCTACCTACCTATCTGTATCTATCTATCTACCTACCTACCTATCTGTATCTATCAATCTACCTACCGACCTATCTCTATCTATCTATCTACCTACCCACCTATCTGTATTTATCTATCTACCTACCTATCTCTATCTATCAATCTACCTACCTACCTATCTGTATCTATCTATCTACCTATCTACCTATCTCTATCTATCAATCTACCTACCTACCTATCTCTATCTATCAATCTACCTACCTACCTATCTCTATCTATCTATCTATCTACCTATCTTCCTATCTCTATCTATCAATCTACCTACCTACCTATCTCTATCTATCAATCTACCTACCTACCTATCTGTATCTATCTATCTACCTACCTACCTATCTGTATCTATCTACCTACCTACCTATCTCTATCTATCTATCTATCTATCTATCTACCTACCTACCTATCTCTATCTATCTATCTACCTACCTACATATCTGTATCTATATATCTACCTACCTACCTATCTGTATCTATCTATCTACCTATCTACCTATCTCTATCTATCAATCTACCTACCTACCTATCTCTATCTATCAGTCTACCTACCTACCTATCTGTATCTATCTATCTACCTATCTCTATCTATCAATCTACCTACCTACCTATCTGTATCTATCAATCTACCTACCTACCTATCTCTATCTATCAATCTACCTACCTACCTATCTCTATCTATCAATCTACCTACCTACCTATCTGTATCTATCTATCTACCTACCTACATATCTGTATCTATCTGTCTACCTACCTACCTATCTGTATCTATCTATCTACCTATCTCTATCTATCAATCTACCTACCTACCTATCTCTATCTATCTATCTATCTATCTACCTACCCACCTATCTCTATCTATCTATCTACCTACCTACCTATCTGTATCTATCTATCTACCTATCTACCTATCTCTATCTATCTATCTACCTACCTACCTATCTGTATCTATCTATCTAGCTACCTACCTATCTCTATCTATCTACCTACCTACCTACCTATCCCTATCTATCAATCTACCTACCTACCTATCTCTATCTATCTACCTACCAACCTATCTCTATCTATCTATCTACCTACCTACGTATCTATCTCTATCTATCTATCTACCTACCTACCTACCTATCTCTATCTATCTACCTACCTACCTATCTCTATCTATCAATCTACCTACCCACCTATCTGTATCTATCTACCTACCTACCTATCTGTATCTATCAATCTACCTACCTACCTATCTGTATCTATATATCTACATACCTACCTATCTGTATCTATCAATCTACCTACCTACCTATCTCTATCTATCTACCTACCTACCTACCTATCTCTATCTATCTATCTACCTACCTACCTATCTCTATCTATCAATCTACCTACCTACCTATCTGTATCTATCTATCTACCTACCTACCTATCTGTATCTATCTATCTACCTACCTACCTATCTGTATCTATCAATCTACATACCTACCTATCTCTATCTATCAATCTACCTACCTACCTATCTGTATCTATCTATCTACCTACCTACCTATCTGTATCTATCTATCTACCTACCTACCTATCTCTATCTATCTATCTACCTACCTACATATCTGTATCTATATATCTACCTACCTACCAATCTCTATCTATCTATCTATCTACCTACCTACCTATCTCTATCTATCTATCTACCTACCTACCTATCACTATCTATCTATCTACCTACCTACCTATCTGTATCTATCATACCTACCTACCTATCTCTATCTATCTACCTACCTACCTACCTATCTGTATCTATCTATCTACCTACCTACCTATCTGTATCTATCAATCTACATACCTACCTATCTCTATCTATCAATCTACCTACCTACCTATCTGTATCTATCTATCTACCTACCTACCTATCTGTATCTATCAATCTACCTACCTACCTATCTCTATCTATCTATCTACCTACCTACATATCTGTATCTATATATCTACCTACCTACCAATCTCTATCTATCTATCTATCTACCTACCTACCTATCTCTACCTATCTATCTACCTACCTACCTATCACTATCTATCTATCTACCTACCTACCTATCTGTATCTATCATACCTACCTACCTATGTCTATCTATCTACCTATCTACCTACCTATCTGTATCTATCTATCTACCTATCTACCTATCTCTATCTATCAATCTACCTACCTACCTATCTCTATCTATCTATCTACCTACCCACCTATCTGTATTTATCTATCTACCTACCTATCTCTATCAGTCTACCTACCTACCTATCTGTATCTATCTATCTACCTATCTCTATCTATCAATCTACCTACCTACCTATCTGTATCTATCAATCTACCTACCTACCTATCTCTATCTATCAATCTACCTACCTACCTATCTCTATCTATCAATCTACCTACCTACCTATCTGTATCTATCTATCTACCTACCTACATATCTGTATCTATCTATCTACCTACCTACCTATCTGTATCTATCAATCTACATACCTACCTATCTCTATCTATCAATCTACCTACCTACCTATCTGTATCTATCTATCTACCTACCTACCTATCTGTATCTATCAATCTACCTACCTACCTATCTCTATCTATCTATCTACCTACCTACATATCTGTATCTATATATCTACCTACCTACCAATCTCTATCTATCTATCTATCTACCTACCTACCTATCTCTACCTATCTATCTACCTACCTACCTATCACTATCTATCTACCTACCTACCTATCTGTATCTATCATACCTACCTACCTATGTCTATCTATCTACCTACCTACCTACCTATCTGTATCTATCTATCTACCTATCTCTATCAATCTACCTACCTACCTATCTGTATCTATCAATCTACCTACCTACCTATCTCTATCTATCAATCTACCTACCTACCTATCTCTATCTATCAATCTACCTACCTACCTATCTGTATCTATCTATCTACCTACCTACATATCTGTATCTATCTATCTACCTACCTACCTATCTGTATCTATCTATCTACCTACCTACATATCTGTATCTATCTATCTACCTACGTACCTATCTGTATCTATCTATCTACCTATCTCTATCTATCAATCTACCTACCCACCTATCTCTATCTATCTATCTACCTACCTACCTATCTGTATCTATCTATCTACCTATCTACCTATCTCTATCTATCTATCTACCTACCTACCTATCTGTATCTATCTATCTAGCTACCTACCTATCTCTATCTATCTACCTACCTACCTACCTATCTCTATCTATCAATCTACCTACCTACCTATCTCTATCTATCTACCTACCAACCTATCTCTATCTATCTATCTACCTACCTATCTATCTCTATCTATCTACCTACCTACCTACCTATCTCTATCTATCTACCTACCTACCTATCTCTATCTATCAATCTACCTACCCACCTATCTGTATCTATCTACCTACCTACCTATCTGTATCTATCAATCTACCTACCTACCTATCTGTATCTATATATCTACCTACCTACCTATCTGTATCTATCAATCTACCTACCTACCTATCTCTATCTATCTACCTACCTACCTACCTATCTCTATCTATCTATCTATCTACCTACCTACCTATCTCTATCTATCAATCTACCTACCTACCTATCTGTATCTATCTATCTACCTACCTACCTATCTCTATCTATCTATCTACCTACCTACCTATCTCTATCTATCAATCTACCTACCTACCTATCTGTATCTATCTATCTACCTACCTACCTATCTGTATCTATCAATCTACCTACCTACCTATCTCTATCTATCTACCTACCTACCTACATATCTGTATCTATATATCTACCTACCTACGAATCTCTATCTATCGATCTATCTACCTACCTACCTATCTCTATCTATCTATCTACCTACCTACCTATCACTATCTATCTATCTACCTACCTACCTATCTGTATCTATCATACCTACCTACCTATCTCTATCTATCTACCTACCTACCTACCTATCTGTATCTATCTATCTACCTACCTACCTATCTGTATCTATCAATCTACATACCTACCTATCTCTATCTATCAATCTACCTACCTACCTATCTCTATCTATCTACCTACCTACCTACCTATCTCTATCTATCAATCTACCTACCTACCTATCTCTATCTATCAATCTACCTACCTACCTATCTCTATCTATCTATCTACCTATCTTCCTATCTCTATCTATCAATCTACCTACCTACCTATCTCTATCTATCAATCTACCTACCTACCTATCTGTATCTATCTATCTACCTACCTACCTATCTGTATCTATCTACCTACCTACCTATCTCTATCTATCTATCTACCTACCTACATATCTGTATCTACATATCTACCTACCTACCTATCTGTATCTATCTATCTACCTATCTACCTATCTCTATCTATCAATCTACCTACCTACCTATCTCTATCTATCTATCTATCTACCTACCCACCTATCTGTATTTATCTATCTACCTACCTATCTCTATCTATCAGTCTACCTACCTACCTATCTGTATCTATCTATCTACCTATCTCTATCTATCAATCTACCTACCTACCTATCTGTATCTATCAATCTACCTACCTACCTATCTCTATCTATCAATCTACCTACCTACCTATCTGTATCTATCTATCTATCTACCTACCTACATATCTGTATCTATCTATCTACCTACCTACCTATCTGTATCTATCTATCTACCTATCTCTATCTATCAATCTACCTACCTACCTATCTCTATCTATCTATCTATCTACCTACCCACCTATCTCTATCTATCTATCTACCTACCTACCTATCTGTATCTATCTATCTACCTATCTACCTATCTCTATCTATCTATCTATCTACCTACCTACCTATCTGTATCTATCTATCTAGCTACCTACCTATCTCTATCTATCTACCTACCTACCTACCTATCTCTATCTATCAATCTACCTACCTACCTATCTCTATCTATCTACCTACCAACCTATCTCTATCTATCAATCTACCTACCTACCTATCTATCTCTATCTATCTATCTATCTACCTACCTATCTATCTCTATCTATCAATCTACCTACCCACCTATCTGTATCTATCTACCTACCTACCTATCTGTATCTATCAATCTACCTACCTACCTATCTGTATCTATATATCTACCTACCTACCTATCTGTATCTATCAATCTACCTACCTACCTATCTCTATCTATCTACCTACCTACCTACCTATCTCTATCTATCTATCTACCTACCTACCTATCTCTATCTATCAATCTACCTATCTACCTATCTGTATCTATCTATCTACATACCTACCTATCTGTATCTATCTATCTACCTACCTACCTATCTGTATCTATCAATCTACATACCTACCTATCTCTATCTATCAATCTACCTACCTACCTATCTGTATTTATCTATCTACCTACCTACCTATCTGTATCTATCAATCTACCTACCTACCTATCTCTATCTATCTACCTACCTACCTACCTATCTCTATCTATCTATCTACCTACCTACCTATCTCTATCTATCAATGTACCTACCTACCTATCTCTATCTATCAATCTACCTACCTACCTATCTCTATCTATCTATCTACCTACCTACCTATCTCTATCTATCAATCTACCTACCTACCTATCTGTATCTATCTATCTACCTACCTACCTATCTCTATCTATCAATCTACCTACCTACCTATCTGTATCTATCTATCTACCTACCTACCTATCTGTATCTATCAATCTACCTACCTACCTATCTCTATCTACCTACCTACCTACCTACATATCTGTATCTATATATCTACCTACCTACCAATCTCTATCTATCTATCTATCTACCTACCTACCTATCTCTATCTATCTATCTACCTACCTACCTATCACTATCTATCTATCTACCTACCTACCTATCTGTATCTATCATACCTACCTACCTATCTTTATCTATCTACCTACCTACCTACCTATCTGTATCTATCTATCTACCTACCTACCTATCTCTATCTATCAATCTACCTACCTACCTATCTCTATCTATCTACCTACCTACCTACCTACCTATCTCTATCTATCTATCTACCTACCTACCTATCTGTATCTATCAATCTACCTACCTACCTATCTCTATCTATCTATCTACCTACCCACCTATCTGTATTTATCTATCTACCTACCTATCTCTATCTATCAATCTACCTACCTACCTATCTCTATCTATCAATCTACCTACCTACCTATCTCTATCTATCTATCTACCTATCTTCCTATCTCTATCTATCAATCTACCTACCTACCTATCTCTATCTATCAATCTACCTACCTACCTATCTGTATCTATCTATCTACCTACCTACCTATCTGTATCTATCTACCTACCTACCTATCTCTATCTATCTATCTATCTATCTACCTACCTACCTATCTCTATCTATCTACCTACCTACATATCTGTATCTATATATCTACCTACCTACCTATCTGTATCTATCTATCTACCTATCTACCTATCTCTATCTATCAATCTACCTACCTACCTATCTCTATCTATCTACCTACCCACCTATCTGTATTTATCTATCTACCTACCTATCTCTATCTATCAGTCTGCCTACCTACCTATCTGTATCTATCTATCTACCTATCTCTATCTATCAATCTACCTACCTACCTATCTGTATCTATCAATCTACCTACCTACCTATCTCTATCTATCAATCTACCTACCTACCTATCTCTATCTATCTATCTATCTACCTACCCACCTATCTCTATCTATCTATCTACCTACCTACCTATCTGTATCTATCTATCTACCTATCTACCTATCTCTATCTATCTACCTACCTACCTATCTGTATCTATCTATCTAGCTACCTACCTATCTCTATCTATCTACCTACCTACCTACCTACCTATCTCTATCTATCAATCTACCTACCTACGTATCTCTATCTATCTACCTACCAACCTATCTCTATCTATCTATCTACCTACCTACCTATCTATCTCTATCTATCTATCTACCTACCTACCTACCTATCTCTATCTATCAATCTACCTACCCACCTATCTGTATCTATCTACCTACCTACCTATCTGTATCTATCAATCTACCTACCTACCTATCTGTATCTATATATCTACCTACCTACCTATCTGTATCTATCAATCTACCTACCTACCTATCTCTATCTATCTACCTACCTACCTACCTATCTCTATCTATCTATCTATCTATCTATCTATCTACCTACCTACCTATCTCTATCTATCAATCTACCTACCTACCTATCTGTATCTATCTATCTACATACCTACCTATCTGTATCTATCTATCTACCTACCTACCTATCTGTATCTATCAATCTACATACCTACCTATCTCTATCTATCAATCTACCTACCTACCTATCTGTATCTATCTATCTACCTACCTACCTATCTGTATCTATCAATCTACCTACCTACCTATCTCTATCTATCTATCTACCTACCTACATATCTGTATCTATATATCTACCTACCTACCAATCTCTATCTATCTATCTATCTACCTACCTACCTATCTCTATCTATCTATCTACCTACCTACCTATCACTATCTATCTATCTACCTACCTACCTATCTGTATCTATCATACCTACCTACCTATCTCTATCTATCTACCTACCTACCTACCTACCTATCTCTATCTATCTATCTACCTACCTACCTATCTCTATCTATCAATGTACCTACCTACCTATCTCTATCTATCAATCTACCTACCTACCTATCTCTATCTATCTATCTACCTACCTACCTATCTCTATCTATCAATCTACCTACCTACATATCTGTATCTATATATCTACCTACCTACCAATCTCTATCTATCTATCTATCTACCTACCTACCTATCTCTATCTATCTATCTACCTACCTACCTATCACTATCTATCTATCTACCTACCTACCTATCTGTATCTATCATACCTACCTACCTATCTCTATCTATCTACCTACCTACCTACCTACCTACCTATCTGTATCTATCAATCTACCTACCTACCTATCTCTATCTATCTATCTACCTACCTATCTCTATCTATCTATCTACCTACCTACCTATCTCTATCTATCAATGTACCTACCTACCTATCTCTATCTATCTATCTACCTACCTACCTATCACTATCTATCTATCTACCTACCTACCTATCTGTATCTATCATACCTACCTACCTATCTCTATCTATCTACCTACCTACCTATCTCTATCTATCTATCTACCTACCTACCTATCTCTATCTATCAATGTACCTACCTACCTATCTCTATCTATCAATCTACCTACCTACCTATCTCTATCTATCTATCTACCTACCTACCTATCTCTATCTATCAATGTACCTACCTACCTATCTCTATCTATCAATCTACCTACCTACCTATCTCTATCTATCTATCTACCTACCTACCTATCTCTATCTATCAGTCTACCTTCCTACCTATCTCTATCTATCTATCCACCTACCTACATATCTGAATCTATATATCTACCTACCTACCTATCTGTATCTATCTATCTACCTATCTACCTATCTCTATCTATCAATCTACCTACCTACCTATCTCTATCTATCAATCTACCTACCTACCTATCTGTATCTATCTATCTACCTACCTACATATCTGTATCTATCTATCTACCTACCTACCTATCTGTATCTATCTATCTACCTATCTACCTATCTCTATCTATCAATCTACCTACCTACCTATCTCTATCTATCTATCTACCTACCCACCTATCTGTATTTATCTATCTACCTACCTATCTGTATCTATATATCTACCTACCTACCTATCTCTATCTATCTACCTACCTACCTACCTATCTCTATCTATCAATCTACCTACCTACCTATCTGTATCTATCTATCTACCTACCTACCTATCTGTATCTATCTATCTACCTACCTATCTATCTCTATCTATCTATCTACCTACCCACCTATTTCTATCTATCTATCTACCTACCTACCTATCTCTGTCTATCAATCTACCTACCTACCTATCTCTATCTATCTACCTACCTACATATCTGTATCTATATATCTACCTACCTACCTATCTGTATCTATCTACCTACCTACCTACCTATCTCTATCTATCAATCTACCTACCCACCTATCTCTATCTATCAATCTACATACCTATCTGTATCTATCTACCTACCTACCTACTATCTGTATCTATCAATCTACCTATCTACCTATCTCTATCTATCTACCTACCTACCTACCTATCTCTATCAATCTACCTACCTACCTATCTGTATCTATCTATCTACCTACCTACATATCTGTATCTATCAATCTACCTATCTACCTATCTCTATCTATCTACCTACCTACCTACCTATCTCTATCAATCTACCTACCTACCTATCTCTATCTATCTACCTACCTACCTACCTATCTCTATCTATCAATCTACCTACCTACATACCTATCTGTATCTATCTATCTACCTACCTACCTATCTGTATCTATCTATCTACCTACCTACCTATCTGTATCTATCTATCTACCTACCTACCTATCTCTATCTATCTATCTACCTACCTACCTATCTGTATCTAACAATCTACCTACCTACCTATCTCTATCTATCTATCTACCTACCTATCTCTATCTATCTACCTACCTACCTATCTCTATCTATCAATCTACCTACCTACCTATCTCTATCTATCTATCTACCTACCCACCTATCTCTATCTATCTATCTACCTACCCACCTATCTGTATTTATCTATCTACCTACCTATCTCTATCTATCAATCTACCTACCTACCTATCTGTATCTATCTATCTACCTATCTACCTATCTCTATCTATCAATCTACCTACCTACCTATCTGTATCTATCTATCTATCTAGCTACCTACCTATCTCTATCTATCAATCTACCTACCTATCTCTATCTATCAATCTACCTACCTACCTATCCCTATCTATCTACCTACCTACCTATCTCTATCTATCTATCTACCTACCTACCTATCTGTCTCTATCAATCTACCTACCTACCTATCTATCTCTATCTATCTATCTATCTACCTACCTACCTATCTCTATCTATCTACCTACCTACCTATCTCTATCTATCAATCTACCTACCCACCTATCTGTATCTATCTACCTACCTACCTATCTGTATCTATGAATCTACCTACCTACCTATCTGTATCTATATATCTACCTACCTACCTACCTATCTGTATCTATCAATCTACCTACCTACCTATTTCTATCTATCTACCTACCTACCTACCTATCTCTATCTATCAATCTACCTACCTACCTATCTGTATCTATCTACCTACCTACCTATCTGTATCTATCAATCTACCTACCTACCTATCTCTATCTATCAATCTACCTACCTACCTATCTGTATCTATCTATCTACCTACCTACCTATCTGTATCTATCAATCTACCTACCTATCTCTATCTATCAATCTACCTACCTACATATCTGTATCTATCTATCTACCTACATATCTCTATCTATCTATCTATCTACCTACCTACCTATCTCTATCTATCTATCTACCTACCTACCTATCTGTATCTATCAATCTACCTACCTACCTATCTCTATCTATCTATCTACCTACCTATCTCTATCTATCTACCTACCTACCTATCTCTATCTATCAATCTACCTACCTACCTATCTCTATCTATCTATCTACCTACCCACCTATCTCTATCTATCTATCTACCTACCCACCTATCTGTATTTATCTATCTACCTACCTATCTCTATCTATCAATCTACCTACCTACCTATCTGTATCTATCTATCTACCTATCTACCTATCTCTATCTATCAATCTACCTACCTACCTATCTGTATCTATCTATCTAGCTACCTACCTATCTCTATCTATCAATCTACCTACCTACCTATCTCTATCTATCAATCTACCTACCTACCTATCTCTATCTATCTACCTACCTACCTATCTCTATCTATCTATCTACCTACCTACCTATCTGTCTCTATCAATCTACCTACCTACCTATCTATCTATCTCTATCTATCTATCTATCTACCTACCTACCTATCTCTATCTATCTACCTACCTACCTATCTCTATCTATCAATCTACCTACTCACCTATCTGTATCTATCTACCTACCTACCTATCTGTATCTATGAATCTACCTACCTACCTATCTGTATCTATATATCTACCTACCTACCTATCTGTATCTATCAATCTACCTACCTACCTATTTCTATCTATCTACCTACCTACCTACCTATCTCTATCTATCAATCTACCTACCTACCTATCTGTATCTATCTACCTACCTACCTATCTGTATCTATCAATCTACCTACCTACCTATTTCTATCTATCTACCTACCTACCTACCTATCTCTATCTATCAATCTACCTACCTACCTATCTGTATCTATCTATCTACCTACCTACCTATCTGTATCTATCAATCTACCTACCTATCTCTATCTATCAATCTACCTACCTACATATCTATATCTATCTATCTACCTACCTACCTATCTGTATCTATCAATCTACCTACCTACCTATCTCTATCTATCAATCTACCTACCTACCTATCTGTATCTATCTATCTACCTACCTACCTATCTGTATCTATCAATCTACCTACCTACCTATCTCTATCTATCTATCTACCTACCCACCTATCTGTATTTATCTATCTACCTACCTATCTCTATCTATCTATCTAACTACCAACCTATCTGTATTTATCTATCTACCTTCCTATCTCTATCTATCAATCTACCTACCTACCTATCTGTATCTACCTACATACCTAACTCTATCTATCAATCTACCTACCTACCTATCTCTATCTATCAATCTACCTACCTACCTATCTCTATCTATCAATCTACCTACCTACCTATCTGTATCTATCTATCTACCTACCTACATATCTGTATCTATCTATCTACCTACCTACCTACCGATCTGTATCTATCTATCTACCTATCTCTATCTATCAATCTACCTACCTACCTATCTCTATCTATCTATCTATCGACCTACCCACCTATCTCTATCTATCTATCTACCTACCTACCTATCTGTATCTATCTATCTACCTATCTACCTATCTCTATCTATCTATCTACCTACCTACCTATCTGTATCTATCTATCTAGCTACCTACCTATCTCTATCTATCTACCTACCTACCTACCTATCTCTATCTATCAATCTACCTACCTACCTATCTCTATCTATCTACCTACCAACCTATCTCTATCTATCTATCTACCTACCTACCTATCTATGTCTATCTATCTATCTACCTACCTACCTACCTATCTCTATCTATCTGCCTACCTACCTATCTCTATCTATCAATCTACCTACCCACCTATCTGTATCTATCTACCTATCTACCTATCTCTATCTATCTATCTACCTACCTACCTATCTGTATCTATCTATCTCGCTACCTACCTATCTCTATCTATCTACCTACCTACCTACCTATCTCTATCTATCTATCTACATACCTACCTATCTCTATCTATCAATCTACCTACCTACCTATCTCTATCTATCTATCTACCTATCTACCTATCTCTATCTATCAATCTACCTACCTACCTATCTCTATCTATCAATCTACCTACCTACCTATCTGTATCTATCTATCTACCTACCTATCTATCTATATCTATCTATCTACCTACCTACCTATCTCTATCTATCAATCTACCTACCTACCTATCTCTATCTATCTATCTACCTACCTACCTATCTCTATCTATCAATCTACCTACCTACCTATCTGTATCTATCTACCTACCTACCTACCTATCTCTATCTATCTACCTACCTACCTACCTATCTCTATCTATCAATCTACCTACCTACCTATCTCTATCTATCTATCTACCTACCTACCTATCTGTATCTATCAATCTACCTACCTACCTATCTCTATCTATCTATCTACCTACCTACCTATCTCTATCTACCTACCTACCTACCTACCTACCTATCAGTATCTATCTATCTACCTACCTACCTATCTCTATCTATCTACCTACCTACCTATCTCTATCTATCTATCGACCTACCTACCTATCTCTATCTATCTATCTACCTACCTACCTATCTCTATCTATCTATCTACCTACCTACCTATCTGTATTTATCTATCTACCTACCTATCTGTATCTATCTACCTACCTTCCTACGTATCTCTATCTATCTATCTACCTACCTACCTATATCTATCTATCAATCTACCTACCTACCTATCTCTATCTATCTATCTACCTACCTACCTATCTCTATCTATCAATGTACCTACCTACCTATCTCTATCTATCAATCTACCTACCTACCTATCTGTATCTATCTATCTACCTACCTACCTATCTGTATCTATCAATCTACCTACCTACCTATCTCTATCTATCTATCTACATACCTACATATCTCTATCTATATATCTACCTACCTACCTATCTGTATCTATCTATCTACCTATCTACCTATCTCTATCTATCAATCTACCTACCTACCTATCTCTATCTATCAATCTACCTACCTACCTACCTATCTGTATCTATCTATCTACCTACCTACCTATCTGTATCTATCAATCTACCTACCTACCTATCTCTATCTATCAATCTACCTACCTACCTATCTCTATCTATCTACCTACCTACCTACCTATCTCTGTCTATCAATCTACCTACCTACCTATCTCTATCTATCTATCTATCTACCTACCTACCTATCTCTATCTATCTACCTACCTACCTATCTCTATCTATCTACCTACCTACCTACCTATCTCTATCTATCAATCTACCTACCTACCTATCTCTATCTATCTACCTACCTACCTACCTATCTCTATCTATCTATCTACCTACCTACCTACCTATCTCTATCTATCAATCTACATACCTACCTATCTGTATCTATCTATCTACCTACCTACCTATCTCTATCTATCAATCTACCTACCTACCTATCTCTATCTATCAATCTACCTACCTACCTATCTCTATCTATCTATCTACCTACCTACCTATCTCTATCTATCTATCTACCTACCTACCTATCTGTATCTATCTATCTACCTACCTACCTATCTCTATCTATCAATCTACCTACCTACCTATCTGTATCTATTTATCTACCTACCTACCTATCTCTATCTATCTATCTACCTACCTACCTATCTCTATCTATCAATCTACCTACCTACCTATCTGTATCTATCTATCTACCTACCTACCTATCTCTATCAATCTACCTACCTACCTATCTCTATCTATCTACCTACCTACCTACCTATCTCTATCTATCAATCTACCTACCTACCTATCTCTATCTATCTATCTACCTACCTACCTATCTCTATCTATCTATCTACCTACCTACCTATCTCTATCTATCAATCTACCTACCTACCTATCTGTATCTATCTATCTACCTACCTACCTATCTCTATCTATCAATCTACCTACCTACCTATCTCTATCTATCTACCTACCTACCTATCTCTATCTATCAATCTACCTACCTACCTATCTCTATCTATCTATCTACCTACCTACCTATCTCTATCTATCAATCTACCTACCTACCTATCTGTATCTATCTATCTACCTACCTACCTATCTCTATCTATCAATCTACCTACCTACCTATCTCTATCTATCTACCTACCTACCTACCTATCTCTATCTATCAATCTACCTACCTACCTATCTCTATCTATCTACCTACCTACCTACCTATCTCTATCTATCAATCTACCTACCTACCTATCTGTATCTATCTATCTACCTACCTACCTATCTGTATCTACCTACCTACCTATCTCTATCTATCTACCTACCTACCTACCTATCTCTATCTATCAATCTACCTACCTACCTATCTCTATCTATCTATCTACCTACCTACCTATCTCTATCTATCTATCTACCTACCTACCTATCTGTATCTATCTATCTACCTACCTACCTATCTGTATCTATCTATCTACCTATCTACCTATCTCTATCCATCTATCTACCTACCTACCTATCTGTATCTATCTATCTAACTACCTACCTATCTGTATCTATCAATCTACATACCTACCTATCTCTATCTATCTATCTACCTACCTACCTATCTCTATCTATCTATCTATCTACCTACCTACCTACCTATCAGTATCTATCTATCGACCTACCTACCTATCTCTATCTATCTATCTACCTACCTACCTATCTCTATCTATCTATCTACCTACCTACCTATCTGTATTTATCTATCTACCTACCTATCTGTATCTATCTACCTACCTTCCTACGTATCTCTATCTATCTATCTACCTACCTACCTATATCTATCTATCAATCTACCTACCTACCTATCTCTATCTATCTATCTACCTACCTACCTATCTCTATCTATCAATGTACCGACCTACCTATCTCTATCTATCAATCTACCTACCTACCTATCTGTATCTATCTATCTACCTACCTACCTATCTCTATCTATCTATCTACCTACCTACCTATCTCTATCTATCTATCTACCTACCTACCTATCTGTATCTATCTATCTACCTACCTACCTATCTCTATCTATCAATCTACCTACCTACCTATCTGTATCTATTTATCTACCTACCTACCTATCTCTATCTATCTATCTACCTACCTACCTATCTCTATCTATCAATCTACCTACCTACCTATCTGTATCTATCTATCTACCTACCTACCTATCTCTATCAATCTACCTACCTACCTACCTATCTCTATCTATCTACCTACCTACCTACCTATCTCTATCTATCAATCTACCTACCTACCTATCTCTATCTATCTATCTACCTACCTACCTATCTCTATCTATCTATCTACCTACCTACCTATCTCTATCTATCAATCTACCTACCTACCTATCTGTATCTATCTATCTACCTACCTACCTATCTCTATCTATAAATCTACCTACCTACCTATCTCTATCTATCTACCTACCTACCTATCTCTATCTATCAATCTACCTACCTACCTATCTCTATCTATCTATCTACCTACCTACCTATCTCTATCTATCAATCTACCTACCTACCTATCTGCATCTATCTATCTACCTACCTACCTATCTCTATCTATCAATCTACCTACCTACCTATCTCTATCTATCTACCTACCTACCTACCTATCTCTATCTATCAATCTACCTACCTACCTATCTCTATCTATCTACCTACCTACCTACCTATCTCTATCTATCAATCTACCTACCTACCTATCTGTATCTATCTATCTACCTACCTACCTATCTCTATCTATCTATCTACCTACCTACCTATCTCTATCTATCTACCTACCTACCTACCTATCTCTATCTATCAATCTACCTACCTACCTATCTCTATCTATCTATCTACCTACCTACCTATCTCTATCTATCTATCTACCTACCTACCTATCTGTATCTATCTATCTACCTACCTACCTATCTGTATCTATCTATCTACCTATCTACCTATCTCTATCTATCAATCTACCTACCTACCTATCTGTATCTATCTACCTACCTACCTATCTGTATCTATCTATCTAACTACCTACCTATCTGTATCTATCAATCTACCTACCTACCTATCTCTATCTATCTATCTACCTACCTACCTATCTCTATCTATCTATCTACCTACCTACCTACCTATCAGTATCTATCTATCTACCTACCTACCTATCTCTATCTATCTACCTACCTACCTATCTCTATCTATCTATCGACCTACCTACCTATCTCTATCTATCTATCTACCTACCTACCTATCTCTATCTATCTATCTACCTACCTACCTATCTGTATTTATCTATCTACCTACCTATCTGTATCTATCTACCTACCTTCCTACGTATCTCTATCTATCTATCTACCTACCTACCTATATCTATCTATCAATCTACCTACCTACCTATCTCTATCTATCTATCTACCTACCTACCTATCTCTATCTATCAATGTACCTACCTACCTATCTCTATCTATCAATCTACCTACCTACCTATCTGTATCTATCTATCTACCTACCTACCTATCTGTATCTATCAATCTACCTACCTACCTATCTCTATCTATCTATCTACATACCTACATATCTCTATCTATATATCTACCTACCTACCTATCTGTATCTATCTATCTACCTATCTACCTATCTCTATCTATCAATCTACCTACCTACCTATCTCTATCTATCAATCTACCTACCTACCTATCTGTATCTATCTATCTACCTACCTACCTATCTGTATCTATCAATCTACCTACCTACCTATCTCTATCTATCAATCTACCTACCTACCTATCTCTATCTATCTACCTACCTACCTATCTCTGTCTATCAATCTACCTACCTACCTATCTCTATCTATCTATCTACCTACCTACCTATCTCTATCTATCTACCTACCTACCTATCTCTATCTATCTACCTACCTACCTACCTATCTCTATCTATCAATCTACCTACCTACCTATCTCTATCTATCTACCTACCTACCTACCTATCTCTATCTATCTATCTACCTACCTACCTACCTATCTCTATCTATCAATCTACCTACCTACCTATCTGTATCTATCTATCTACCTACCTACCTATCTCTATCTATCAATCTACCTACCTACCTATCTCTATCTATCAATCTACCTACCTACCTATCTCTATCTATCTATCTACCTACCTACCTATCTCTATCTATCTATCTACCTACCTACCTATCTGTATCTATCTATCTACCTACCTACCTATCTCTATCTATCAATCTACCTACCTACCTATCTGTATCTATTTATCTACCTACCTACCTATCTCTATCTATCTATCTACCTACCTACCTATCTCTATCTATCAATCTACCTACCTATCTGTATCTATCTATCTACCTACCTACCTATCTCTATCAATCTACCTACCTACCTATCTCTATCTATCTACCTACCTACCTACCTATCTCTATCTATCAATCTACCTACCTACCTATCTCTATCTATCTATCTACCTACCTACCTATCTCTATCTATCTATCTACCTACCTACCTATCTCTATCTATCAATCTACCTACCTACCTATCTGTATCTATCTATCTACCTACCTACCTATCTCTATCTATCAATCTACCTACCTACCTATCTCTATCTATCTACCTACCTACCTACCTTTCTCTATCTATCAATCTACCTACCTACCTATCTCTATCTATCTATCTACCTACCTACCTATCTCTATCTATCAATCTACCTACCTACCTATCTGTATGTATCTATCTACCTACCTACCTATCTCTATCTATCTATCTACCTACCTACCTATCTCTATCTATCAATCTACCTACCTACCTATCTGTATCTATCTATCTACCTACCTACCTATCTCTATGTATCTACCTACCTACCTATCTGTATCTATCTATCTACCTACCTACCTATCTCTATCTATCAATCTACCTACCTACCTATCTCTATCTATCTATCTACCTACCTACCTATCTGTATCTATCTATCTACCTACCTACCTATCTGTATCTATCAATCTACCTACCTACCTATCTCTATCTATCTATCTACCTACCTATCTCTATCTATCAATCTACCTACCTACCTATCTCTATCTATCTACCTACCCACCTATCTGTATTTATCTATCTACTTACCTATCTGTATCTATCTACCTACCTACCTACGTATCTCTATCTATCTACCTACCTACCTACCTACCTATCTCTATCTATCAATCTACCTACCTACCTATCTCTATCTATCTATCTACCTATCTACCTATCTCTATCTATCAATCTACCTACCTACCTATCTCTATCTATCAATCTACCTACCTACCTATCTGTATCTATCTATCTACCTACCTACCTATCTGTATCTATCTATCTACCTACCTACCTATCTCTATCTATCTATCTATCTACCTACCTACCTATCTGTATCTATCAATCTACCTACCTACCTATCTCTATCTATCTATCTACCTACCTACCTATCTCTATCTATCAATCTACCTACCTACCTATCTGTATCTATCTATCTACCTATCTACCTATATCTATCAATCTACCTACCTACCTATCTCTATCTATCTATCTACCTACCCACCTATCTGTATTTATCTATCTACTTACCTATCTGTATCTATCTACCTACCTACCTACGTACCTCTATCTATCTATCTACCTACCTACCTATCTCTATCTATCAATCTACCTACCTACCTATCTCTATCTATCTATCTACCTATCTACCTATCTCTATCTATCAATCTACCTACCTACCTATCTCTATCTATCAATCTACCTACCTACCTATCTGTATCTATCTATCTACCTACCTACCTATCTGTATCTATCTATCTACCTACTTACCTATCTCTATCTATCTATCTACCTACCTACCTATCTGTATCTATCAATCTACTTACCTACCTATCTCTATCTATCTATATACCTACCTACCTATCTCTATCTATCAATCTACCTACCTACCTATCTGTATCTATCTATCTACCTATCTACCTATATCTATCAATCTACCTACCTACCTATCTGTATCTATCAATCTACCTACCTACCTATCTCTATCTATCTATCTACCTACCTACCTATCTCTATCTATCAATCTACCTACCTACCTATCTCTATCTATCTATCTACCTACCTACCTATCTCTATCTATCAATGTACCTACCTACCTATCTCTATCTATCAATCTACCTACCTACCTGTAAGGACCCACCCCACTTTGCATCTTAAGAAGACAGAACTCTTGGAATAGTTCTTCCAACAGGAATCCTTTATTAAGAGAAAATGGTTGCAGGCATGCTAGACAGGACTTGGGGTCCAAGCTCTCCCATTCAAGGTTTTAAGGGGTTCCCCAGTAGTCCCACCCAATCAACCCCCCTTCCAGTGATAGTTTCAAGTATCACAATTCCACCCCGTTTCTTCTTCCTTCCGTCTGGATGGAGACTTCAGATAACTACATGAAAGGCAAATACTCTTCTTTGTTATTGCTAATGATCTCTGGTGCTAACGCTTTGAGGTTACAATAGGTTACAATAAACACACATTCAGCATTCAGCTCTTTGAAGTCTATTGAAGGAAGTGAGGGCCATAAAGCCCCTTTGTTCTCCCCCTTCTCTCCCTCTTATGGCAGAATCCAAAGAAGGCAGAATTGGGAGTTTCTATATTTGATAATTAAAGATGAAGTATGATTGGATTCTGACATCCGGCCCCTCTTAACAATAAGAGAGATCCACCTGAAAGAAAACACAAGTAAAAAATTTAGTTAGGCTTGTTAGGATACTCTGTGTGAAACTTCTTCAATAGCTTCGGGGCTCTGACGTGACGTTTATGGACCCACTCATTTTGTGAGGCAGGGAGGTGTTTCCAGGCAACTAGGTACTGGGTTGTTCCATGATATCTCCTAGAGTCAAGGATCTCTTTTATTTCGAAGTGTTGTTCCCCCTCCACCATGATTGGAGGTGGTGGGGGGGGGATTCTTGGCCGTAGAGGTGACTGATGCTCTCTTTTCAGCAAGCTGCAATGAAAAATTGGGTGTATTTGCCTGAGGTTTTTGGGTAATTCTAATTCTACTGTTACTGGATTTATGATCCTTTTAATTGGAAAAGGTCCTATATATTTTGGTCCAAGTTTTTTACAGGGCTGTAGGGACTTTAGGTATTTTGTAGATAAGTACACCATTTCTCCTATAATGAATAGTGTAGGCTCAACCCTTTTTTTATCGGCTTGTGCTTTGTATGCCCGCCTAGCTTCATCTAGTGATTTTCTGACTATTGGCCAGGTGTTTTGTAGGTTTTCCATCCATTCTTTCAGTGAAGGGATCGTTGGTTCTTTTGGGGTTAACTCTGGCATAGGGTTGAAACTTTGGCCGTTGGCTATTTGAAAAGGAGTGTAGCCTGTGCTGGAGTGGACTGCATTATTGTAGGCAACTTCTGCAAAAGGAAGTAAGTCCGTCCAATCACTCTGTTGGAAATTTAAAAAACATCTCAAATATTGCTCAAGTACTGAATGGCACCGTTCTGTTTGTCCATCTGTCTGAGGGTGATGGCTAGATGTCAGTCCCTGAGTGGTCCCTAAGAGGGATAAAAATTCCTTCCAAAATGCAGACGTAAATTGCACTCCCCTATCAGAGATGATGCGTTGGGGTGCCCCGTGCAATCTGTAAATGTGCTGGATGAAAAGTTTTGCTAAGGCCTTTGCAGTGGGAATTTTTTGGCAAGGGATAAAGTGCACCTGTTTGGAAAATAGGTCCGTGACTGTCCAGATAACAGTATTCCCATTGCTTTCAGGCAATTCCACTATAAAATCCATGGCTATTTCCTTCCAGGGGGCTGAGGGACTTGCCACTGGTTGTAACAGCCCTGGCGATTTCCCTTGCAACCTCTTTGCTGATGCACAGGTTGGGCAGCTGGCAACATAACTTTCTATGTCCTTTTTTATTGATGGCCACCAAAATTGCCGTTTAATTAAGTGTAAAGTTTTTACAAATCCAAAATGCCCTGCTGATTTTGTGTCATGGCAAAGTTGCATGAAAGTTAGTCTTTGAGTTGTTGGTATATATAACTTTTCCCCTACCCAAGGCAATCCGTCTCTCATTGTGCACACATGTTTGTTTTTCTGGAACCAATCATCTGTTTCCAAACTTTTTCTGAATTCAATCCCAGTTTGGCTGTCCAGTTGTGGTTTTATTTTGGCTTGGGTTCTTGTGGTTACTGGCGCTGCCAGTTGTGACTCTGCCATTATTGGTCTAGAGTCTGTGGTTCGTGCGCTGTTATATTGGGGCATGCGAGATAGTGCATCTGCCAGGAAGTTCTTTCTTCCTGGTAAATGTTTGAGCTTAAATTGGAATTGGTGAAAATGCTGGGACCAGCGGGCTTGTTTGGGATTGAGTTTCCTGGAAGTTTTCAGGGCTTCTAAATTTTTGTGATCAGTCCATACCTGGAAGGGGATTTTGTTGCCTTCCAGGAACTGTCGCCACGTGAGTAATGCCCAACGTATCCCATAAGCCTCCTTCTCCCATACGGGCCAGCGCTGTTCTGTTTCCGTGAGTTTCTTAGATGTATATGCACAGGGTTGCAATACTGCATCATCATTTTCTTGTAATAGCACAGCCCCCACTGCCACATCACTTGCATCTGCCTGTATTATGAAGGGTTTGTCCATGTCTGGGTGCCTTAGTACTGGTTCGGCAGAAAAAAGTCTCTTTAGTCTCTCAAACGCTGCTTGGCACTCCATTGTCCATGTTAGTGGCTGGCTAGGTTTTACTGAGGGTGTTCCCTTCGTTTTTAGTAAGTTAGTGAGGGGCAAGGCTATCTGTGCAAATGAGGGGATGAATTGGCGGTAAAAATTTGCAAAGCCCAGGAAACTTTGTAGTTGCTTTCTTGTGCGGGGTGGTGCCCATTCTAATACTGCTCTGACCTTCTCTGGGTCCATTTCAATGCCCTGTGGGGATATGCGATAGCCTAGGTAGTCTATCCTTTCCTGGTGGAATTCGCATTTTGAGAGTTTGGCATATAGGTGAGCGGCTCGCAGCTTCTTTAAAACCGCTCTGACAAGTTTGACGTGTTCTTCTTTTGTTTCGGTAAAGATAAGAATGTCGTCCAAGTAAACAAGGACCCCCTTAAACAGGTGTTCCCTTAGAACGTCATTGATTAGTTGCATAAAGACTGCAGGGCCCCCTTGTAATCCAAATGGCAAGACTTTGAATTGATAGCACCCCATGGGGCAGTTAAATGCAGTCTTCCATTCGTCCCCTTCCTTGATTCTCACTCGATAGTAAGCTTCCCTTAAGTCTAGTTTAGAAAAAATCTTCCCTTTCGATAGGTGTGACAGCATGTCTTTCATGAGGGGCAGCGGGTATAGGTTGCTTTCACTGATTGTATTCAGGGCCCTATAATCCACGCATAAACGTAAAGAGCCGTCCTTCTTCTCTCTAAAAAGGACCGGGGCAGCCACTTTAGGCTTGGCTGGCTCAATGAAACCTCTCTCCAGGTTTTTTTTTATAAATCTTTCCATTTCCTCCTTCTCCTTTGGGCTCATGGAGTATAATCTGGGCTTCGGGAGTTTTGCCCCAGGCTTGAATTCAATGGTACAGTCTGTGGGTCGGTGGGGGGGAAGCTCATTCGCCCTCTCCTCACTGAAGACTTCAGCAAGGTCCCTATATTCCTCTGGTATTTCTGTTAATCTTTTTTCCTCTCCTATGGATGCTTTTTCTATTCTTGATTCTGGTAGCCTCCCTTGGGGTTTTAAGTCCATGGGGTCCCCCTTCGGGAATTTGATTTCTGTCGTCCTCCAATTTACCCAGGGGTTCCATTTTTTCAACCATTCCATCCCTAGAATCATTGGGCATTCCATACCTGGGGTCACCACAAATGTTAAGTCCTCTTCATGGTTGCCCAGGGAGAGATGTATTGGCAAAGTGGCTAGGGTAGCTGGCACCCCCCCTGCTATGGATCCATCTAGCTGGCCAAATGAGATTGGTTGTTCCAGTCTCCTGGATGGGATGCCCAGATTCCCCACTAGTGTTGGGCTAATGAGGCAGCGGGTACAGCCAGAGTCTATTAAGGCTTTCACCTTCACAGCTTCGGGCATGGGGGGGATTAATATAGTCACTGTTTTGAAGATGGGTGTGATGCGTCCACTTACCAGGGGTTCGCCTTCCGAGCTGTCATCTGAGGCATCCACCGTCCCTGTGGTGTAGGCTGGAGTTCTTTCCCCTTGGTGAGCAGAGGTGGGGGTTTCTGCAATTTCCATCATTTTCATGGCTGTTTCTTTTGGCTTAGCTGAATACCCTCTGGGTTTGTTGATTGGGGATCTGTCTGGGTTGTGCTGGGGGGCCTTTGAGCGGCATTCTACAGCTCGATGCCCTTCTCTTCCGCACTTGAAACACCCCATCTGCTTCTTGGCTGTATCCGATGATTTCACCGGTTGGTGTGTCAGCTCAGGCGGGGGGCGGCTCCATTGTTTTCCTCGGCGATGCCTCTTCAATATGTCGATCTCTGCTTCCTCTGCCAAGACGTACCATTCCTCAAGTCGATGTGGGTCTCCTCGGGGCAGGCAAGCATCATATAGATCATAGTTTAGTCCGTCTTTGAAACGGCCAAGGAGGATGTCTTCTGGCCAATTCAGTTTGCTGGCAATGGCCCGGAATTCTTGTGTATACTCAGCCACTGGGCGTTTGCCCTGCCTCATCGTTGTTATTCTTTCACGGGCTTTGCGATCAGCCAGGGGGTCTTCAAATCGTCTTCTCAAAGAGGACATGAAACGGTTGAAGTTACTGAGTTCTGGGGCATTGGAGTCATGCAGGTTCACCACCCAATCTGCAGCTGGTCCATCCAGGGCAGATTGCACGATCCGGATGCGGGCTTTGTCGCTGGGGATGTCCTGCCCATATTCCTCCATGTAGCTGAGGACTTGGGTTAGGAAAAACCCCAAGCGTGTTGGCTCCCCTTTGAATTTCACCTCCAACGGTGGACGTCTTGGAATGGATCGGTGCCTCCATTGTGGGTGGTAGTGTCTTCTGTCCAGATTTCCATCTTGGGTCCGGTAGGGGGTGGGAGCTCCTGGATCAGTAAATGTCCCTGGGGTTGCAGGTTCCACGTCCCCCTCGGTGTCTCTCCCTTTGTGGCTCCAGGAACTGGGGCGGGCGTAGGGCTCAGGAATCTCCTCTCCTAGGGAGCTGAGAGTTCTCTTCATCAGGTCAATAGCTTTCTCTAGGATCCAGTCTGAGTACTGCATACAGCTTCCTCCCTCTTCACTTGCGTGCAGGGATTTCTCCATCTCCTGCTTCCATTCTGGTTGCTTGGTCCCCCGTCTCAGGGTCACTTTTCTTGATTCCTTTCCCCACTCGCTTTTCTTTCCAACGCCCATCGACCAGCGAGGCTTGTGGTCCTGTGTCTCCACCACTTCTTCTTCTGAGAAATCTGGCCTCTCGGATCCCAACATCTGGCAAGGTTCCAACTGGGTCAGCGGCTCTCTTTCCAGGGAGTTTTCTCCCTCTCTTGCTTCGTTGTCTGACATGGTAAATTTTTGCAAAATCCCCCGGCAAGGGTCTACCTTCCAGGTGGATTAATTTTGCAAGTCCTGTCTAATGTAAGGACCCACCCCACTTTGCATCTTAAGAAGACAGAACTCTTGGAATAGTTCTTCCAACAGGAATCCTTTATTAAGAGAAAATGGTTGCAGGCATGCTAGACAGGACTTGGGGTCCAAGCTCTCCCATTCAAGGTTTTAAGGGGTTCCCCAGTAGTCCCACCCAATCAACCCCCCTTCCAGTGATAGTTTCAAGTATCACAATTCCACCCCGTTTCTTCTTCCTTCCGTCTGGATGGAGACTTCAGATAACTACATGAAAGGCAAATACTCTTCTTTGTTATTGCTAATGATCTCTGGTGCTAACGCTTTGAGGTTACAATAGGTTACAATAAACACACATTCAGCATTCAGCTCTTTGAAGTCTATTGAAGGAAGTGAGGGCCATAAAGCCCCTTTGTTCTCCCCCTTCTCTCCCTCTTATGGCAGAATCCAAAGAAGGCAGAATTGGGAGTTTCTATATTTGATAATTAAAGATGAAGTATGATTGGATTCTGACACTACCTATCTGTATCTATCTATCTACCTACCTACCTATCTGTATCTATCAATCTACCTACCTACCTATCTCTATCTATCTATCTACCTACCTACATATCTGTATCTATATATCTACCTACCTACCTATCTGTATCTATCTATCTACCTATCTACCTATCTCTATCTATCTATCTACCTACCTACCTATCTGTATCTATCAATCTACCTACCTACCTATCTCTATCTATCTACATACCTACCTATCTCTATCTATCAATCTACCTACCTACCTATCTGTATCTATCTATCTACCTATCTACCTATATCTATCAATCTACCTACCTACCTATCTGTATCTATCAATCTACCTACCTACCTATCTCTATCTATCAATGTACCTACCTACCTATCTCTATCTATCAATCTACCTACCTACCAATCTGTATCTATCTATCTACCTACCTACCTATCTGTATCTATCAATCTACCTACCTACCTATCTCTATCTATCTATCTACCTACCTACATATCTGTATCTATATATCTACCTACCTACCTATCTGTATCTATCTATCTACATATCTACCTATCTCTATCTATCTATCTACCTACCTACCTATCTGTATCTATCAATCTACCTACCTACCTACCTATCTCTATCTATCTATCTACCTACCTACCTATCTCTATCTATCAATATACCTACCTACCTATCTGTATCTATCTATCTACCTATCTACCTATATCTATCAATCTACCTACCTACCTATCTGTATCTATCAATCTACCTACCTACCTATCTCTATCTATCTACCTACCTACCTATCTCTATCTATCAATCTACCTACCTACCTATCTCTATCTATCTATCTACCTACCTACCTATCTCTATCTATCAATGTACCTACCTACCTATCTCTATCTATCAATCTACCTACCTACCTATCTGTATCTATCTATCTACCTACCTACCTATCTGTATCTATCAATCTACCTACCTACCTATCTCTATCTATCTATCTACCTACCTACATATCTGTATCTATATATCTACCTATCTACCTATATCTATCAATCTACCTACCTACCTATCTCTATCTATCTATCTACCTACCTATCTCTATCTATCAATCTACCTACCTACCTATCTCTATCTATCTATCTACCTACCCACCTATCTGTATTTATCTATCTACTTACCTATCTGTATCTATCTACCTACCTACCTACGTATCTCTATCTATCTATCTACCTACCTACCTATCTCTATCTATCAATCTACCTACCTACCTATCTCTATCTTTCTATCTACCTATCTACCTATCTCTATCTATCAATCTACCGACCTACCTATCTCTATCTATCAATCTACCTACCTACCTATCTGTATCTATCTATCTACCTATCTACCTATCTCTATCTATCAATCTACCGACCTACCTATCTCTATCTATCTATCTACCTACCTACCTACCTATCTGTATCTATCAATCTACCTACCTACCTATCTCTATCTATCTATCTACCTACCTACATATCTGTATCTATATATCTACCTACCTACCTATCTGTATCTATCTATCTACCTATCTACCTATCTCTATCTATCTATCTACCTACCTACCTATCTGTATCTATCAATCTACCTACCTACCTATCTCTATCTATCTACATACCTACCTATCTCTATCTATCAATCTACCTACCTACCTATCTGTATCTATCTATCTACCTATCTACCTATATCTATCAATCTACCTACCTACCTATCTGTATCTATCAATCTACCTACCTACCTATCTCTATCTATCAATGTACCTACCTACCTATCTCTATCTATCAATCTACCTACCTACCAATCTGTATCTATCTATCTACCTACCTACCTATCTGTATCTATCAATCTACCTACCTACCTATCTCTATCTATCTATCTACCTACCTACATATCTGTATCTATATATCTACCTACCTACCTATCTGTATCTATCTATCTACATATCTACCTATCTCTATCTATCTATCTACCTACCTACCTATCTGTATCTATCAATCTACCTACCTACCTATCTCTATCTATCTATCTACCTACCTACCTATCTCTATCTATCAATATACCTACCTACCTATCTGTATCTATCTATCTACCTATCTACCTATATCTATCAATCTACCTACCTACCTATCTGTATCTATCAATCTACCTACCTACCTATCTCTATCTATCTACCTACCTACCTATCTCTATCTATCAATCTACCTACCTACCTATCTCTATCTATCTATCTACCTACCTACCTATCTCTATCTATCAATGTACCTACCTACCTATCTCTATCTATCAATCTACCTACCTACCTATCTGTATCTATCTATCTACCTACCTACCTATCTGTATCTATCAATCTACCTACCTACCTATCTCTATCTATCTATCTACCTACCTACATATCTGTATCTATATATCTACCTATCTACCTATATCTATCAATCTACCTACCTACCTATCTCTATCTATCTATCTACCTACCTATCTCTATCTATCAATCTACCTACCTACCTATCTCTATCTATCTATCTACCTACCCACCTATCTGTATTTATCTATCTACTTACCTATCTGTATCTATCTACCTACCTACCTACGTATCTCTATCTATCTATCTACCTACCTACCTATCTCTATCTATCAATCTACCTACCTACCTATCTCTATCTTTCTATCTACCTATCTACCTATCTCTATCTATCAATCTACCGACCTACCTATCTCTATCTATCAATCTACCTACCTACCTATCTGTATCTATCTATCTACCTATCTACCTATCTCTATCTATCAATCTACCGACCTACCTATCTCTATCTATCTATCTACCTACCTACCTATCTGTATCTATCAATCTACCTACCTACCTATCTCTATCTATCTATCTACCTACCTACCTATCTCTATCTATCAATCTACCTACCTACCTATCTGTATCTATCTACCTACCTACCTACGTATCTCTATCTATCTATCTACCTACCTATCTCTATCAATCTACCTACCTACCTATCTCTATCTATCTGTCTACCTATCTACCTATCTCTATCTATCAATCTACCTACCTACCTATCTCTATCTATCAATCTACCTACCTACCTATCTGTATCTATCTATCTACCTACCTACCTATCTGTATCTATCTACCTACCCACCTACCTATCTCTATCTATCTATCTACCTACCTACCTATCTGTATCTATCAATCTACCTACCTACCTATCTCTATCTATCTATCTACCTACCTACCTATCTCTATCTATCAATGTACCTACCTACCTATCTCTATCTATCAATCTACCTACCTACCTGTCTGTATCTATCTATCTACCTACCTACCTATCTGTATCTATCAATCTACCTACCTACCTATCTCTATCTATCTATCTACCTACCTACATATCTGTATCTATATATCTACCTACCTACCTATCTGTATCTATCTATCTACCTATCTACCTATCTCTATCTATCAATCTACCTACCTACCTATCTCTATCTATCAATCTACCTACCTACCTATCTGTATCTATCTATCTATCTACCTACCTATCTGTATCTATCAATCTACCTACCTACCTATCTCTATCTATCAATCTACCTACCTACCTATCTCTATCTATCTACATACCTACCTACCTATCTCTATCTATCAATCTACCTACCTACCTATCTCTATCTATCTATCTACCTACCTACCTATCTCTATCTATCTATCTACCTACCTACCTATCTCTATCTATCTACCTACCTACCTATCTCTATCTATCAATCTACCTACCTACCTATCTCTATCTATCTATCTACCTACCTACCTATCTCTATCTATCTATCTACCTACCTACCTATCTCTATCTATCAATCTACCTACCTACCTATCTGTATCTATCTATCTACCTACCTACCTATCTCTATCTATCAATCTACCTACCTACCTACCTATCTCTATCTATCTACCTACCTACCTACCTATCTCTATCTATCAATCTACCTACCTACCTATCTCTATCTATTTACCTACCTACCTACCTATCTCTATCTATCTACCTACCTACCTATCTCTATCTATCTATCTACCTACCTACCTATCTGTATCTATCTATCTACCTACCTACCTATCTGTATCTATCAATCTACCTACCTACCTATCTCTATCTATCTATCTACCGACCTATCTGTATCTATCAATCTACCTACCTACCTATCTCTATCTATCTATCTACCTACCTACCTATCTCTATCTATCAATCTACCTACCTACCTATCTCTATCTATCTATCTACCTACCTACCTATCTCTATCTATCAATGTACCTACCTACCTATCTCTATCTATCAATCTACCTACCTACCTATCTGTATCTATCTATCTACCTACCTACCTATCTGTATCTATCAATCTACCTACCTACCTATCTCTATCTATCTATCTACCTACCTACCTACCTATCTGTATCTATATATCTACCTACCTACCTATCTGTATCTATCTATCTACCTACCTACCTATCTCTATCTATCTATCTACCTACCTATCTCTATCTATCAATCTACCTACCTACCTATCTCTATCTATCTATCTACCTACCTACCTATCTCTATCTATCAATCTACCTACCTACCTATCTGTATCTATCTATGTACCTATCTACCTATATCTATCAATCTACCTACCTACCTATCTGTATCTATCAATCTACCTACCTACCTATCTCTATCTATCTATCTACCTACCTACCTATCTCTATCTATCAATCTACCTACCTACCTATCTCTATCTATCTATCTACCTACCTACCTATCTCTATCTATCTATCTACCTACCTACCTATCTCTATCTATCTACCTACCTACCTACCTATCTCTATCTATCTACCTACCTACCTACCTATCTCTATCTATCTATCTACCTACCTACCTATCTCTATCTATCTATCAATCTACCTACCTACCTATCTGTATCTATATATCTACCTACCTACCTATCTCTATCTATCAATCTACCTACCTACCTATCTCTATCTATCTACCTACCTACCTACCTACCTACCTATCTCTATCTATCTATCTACCTACCTACCTACCTATCTCTATCTATCTATCTACCTACCTACCTATCTGTATCTATCTATCTACCTACCTACCTATCTGTATCTATCAATCTACCTACCTACCTATCTCTATCTATCTATCTACCTACCTATCTCTATCTATCAATCTACCTACCTACCTATCTCTATCTATCTACCTACCCACCTATCTGTATTTATCTATCTACTTACCTATCTGTATCTATCTACCTACCTACCTACGTATCTCTATCTATCTATCTACCTACCTACCTACCTATCTCTATCTATCAATCTACCTACCTACCTATCTCTATCTATCTATCTACCTATCTACCTATCTCTATCTATCAATCTACCTACCTACCTATCTCTATCTATCAATCTACCTACCTACCTATCTGTATCTATCTATCTACCTACCTACCTATCTGTATCTATCTATCTACCTACCTACCTATCTCTATCTATCTACCTACCTACCTATGTATCTATCAATCTACCTACCTACCTATCTGTATCTATCTATCTACCTACCTACCTATCTGTATCTATCAATCTACCTACCTACCTATCTCTATCTATCTACCTACCTACCTATCTCTATCTATCAATCTACCTACCTACCTATCTCTATCTATCTATCTACCTACCTACCTATCTGTATCTATCAATCTACCTACCTACCTATCTCTATCTACCTATCTACCTACCTATCTCTATCTATCAATCTACCTACCTACCTATCTGTATCTATCAATCTACCTACCTACCTATCTGTATCTATCTATATACCTACCTACCTATCTATCTATCTATCTACCTACCTACTAATCTCTATCGATCAATCTACCTACCTACCAATCTGTATTTATCTATCTGCTTACCTATCTGTATCTATCTACCTACCTACCTACGTATCTCTATCTATCTATCTACCTACCTACCTATCTCTATCTATCAATCTACCTACCTACCTATCTCTATCTATCTATCTACCTATCTACCTATCTCTATCTATCAATCTACCTACCTACCTATCTCTATCTATCAATCTACCTACCTACCTATCTGTATCTATCTATCTACCTACCTACCTATCTGTATCTATCTATCTACCTACCTACCTATCTCTATCTATCTATCTACCTACCTACCTATCTCTATCTATCAATCTACCTACCTACCTATCTGTATCTATCTATCTACCTATCTACCTATCTCTATCTATCTATCTACCTACCTACCTATCTGTATCTATCAATCTACCTACCTACCTATCTGTATTTATCTATCTACCTACCTATCTGTATCTATCTACCTACCTACCTACGTATCTCTATCTATCTATCTATCTATCTACCTACCTATCTCTATCTATCAATCTACCTACCTACCTATCTCTATCTATCTGTCTACCTATCTACCTATCTCTATCTATCAATCTACCTACCTACCTATCTCTATCTATCAATCTACCTACCTACCTATCTGTATCTATCTACCTACCTACCTACCTACCTATCTCTATCTATCTATCTTCCTACCTACCTATCTGTATCTATCAATCTACCTACCTACCTATCTCTATCTATCTATCTACCTACCTACCTATCTCTATCTATCAATCTACCTACCTATCTGTATCTATCTATCTACCTATCTACCTATCTCTATCTATCAATCTACCTACCTACCTATCTCTATCTATCAATCTACCTACCCACCTATCTGTATTTATCTATCTACCTACCTATCTCTATCTATCAATCTATCTACCTACCTATCTCTATCTATCTACCTACCTACCTATCTATCTCTATCTATCAATCTACCTACCTACCTATCTGTATTTATCTATCTACCTACCTACCTATCTGTATCTATCTATCTACCTACCTACCTATCTCTATCTATCTATCTACCTACCTACCTATCTCTATCTATCTATCTACCTACCTACCTATCTCTATCTATCTATCTACCTACCTACCTATCTGTATCTATCAATCTACCTACCTACCTATCTGTATTTATCTATCTACCTACCTATCTGTATCTACCTACCTACCTACCTACGTATCTCTATCTATCTATCTACCTACCTACCTATCTCTATCTATCAATCTACCTACCTACCTATCTGTATCTATTTATCTACCTATCTACCTATCTCTATCTATCAATCTACCTACCTACCTATCTCTATCTATCAATCTACCTACTTACCTATCTGTATCTATCTATCTACCTACCTACCTATCTGTATCTATCAATCTACCTACCTACCTATCTCTATCTATCTATCTACCTACCTACCTATCTCTATCTATCAATCTACCTACCTACCTATCTCTATCTATCTATCTACCTACCTATCTCTATCTATCAATCTACCTACCTACCTATCTCTATCTATCTATCTACCTACCCACCTATCTGTATTTATCTATCTACTTACCTATCTGTATCTATCTACCTACCTACCTACGTATCTCTATCTATCTATCTACCTACCTACCTATCTCTATCTATCAATCTACCTACCTACCTATCTCTATCTATCTATCTACCTACCTACCTATCTCTATCTATCTATCTACCTACCTACCTATCTCTATCTATCAATCTACCTACCTACCTATCTGTATCTATCTATCTACCTACCTACCTATCTCTATCTATCTATCTATCTACCTACCTACTTATCTGTATCTATCTATCTACCTACCTACCTATCTGTATCTATCAATCTACCTACCTACCTATCTCTATCTATCTATCTACCTACCTATCTCTATCTATCAATCTACCTACCTACCTATCTCTATCTATCTATCTACCTACCCACCTATCTGTATTTATCTATCTACTTACCTATCTGTATCTATCTACCTACCTACCTACGTATCTCTATCTATCTATCTACCTACCTACCTATCTCTATCTATCAATCTACCTACCTACCTATCTCTATCTATCTATCTACCTATCTACCTATCTCTATCTATCAATCTACCTACCTACCTATCTCTATCTATCAATCTACCTACCTACCTATCTCTATCTATCAATCTACCTACCTACCTATCTCTATCTATCTATCTACCTACCCACCTATCTGTATTTATCTATCTACTTACCTATCTGTATCTATCTACCTACCTACCTACGTATCTCTATCTATCTATCTACCTACCTACCTATCTCTATCTATCAATCTACCTACCTACCTATCTCTATCTATCTATCTACCTATCTACCTATCTCTATCTATCAATCTACCTACCTACCTATCTCTATCTATCAATCTACCTACCTACCTATCTGTATCTATCTATCTACCTACCTACCTATCTGTATCTATCTATCTACCTACCTACCTATCTCTATCTTTCTATCTACCTACCTACCTATCTGTATCTATCAATCTACCTACCTACCTATTTGTATTTATCTATCTACCTACCTATCTGTATCTATCTACCTACCTACCTACGTATCTCTATCTATCTATCTACCTACCTATCTCTATCTATCAATCTACCTACCTACCTATCTCTATCTATCTGTCTACCTATCTACCTATCTACCTATCTCTATCTATCAATCTACCTACCTACCTATCTCTATCTATCAATCTACCTACCTACCTATCTGTATCTATCTATCTACCTACCTAACTATCTCTATCTATCTATCTACCTACCTACATATCTGAATCTATATATCTACCTACCTACCTATCTGTATCTATCTATGTACCTATCTACCTATCTCTATCTATCAATCTACCTACCTACCTATCTCTATCTATCTACCTACCCACCTATCTATATATATCTATCTACCTACCTATCTCTATCTATCAATCTACCTACCTACCTATCTGTATCTATCTATCTACCTATCTACCTATCTCTATCTATCAATCTACCTACCTACCTATCTGTATCTATCTACCTACCTACCTATCTGTATCTATCTATCTAACTACCTACCTATCTGTATCTATCAATCTACCTACCTACCTATCTCTATCTATCTATCTACCTACCTACCTATCTCTATCTATCTATCTACCTACCTACCTATCTGTATCTATCTATCTACCTACCTATCTCTATCTATCTATCTACCTACCTACCTATCTCTATCTATCTATCGACCTACCTACCTATCTCTATCTATCTATCTACCTACCTACCTATCTCTATCTATCTATCTACCTACCTACCTATCTGTATTTATCTATCTACCTACCTATCTGTATCTATCTACCTACCTTCCTACGTATCTCTATCTATCTATCTACCTACCTACCTATCTCTATCTATCAATCTACCTACCTACCTATCTCTATCTATCTATCTACCTATCTACCTATCTCTATCTATCAATCTACCTACCTACCTATCTCTATCTATCAATCTACCTACCTACCTATCTGTATCTATCAATCTACCTACCTACCTATCTCTATCTATCAATCTACCTACCTACCTATCTCTATCTATCAATCTACCTACCTACCTATCTCTATCTATCAATCTACCTACCTACCTATCTCTATCTATCTATCTACCTATCTACCTATCTCTATCTATCAATCTACCTACCTACCTATCTCTATCTATCAATCTACCTACCTACCTATCTGTATCTATCAATCTACCTACCTACCTATCTCTATCTATCAATCTACCTACCTACCTATCTCTATCTATCTATCTATCTACCTACCTACCTATCTCTATCTATCAATCTACCTACCTACCTATCTGTATCTATCAATCTACCTACCTACCTATCTGTATCTATCTATATACCTACCTACCTCTCTATCTATCTATCTACCTACCTACTAATCTCTATCGATCAATCTACCTACCTACCAATCTGTATCTATCTATCTACCTACCTACCTATCTGTATCTATCTACCTACCTACCTACATATCTCTATCTATCTATCTACCTACCTACCTATCTCTATCTATCAATCTACCTACCTACCTATCTGTATCTATCTATCTACCTACCCACCTATCTGTATTTATCTATCTACCTACCTATCTCTATCTATCTACCTACCTACCTATCTCTATCTATCAATCTACCTACCTACCTATCTGTATCTATCTATTTACCTACCTACCTATCTGTATCTATCTATCTATCTATCTACCTACCTACCTACCTACCTATCTGTATCTATCTATCTACCTACCTACCTATCTGTATCTATCAATCTACCTACCTACCTATCTCTATCTACCTATCTACCTACCTATCTCTATCTATCTATCTACCTACCTACCTATCTCTATCTATCAATCTACCTACCTACCTATCTCTATCTATCTATCTACCTACCTACCTATCTCTATCTATCTATCTACCTACCTACCTATCTCTATCTATCTACCTACCTACCTACCTATCTCTATCTATCTACCTACCTACCTACCTATCTCTATCTATCTATCTACCTACCTACCTATCTCTATCTATCTATCAATCTACCTACCTACCTATCTGTATCTATATATCTACCTACCTACCTATCTCTATCTATCAATCTACCTACCTACCTATCTCTATCTATCTACCTACCTACCTACCTACCTACCTATCTCTATCTATCTATCTACCTACCTACCTACCTATCTCTATCTATCTATCTACCTACCTACCTATCTGTATCTATCTATCTACCTACCTACCTATCTGTATCTATCAATCTACCTACCTACCTATCTCTATCTATCTATCTACCTACCTATCTCTATCTATCAATCTACCTACCTACCTATCTCTATCTATCTACCTACCCACCTATCTGTATTTATCTATCTACTTACCTATCTGTATCTATCTACCTACCTACCTACGTATCTCTATCTATCTATCTACCTACCTACCTACCTATCTCTATCTATCAATCTACCTACCTACCTATCTCTATCTATCTATCTACCTATCTACCTATCTCTATCTATCAATCTACCTACCTACCTATCTCTATCTATCAATCTACCTACCTACCTATCTGTATCTATCTATCTACCTACCTACCTATCTGTATCTATCTATCTACCTACCTACCTATCTCTATCTATCTACCTACCTACCTATGTATCTATCAATCTACCTACCTACCTATCTGTATCTATCTATCTACCTACCTACCTATCTGTATCTATCAATCTACCTACCTACCTATCTCTATCTATCTACCTACCTACCTATCTCTATCTATCAATCTACCTACCTACCTATCTCTATCTATCTATCTACCTACCTACCTATCTGTATCTATCAATCTACCTACCTACCTATCTCTATCTACCTATCTACCTACCTATCTCTATCTATCAATCTACCTACCTACCTATCTGTATCTATCAATCTACCTACCTACCTATCTGTATCTATCTATATACCTACCTACCTATCTATCTATCTATCTACCTACCTACTAATCTCTATCGATCAATCTACCTACCTACCAATCTGTATTTATCTATCTGCTTACCTATCTGTATCTATCTACCTACCTACCTACGTATCTCTATCTATCTATCTACCTACCTACCTATCTCTATCTATCAATCTACCTACCTACCTATCTCTATCTATCTATCTACCTATCTACCTATCTCTATCTATCAATCTACCTACCTACCTATCTCTATCTATCAATCTACCTACCTACCTATCTGTATCTATCTATCTACCTACCTACCTATCTGTATCTATCTATCTACCTACCTACCTATCTCTATCTATCTATCTACCTACCTACCTATCTCTATCTATCAATCTACCTACCTACCTATCTGTATCTATCTATCTACCTATCTACCTATCTCTATCTATCTATCTACCTACCTACCTATCTGTATCTATCAATCTACCTACCTACCTATCTGTATTTATCTATCTACCTACCTATCTGTATCTATCTACCTACCTACCTACGTATCTCTATCTATCTATCTATCTATCTACCTACCTATCTCTATCTATCAATCTACCTACCTACCTATCTCTATCTATCTGTCTACCTATCTACCTATCTCTATCTATCAATCTACCTACCTACCTATCTCTATCTATCAATCTACCTACCTACCTATCTGTATCTATCTACCTACCTACCTACCTACCTATCTCTATCTATCTATCTTCCTACCTACCTATCTGTATCTATCAATCTACCTACCTACCTATCTCTATCTATCTATCTACCTACCTACCTATCTCTATCTATCAATCTACCTACCTATCTGTATCTATCTATCTACCTATCTACCTATCTCTATCTATCAATCTACCTACCTACCTATCTCTATCTATCAATCTACCTACCCACCTATCTGTATTTATCTATCTACCTACCTATCTCTATCTATCAATCTATCTACCTACCTATCTCTATCTATCTACCTACCTACCTATCTATCTCTATCTATCAATCTACCTACCTACCTATCTGTATTTATCTATCTACCTACCTACCTATCTGTATCTATCTATCTACCTACCTACCTATCTCTATCTATCTATCTACCTACCTACCTATCTCTATCTATCTATCTACCTACCTACCTATCTCTATCTATCTATCTACCTACCTACCTATCTGTATCTATCAATCTACCTACCTACCTATCTGTATTTATCTATCTACCTACCTATCTGTATCTACCTACCTACCTACCTACGTATCTCTATCTATCTATCTACCTACCTACCTATCTCTATCTATCAATCTACCTACCTACCTATCTGTATCTATTTATCTACCTATCTACCTATCTCTATCTATCAATCTACCTACCTACCTATCTCTATCTATCAATCTACCTACTTACCTATCTGTATCTATCTATCTACCTACCTACCTATCTGTATCTATCAATCTACCTACCTACCTATCTCTATCTATCTATCTACCTACCTACCTATCTCTATCTATCAATCTACCTACCTACCTATCTCTATCTATCTATCTACCTACCTATCTCTATCTATCAATCTACCTACCTACCTATCTCTATCTATCTATCTACCTACCCACCTATCTGTATTTATCTATCTACTTACCTATCTGTATCTATCTACCTACCTACCTACGTATCTCTATCTATCTATCTACCTACCTACCTATCTCTATCTATCAATCTACCTACCTACCTATCTCTATCTATCTATCTACCTACCTACCTATCTCTATCTATCTATCTACCTACCTACCTATCTCTATCTATCAATCTACCTACCTACCTATCTGTATCTATCTATCTACCTACCTACCTATCTCTATCTATCTATCTATCTACCTACCTACTTATCTGTATCTATCTATCTACCTACCTACCTATCTGTATCTATCAATCTACCTACCTACCTATCTCTATCTATCTATCTACCTACCTATCTCTATCTATCAATCTACCTACCTACCTATCTCTATCTATCTATCTACCTACCCACCTATCTGTATTTATCTATCTACTTACCTATCTGTATCTATCTACCTACCTACCTACGTATCTCTATCTATCTATCTACCTACCTACCTATCTCTATCTATCAATCTACCTACCTACCTATCTCTATCTATCTATCTACCTATCTACCTATCTCTATCTATCAATCTACCTACCTACCTATCTCTATCTATCAATCTACCTACCTACCTATCTCTATCTATCAATCTACCTACCTACCTATCTCTATCTATCTATCTACCTACCCACCTATCTGTATTTATCTATCTACTTACCTATCTGTATCTATCTACCTACCTACCTACGTATCTCTATCTATCTATCTACCTACCTACCTATCTCTATCTATCAATCTACCTACCTACCTATCTCTATCTATCTATCTACCTATCTACCTATCTCTATCTATCAATCTACCTACCTACCTATCTCTATCTATCAATCTACCTACCTACCTATCTGTATCTATCTATCTACCTACCTACCTATCTGTATCTATCTATCTACCTACCTACCTATCTCTATCTTTCTATCTACCTACCTACCTATCTGTATCTATCAATCTACCTACCTACCTATTTGTATTTATCTATCTACCTACCTATCTGTATCTATCTACCTACCTACCTACGTATCTCTATCTATCTATCTACCTACCTATCTCTATCTATCAATCTACCTACCTACCTATCTCTATCTATCTGTCTACCTATCTACCTATCTACCTATCTCTATCTATCAATCTACCTACCTACCTATCTCTATCTATCAATCTACCTACCTACCTATCTGTATCTATCTATCTACCTACCTAACTATCTCTATCTATCTATCTACCTACCTACATATCTGAATCTATATATCTACCTACCTACCTATCTGTATCTATCTATGTACCTATCTACCTATCTCTATCTATCAATCTACCTACCTACCTATCTCTATCTATCTACCTACCCACCTATCTATATATATCTATCTACCTACCTATCTCTATCTATCAATCTACCTACCTACCTATCTGTATCTATCTATCTACCTATCTACCTATCTCTATCTATCAATCTACCTACCTACCTATCTGTATCTATCTACCTACCTACCTATCTGTATCTATCTATCTAACTACCTACCTATCTGTATCTATCAATCTACCTACCTACCTATCTCTATCTATCTATCTACCTACCTACCTATCTCTATCTATCTATCTACCTACCTACCTATCTGTATCTATCTATCTACCTACCTATCTCTATCTATCTATCTACCTACCTACCTATCTCTATCTATCTATCGACCTACCTACCTATCTCTATCTATCTATCTACCTACCTACCTATCTCTATCTATCTATCTACCTACCTACCTATCTGTATTTATCTATCTACCTACCTATCTGTATCTATCTACCTACCTTCCTACGTATCTCTATCTATCTATCTACCTACCTACCTATCTCTATCTATCAATCTACCTACCTACCTATCTCTATCTATCTATCTACCTATCTACCTATCTCTATCTATCAATCTACCTACCTACCTATCTCTATCTATCAATCTACCTACCTACCTATCTGTATCTATCAATCTACCTACCTACCTATCTCTATCTATCAATCTACCTACCTACCTATCTCTATCTATCAATCTACCTACCTACCTATCTCTATCTATCAATCTACCTACCTACCTATCTCTATCTATCTATCTACCTATCTACCTATCTCTATCTATCAATCTACCTACCTACCTATCTCTATCTATCAATCTACCTACCTACCTATCTGTATCTATCAATCTACCTACCTACCTATCTCTATCTATCAATCTACCTACCTACCTATCTCTATCTATCTATCTATCTACCTACCTACCTATCTCTATCTATCAATCTACCTACCTACCTATCTGTATCTATCAATCTACCTACCTACCTATCTGTATCTATCTATATACCTACCTACCTCTCTATCTATCTATCTACCTACCTACTAATCTCTATCTATCTATCTACCTATCTACCTATCTCTATCTATCAATCTACCTACCTACCTATCTCTATCTATCAATCTACCTACCTACCTATCTGTATCTATCAATCTACCTACCTACCTATCTCTATCTATCAATCTACCTACCTACCTATCTCTATCTATCTATCTATCTACCTACCTACCTATCTCTATCTATCAATCTACCTACCTACCTATCTGTATCTATCAATCTACCTACCTACCTATCTGTATCTATCTATATACCTACCTACCTCTCTATCTATCTATCTACCTACCTACTAATCTCTATCGATCAATCTACCTACCTACCAATCTGTATCTATCTATCTACCTACCTACCTATCTGTATCTATCTACCTACCTACCTACATATCTCTATCTATCTATCTACCTACCTACCTATCTCTATCTATCAATCTACCTACCTACCTATCTGTATCTATCTATCTACCTACCCACCTATCTGTATTTATCTATCTACCTACCTATCTCTATCTATCTACCTACCTACCTATCTCTATCTATCAATCTACCTACCTACCTATCTGTATCTATCTATTTACCTACCTACCTATCTGTATCTATCTATCTATCTATCTACCTACCTACCTACCTACCTATCTGTATCTATCTATCTACCTACCTACCTATCTGTATCTATCAATCTACCTACCTACCTATCTCTATCTACCTATCTACCTACCTATCTCTATCTATCAATCTACCTACCTACCTATCTCTATCTATCTATCTACCTACCCACCTATCTGTATTTATCTATCTGCTTACCTATCTGTATCTATCTACCTACCTACCTACGTATCTCTATCTATCTATCTACCTACCTACCTATCTCTATCTATCAATCTACCTACCTACCTATCTCTATCTATCTATCTACCTATCTAACTATCTCTATCTATCAATCTACCTACCTATCTGTATCTATCTACCTACCTACCTACGTATCTCTATCTATCTATCTACCTACCTATCTCTATCTATCAATCTACCTACCTACCTATCTCTATCTATCTGTCTACCTATCTACCTATCTCTATCTATCAATCTACCTACCTACCTATATCTATCTATCAATCTACCTACCTACCTATCTGTATCTATCTACCTACCTACCTACCTATCTCTATCTATCTATCTACCTACCTACCTATCTGTATCTATCAATCTACCTACCTACCTATCTCTATCTATCTATCTATCTACCTACCTACCTATCTCTATCTATCAATCTACCTACCTACCTATCTGTATCTATCTATCTACCTATCTACCTATCTCTATCTATCAATCTACCTACCTACCTATCTCTATCTATCTATCTACCTACCCACCTATCTTTATTTATGTATCTACCTACCTATCTCTATCTATCAATCTATCTACCTACCTATCTCTATCTATCTACCTACCTACCTATCTATCTCTATCTATCAATCTACCTACCTACCTATCTGTATCTATCTATCTACCTACCTACCTATCTGTATCTATCTATCTACCTACCTACCTATCTCTATCTATCTATCTACCTACCTACCTATCTCTATCTATCTATCTACCTACCTACCTATCTGTATCTATCAATCTACCTACCTACCTATCTGTATCTATCTATCTACCTACCTACCTATCTGTATGTATCTATCTACCTACCTACCTATCTCTATCTATCTATCTACCTACCTACCTATCTCTATCTATTTATCTACCTACCTACCTATCTCTATCTATCTATCTACCTATCTACCTATCTCTATCTATCAATCTACCTACCTACCTATCTCTATCTATCTATCTACCTACCCACCTATCTGTATCTATCTATCTACCTACCTACCTATCTCTATCTATCTATCTACCTACCTACCTATCTCTATCTATCTATCTACTTACCTACCTATCTGTATTTATCTATCTACCTACCTATCTGTATCTATCTACCTACCTTCCTACGTATCTCTATCTATCTATCTACCTACCTACCTATCTCTATCTATCAATCTACCTACCTACCTATCTCTATCTATCTATCTACCTATCTACCTATCTCTATCTATCAATCTACCTACCTACCTATCTCTATCTATCAATCTACCTACCTACCTATCTGTATCTATCTATCTACCTACCTACCTATCTGTATCTATCAATCTACCTACCTACCTATCTCTATCTATCTATCTACCTACCTACCTATCTGTATCTATCAATCTACCTACCTATCTCTATCTATCTATCTACCTACCTACCTATCTCTATCTATCAATCTACCTACCTACCTATCTGTATCTATCTATCTACCTATCTACCTATCTCTATCTATCAATCTACCTACCTACCTATCTCTATCTATCTATCTACCTACCCACCTATCTGTATTTATCTACTTACCTACCTATCTCTATCTATCAATCTACCTACCTACCTATCTCTTTCTATCTATCTACCTATCTACCTATCTCTATCTATCAATCTACCTACCTACCTATCTGTATCTATCTATCTACCTACCTACCTATCTGTATCTATCTATCTACCTACCTACCTATCTCTATCTTTCTATCTACCTACCTACCTATCTCTATCTATCAATCTACCTACCTACCTATCTGTATCTATCTATCTACCTATCTACCTATCTCTATCTATCTATCTACCTACCTACCTATCTGTATCTATCAATCTACCTACCTACCTATCTGTATTTATCTATCTACCTACCTATCTGTATCTACCTACCTACCTACCTACGTATCTCTATCTATCTACCTACCTCTCTCTATCTATCAATCTACCGACCTACCTATCTCTATCTATCTGTCTACCTATCTACCTATCTACCTATCTCTATCTATCAATCTACCTACCTACCTATCTCTATCTATCAATCTACCTACCTACCTATCTGTATCTATCAATGTACCTACCTACCTATCTGTATTTATCTATCTACCTACCTATCTGTATCTATCTACCTACCTACCTACGTATCTCTATCTATCTATCTACCTACCTATCTCTATCTATCAATCTACCTACCTACCTATCTCTATCTATCTGTCTACCTATCTACCTATCTACCTATCTCTATCTATCAATCTACCTACCTACCTATCTCTATCTATCAATCTACCTACCTACCTATCTGTATCTATCTATCTACCTACCTAACTATCTCTATCTATCAGTCTACCTACCTACCTATCTCTATCTATCTATCTACCTACCTACATATCTGAATCTATATATCTACCTACCTACCTATCTGTATCTATCTATGTACCTATCTACCTATCTCTATCTATCAATCTACCTACCTACCTATCTCTATCTATCTACCTACCCACCTATCTATATATATCTATCTACCTACCTATCTCTATCTATCAATCTACCTACCTACCTATCTGTATCTATCTATCTACCTATCTACTTATCTCTATCTATCAATCTACCTACCTACCTATCTCTATCTATCTATCTACCTACCTACCTATCTCTATCTATCAATCTACCTACCTACCTACCTATCTGTATCTATCTATCTACCTACCTACCTATCTCTATCTATCTATCTACCTACCTACCTATCTCTATCTATCTATCGACCTACCTACCTATCTCTATCTATCTATCTACCTACCTACCTATCTGTATCTATCTATCTACCTACCTACCTATCTGTATTTATCTATCTACCTACCTATCTGTATCTATCTACCTACCTTCCTACGTATCTCTATCTATCTACCTACCTACCTATCTCTATCTATCAATCTACCTACCTACCTATCTCTATCTATCTACCTATCTACCTATCTCTATCTATCAATCTACCTACCTACCTATCTCTATCTACCTACCTACCTATCTGTATCTATCAATCTACCTACCTACCTATCTCTATCTATCTATCTACCTACCTACCTATCTCTATCTGTCTATCTACCTACCTACTTATCTCTATCTATCAATGTACCTACCTACCTATCTGTATCTATCAATCTACCTACCTACCTATCTGTATCTATCTATATACCTACCTACCTCTCTATCTATCTATCTACCTACCTACTAATCTCTATCGATCAATCTACCTACCTACCAATCTGTATCTATCTATCTACCTACCTACCTATCTGTATCTATCTACCTACCTACCTACATATCTCTATCTATCTATCTATCTACCTACCTACCTATCTCTATCTATCAATCTACCTACCTACCTATCTGTATCTATCTATCTACCTACCTACCTATCTGTATCTATCTACCTACCTACCTACCTATCTGTATCTATCAATCTACCTACCTACCTATCTCTATCTACCTATCTACCTACCTATCTCTATCTATCAATCTACCTACCTACCTATCTCTATCTATCTATCTACCTACCCACCTATCTGTATTTATCTATCTGCTTACCTATCTGTATCTATCTACCTACCTACCTACGTATCTCTATCTATCTATCTACCTACCTACCTATCTCTATCTATCAATCTACCTACCTACCTATCTCTATCTATCTATCTACCTATCTACCTATCTCTATCTATCAATCTACCTACCTACCTATCTCTATCTATCAATCTACCTACCTACCTATCTGTATCTATCTATCTACCTACCTACCTATCTGTATCTATCTATCTACCTACCTACCTATCTCTATCTATCTATCTACCTACCTACCTATCTCTATCTATCAATCTACCTACCTACCTATCTGTATCTATCTATCTACCTATCTACCTATCTCTATCTATCTATCTACCTACCTACCTATCTGTATCTATCAATCTACCTACCTACCTATCTGTATTTATCTATCTACCTACCTATCTGTATCTATCTACCTACCTACCTACGTATCTCTATCTATCTATCTACCTACCTATCTCTATCTATCAATCTACCTACCTACCTATCTCTATCTATCTGTCTACCTATCTACCTATCTCTATCTATCAATCTACCTACCTACCTATCTCTATCTATCAATCTACCTACCTACCTATCTGTATCTATCTACCTACCTACCTACCTATCTCTATCTATCTATCTACCTACCTACCTATCTGTATCTATCAATCTACCTACCTACCTATCTCTATCTATCTATCTACCTACCTACCTATCTCTATCTATCAATCTACCTACCTACCTATCTGTATCTATCTATCTACCTATCTACCTATCTCTATCTATCAATCTACCTACCTACCTATCTCTATCTATCTATCTACCTACCCACCTATCTGTATTTATCTATCTACCTACCTATCTCTATCTATCAATCTATCTACCTACCTATCTCTATCTATCTACCTACCTACCTATCTATCTCTATCTATCTACCTACCTACCTATCTATCTCTATCTATCAATCTACCTACCTACCTATCTGTATCTATCTATCTACCTACCTACCTATCTGTATCTATCAATCTACCTACCTACCTATCTCTATCTACCTATCTACCTACCTATCTCTATCTATCAATCTACCTACCTACCTATCTCTATCTATCTATCTACCTACCCACCTATCTGTATTTATCTATCTGCTTACCTATCTGTATCTATCTACCTACCTACCTACGTATCTGTATCTATCTATCTACCTACCTACCTATCTCTATCTATCAATCTACCTACCTACCTATCTCTATCTATCTATCTACCTATCTACCTATCTCTATCTATCAATCTACCTACCTACCTATCTCTATCTATCAATCTACCTACCTACCTATCTGTATCTATCTATCTACCTACCTACCTATCTCTATCTATCTATCTACCTACCTACCTATCTCTATCTATCAATCTACCTACCTACCTATCTGTATCTATCTATCTACCTATCTACCTATCTCTATCTATCTATCTACCTACCTACCTATCTGTATCTATCAATCTACCTACCTACCTATCTGTATTTATCTATCTACCTACCTATCTGTATCTATCTACCTACCTACCTACGTATCTCTATCTATCTATCTACCTACCTATCTCTATCTATCAATCTACCTACCTACCTATCTCTATCTATCTGTCTACCTATCTACCTATCTCTATCTATCAATCTACCTACCTACCTATCTCTATCTATCAATCTACCTACCCACCTATCTGTATTTATCTATCTACCTACCTATCTCTATCTATCAATCTATCTACCTACCTATCTCTATCTATCTACCTACCTACCTATCTATCTCTATCTATCTATCTACCTACCTACCTATCTGTATCTATCAATCTACCTACCTACCTATCTCTATCTATCTATCTACCTACCTACCTATCTCTATCTATCAATCTACCTACCTACCTATCTGTATCTATCTATCTACCTATCTACCTATCTCTATCTATCAATCTACCTACCTACCTATCTCTATCTATCTATCTACCTACCCACCTATCTGTATTTATCTATCTACCTACCTATCTCTATCTATCAATCTATCTACCTACCTATCTCTATCTATCTACCTACCTACCTATCTATCTCTATCTATCAATCTACCTACCTACCTATCTGTATCTATCTATCTACCTACCTACCTATCTGTATCTATCTAACTACCTACCTACCTATCTATCTATCAATCTACCTACCTACCTATCTCTATCTATCTATCTACCTACCTACCTATCTCTATCTATCTATCTACCTACCTACCTATCTGTATCTATCAATCTACCTACCTACCTATCTGTATCTATCTATCTACCTACCTACCTATCTGTATGTATCTATCTACCTACCTACCTATCTCTATCTATCTATCTACCTACCTACCTATCTCTATCTATTTATCTACCTACCTACCTATCTCTATCTATCTATCTACCTATCTACCTATCTCTATCTATCAATCTACCTACCTACCTATCTCTATCTATCTATCTACCTACCCACCTATCTGTATTTATCTATCTACCTACCTATCTCTATCTATCAATCTATCTACCTACCTATCTCTATCTATCTACCTACCTACCTATCTATCTCTATCTATCTACCTACCTACCTACCTATCTATCTCTATCTATCAATCTACCTACCTACCTATCTGTATCTATCTATCTACCTACCTACCTATCTGTATCTATCTATCTACCTACCTACCTATCTCTATCTATCTATCTACCTACCTACCTATCTCTATCTATCAATCTACCTACCTACCTACCTATCTGTATCTATCTATCTACCTATCTACCTATCTCTATCTATCAATCTACCTACCTACCTATCTCTATCTATCAATCTACCTACTTACCTATCTGTATCTATCTATCTACCTACCTACCTATCTGTATCTATCAATCTACCTACCTAACTATCTCTATCTATCTATCTACCTACCTACCTATCTCTATCTATCAATCTACCTACCTACCTATCTGTATCTATCTATCTACCTACCTACCTATCTCTATCTATCTATCTACCTACCTACCTATCTCTATCTATCTATCTACTTACCTACCTATCTGTATTTATCTATCTACCTACCTATCTGTATCTATCTACCTACCTTCCTACGTATCTCTATCTATCTATCTACCTACCTACCTATCTCTATCTATCAATCTACCTACCTACCTATCTCTATCTATCTATCTACCTATCTACCTATCTCTATCTATCAATCTACCTACCTACCTATCTCTATCTATCAATCTACCTACCTACCTATCTGTATCTATCTATCTACCTACCTACCTATCTGTATCTATCAATCTACCTACCTACCTATCTCTATCTATCTACCTACCTACCTATCTGTATCTATCAATCTACCTACCTATCTCTATCTATCTATCTACCTACCTACCTATCTCTATCTATCAATCTACCTACCTACCTATCTGTATCTATCTATCTACCTATCTACCTATCTCTATCTATCAATCTACCTACCTACCTATCTCTATCTATCTATCTACGTACCCACCTATCTGTATTTATCTACCTACCTACCTATCTCTATCTATCAATCTACCTACCTACCTATCTCTATCTATCTATCTACCTATCTACCTATCTCTATCTATCAATCTACCTACCTACCTATCTGTATCTATCTATCTACCTACCTACCTATCTGTATCTATCTATCTACCTACCTACCTATCTCTATCTTTCTATCTACCTACCTACCTATCTCTATCTATCAATCTACCTACCTATCTGTATCTATCTATCTACCTATCTACCTATCTCTATCTATCTATCTACCTACCTACCTATCTGTATCTATCAATCTACCTACCTACCTATCTGTATTTATCTATCTACCTACCTATCTGTATCTACCTACCTACCTACCTACGTATCTCTATCTATCTATCTACCTACCTATCTCTATCTATCAATCTACCGACCTACCTATCTCTATCTATCTGTCTACCTATCTACCTATCTACCTATCTCTATCTATCAATCTACCTACCTACCTATCTCTATCTATGAATCTACCTACCTACCTATCTGTATCTATCAATCTACCTACCTACCTATCTGTATTTATCTATCTACCTACCTATCTGTATCTATCTACCTACCTACCTACGTATCTCTATCTATCTATCTACCTACCTATCTCTATCTATCAATCTACCTACCTACCTATCTCTATCTATCTGTCTACCTATCTACCTATCTACCTATCTCTATCTATCAATCTACCTACCTACCTATCTCTATCTATCAATCTACCTACCTACCTATCTGTATCTATCTATCTACCTACCTAACTATCTCTATCTATCAGTCTACCTACCTACCTATCTCTATCTATCTATCTACCTACCTACATATCTGAATCTATATATCTACCTACCTACCTATCTGTATCTATCTATGTACCTATCTACCTATCTCTATCTATCAATCTACCTACCTACCTATCTCTATCTATCTACCTACCCACCTATCTATATATATCTATCTACCTACTTATCTCTATCTATCAATCTACCTACCTACCTATCTGTATCTATCTATCTACCTATCTACCTATCTCTATCTATCAATCTACCTACCTACCTATCTGTATCTATCTACCTACCTACCTATCTGTATCTATCTATCTAACTACCTACCTATCTGTATCTATCAATCTACCTACCTACCTATCTCTATCTATCTATCTACCTACCTACCTATCTCTATCTATCTATCTACCTACCTACCTACCTATCTGTATCTATCTATCTACCTACCTACCTATCTCTATCTATCTATCTACCTACCTACCTATCTCTATCTATCTATCGACCTACCTACCTATCTCTATCTATCTATCTACCTACCTACCTATCTCTATCTATCTATCTACCTACCTACCTATCTGTATTTATCTACCTACCTATCTGTATCTATCTACCTACCTTCCTACGTATCTCTATCTATCTATCTACCTACCTACCTATCTCTATCTATCAATCTACCTACCTACCTATCTCTATCTATCTATCTACCTATCTACCTATCTCTATCTATCAATCTACCTACCTACCTATCTCTATCTATCAATCTACCTACCTACCTATCTGTATCTATCAATCTACCTACCTACCTATCTCTATCTATCAATCTACCTACCTACCTATCTCTATCTATCTATCTACCTACCTACCTATCTCTATCTATCAATCTACCTACCTACCTATCTGTATCTATCTATCTACCTACCTAACTATCTCTATCTATCAGTCTACCTACCTACCTATCTCTATCTATCTATCTACCTACCTACATATCTGAATCTATATATCTACCTACCTACCTATCTGTATCTATCTATGTACCTATCTACCTATCTCTATCTATCAATCTACCTACCTACCTATCTCTATCTATCTACCTACCCACCTATCTATATATATCTATCTACCTACTTATCTCTATCTATCAATCTACCTACCTACCTATCTGTATCTATCTATCTACCTATCTACCTATCTCTATCTATCAATCTACCTACCTACCTATCTGTATCTATCTACCTACCTACCTATCTGTATCTATCTATCTAACTACCTACCTATCTGTATCTATCAATCTACCTACCTACCTATCTCTATCTATCTATCTACCTACCTACCTATCTCTATCTATCTATCTACCTACCTACCTACCTATCTGTATCTATCTATCTACCTACCTACCTATCTCTATCTATCTATCTACCTACCTACCTATCTCTATCTATCTATCGACCTACCTACCTATCTCTATCTATCTATCTACCTACCTACCTATCTCTATCTATCTATCTACCTACCTACCTATCTGTATTTATCTACCTACCTATCTGTATCTATCTACCTACCTTCCTACGTATCTCTATCTATCTATCTACCTACCTACCTATCTCTATCTATCAATCTACCTACCTACCTATCTCTATCTATCTATCTACCTATCTACCTATCTCTATCTATCAATCTACCTACCTACCTATCTCTATCTATCAATCTACCTACCTACCTATCTGTATCTATCAATCTACCTACCTACCTATCTCTATCTATCAATCTACCTACCTACCTATCTCTATCTATCTATCTACCTACCTACCTATCTCTATCTATCAATCTACCTACCTACCTATCTGTATCTATCAATCTACCTACCTACCTATCTGTATCTATCTATATACCTACCTACCTCTCTATCTATCTATCTACCTACCTACTAATCTCTATCAATCAATCTACCTACCTACCAATCTGTATCTATCTATCTACCTACCTACCTATCTGTATCTATCTACCTACCTACCTACATATCTCTATCTATCTATCTACCTACCTACCTATCTCTATCTATCAATCTACCTACCTACCTATCTGTATCTATCTATCTACCTACCCACCTATCTGTATTTATCTATCTACCTACCTATCTCTATCTATCAATCTACCTACCTACCTATCTCTATCTATCTACCTACCTACCTATCTCTATCTATCAATCTACCTACCTACCTATCTGTATCTATCTATCTACCTACCTACCTATCTCTATCTATCTATCTATCTACCTACCTACCTATCTGTATCTATCTATCTACCTACCTACCTATCTGTATCTATCAATCTACCTACCTACCTATCTCTATCTACCTATCTATCTACCTATCTCTATCTATCAATCTACCTACCTACCTATCTCTATCTATCTATCTACCTACCCACCTATCTGTATTTATCTATCTGCTTACCTATCTGTATCTATCTACCTACCTACCTACGTATCTCTATCTATCTATCTACCTACCTACCTATCTCTATCTATCAATCTACCTACCTACCTATCTCTATCTATCAATCTACCTACCTACCTATCTGTATCTATCTATCTACCTACCTACCTATCTGTATCTATCTATCTACCTACCTACCTATCTCTATCTATCTATCTACCTACCTACCTACCTATCTCTATCTATCAATCTACCTACCTACCTATCTGTATCTATCTATCTACCTATCTACCTATCTCTATCTATCTATCTACCTACCTACCTATCTGTATCTATCAATCTACCTACCTACCTATCTGTATTTATCTATCTACCTACCTATCTGTATCTATCTACCTACCTACCTACGTATCTCTATCTATCTATCTACCTACCTATCGATATCTATCGATCTACCTACCTACCTATCTCTATCTATCTGTCTACCTATCTACCTATCTCTATCTATCAATCTACCTACCTACCTATCTCTATCTATCAATCTGTCTACCTACCTATCTGTATCTATCTACCTACCTACCTACCTATCTCTATCTATCTATCTACCTACCTACCTATCTGTATCTATCAATCTACCTACCTACCTATCTCTATCTATCTATCTACCTACCTACCTATCTCTATCTATCAATCTACCTACCTACCTATCTGTATCTATCTATCTACCTATCTACCTATCTCTATCTATCAATCTACCTACCTACCTATCTCTATCTATCTATCTACCTACCCACCTATCTGTATTTATCTATCTACCTACCTATCTCTATCTATCAATCTATCCACCTACCTATCTCTATCTATCTACCTACCTACCTATCTATCTCTATCTATCAATCTACCTACCTACCTATCTGTATCTATCTATCTACCTACCTACCTATCTGTATCTATCTATCTACCTACCTACCTATCTCTATCTATCTATCTACCTACCTACCTATCTCTATCTATCTATCTACCTACCTACCTATCTCTATCTATCTATCTACCTACCTACCTATCTGTATCTATCAATCTACCTACCTACCTATCTGTATCTATCTATCTATCTACCTACCTACCTATCTGTATCTATCTATCTACCTACCTACCTATCTCTATCTATCCATCTACCTACCTACCTATCTCTATCTATCTATCTACCTACCTACCTATCTCTATCTATCTATCTACCTATCTACCTATCTCTATCTATCAATCTACCTACCTACCTATCTCTATCTATCTATCTACCTACCCACCTATCTGTATTTATCTATCTACCTACCTATCTCTATCTATCAATCTATCTACCTACCTATCTCTATCTATCTACCTACCTACCTATCTATCTCTATCTATCAACCTACCTACCTATCTATCTCTATCTATCAATCTACCTACCTACCTATCTGTATCTATCTATCTACCTACCTACCTATCTGTATCTATCTATCTACCTACCTACCTATCTCTATCTATCTATCTACCTACCTACCTATCTCTATCTATCAATCTACCTACCTACCTATCTGTATCTATCTATCTACCTATCTACCTATCTCTATCTATCAATCTACCTACCTACCTATCTCTATCTATCAATCTACCTACTTACCTATCTGTATCTATCTATCTACCTACCTACCTATCTGTATCTATCAATCTACCTACCTACCTATCTCTATCTATCTATCTACCTACCTACCTATCTCTATCTATCAATCTACCTACCTACCTATCTGTATCTATCTATCTACCTACCTACCTATCTCTATCTATCTATCTACCTACCTACCTATCTCTATCTATCTATCTACTTACCTACCTATCTGTATTTATCTATCTACCTACATATCTGTATCTATCTACCTACCTTCCTACGTATCTCTATCTATCTATCTACCTACCTACCTATCTCTATCTATCAATCTACCTACCTACCTATCTCTATCTATCTATCTACCTATCTACCTATCTCTATCTATCAATCTACCTACCTACCTATCTCTATCTATCAATCTACCTACCTACCTATCTGTATCTATCTATCTACCTACCTACCTATCTGTATCTATCAATCTACCTACCTACCTATCTCTATCTATCTATCTACCTACCTACCTATCTGTATCTATCAATCTACCTACCTATCTCTATCTATCTATCTACCTACCTACCTATCTCTATCTATCAATCTACCTACATACCTATCTGTATCTATCTATCTACCTATCTACCTATCTCTATCTATCAATCTACCTACCTACCTATCTCTATCTATCTATCTACCTACCTACCTATCTGTATCTATCAATCTACCTACCTACCTATCTCTATCTATCAATCTACCTACCTACCTATCTCTATCTATCTATCTACCTATCTACCTATCTCTATCTATCAATCTACCTACCTACCTATCTGTATCTATCTATCTACCTACCTACCTATCTGTATCTATCTATCTACCTACCTACCTATCTCTATCTTTCTATCTACCTACCTACCTATCTCTATCTATCAATCTACCTACCTACCTATCTGTATCTATCTATCTACCTATCTACCTATCTCTATCTATCTATCTACCTACCTACCTATCTGTATCTATCAATCTACCTACCTACCTATCTGTATTTATCTATCTACCTACCTATCTGTATCTACCTACCTACCTACCTACGTATCTCTATCTATCTATCTACCTACCTATCTCTATCTATCAATCTACCGACCTACCTATCTCTATCTATCTGTCTACCTATCTACCTATCTACCTATCTCTATCTATCAATCTACCTACCTACCTATCTCTATCTATCAATCTACCTACCTACCTATCTGTATCTATCTATCTACCTACCTAACTATCTCTATCTATCAGTCTACCTACCTACCTATCTCTATCTATCTATCTACCTACCTACATATCTGAATCTATATATCTACCTACCTACCTATCTATATCTATCTATGTACCTATCTACCTATCTCTATCTATCAATCTACCTACCTAACTATCTCTATCTATCTATCTACCTACCCACCTATCTATATATATCTATCTACCTACCTATCTCTATCTATCAATCTACCTACCTACCTATCTGTATCTATCTATCTACCTATCTACCTATCTCTATCTATCAATCTACCTACCTACCTATCTGTATCTATCTACCTACCTACCTATCTGTATCTATCTATCTAACTACCTACCTATCTGTATCTATCAATCTACCTACCTACCTATCTCTATCTATCTATCTACCTACCTACCTATCTCTATCTATCTATCTACCTACCTACCTACCTATCTGTATCTATCTATCTACCTACCTACCTATCTCTATCTATCTATCTACCTACCTACCTATCTCTATCTATCTATCGACCTACCTACCTATCTCTATCTATCTATCTACCTACCTACCTATCTCTATCTATCTATCTACCTACCTACCTATCTGTATTTATCTATCTACCTACCTATCTGTATCTATCTACCTACCTTCCTACGTATCTCTATCTATCTATCTACCTACCTACCTATCTCTATCTATCAATCTACCTACCTACCTATCTCTATCTATCTATCTACCTACCTACCTATCTCTATCTATCTATCTACCTATCTACCTATCTCTATCTATCAATCTACCTACCTACCTATCTCTATCTATCAATCTACCTACCTACCTATCTGTATCTATCTATCTACCTACCTACCTATCTGTATCTATCAATCTACCTACCTACCTATCTCTATCTATCTATCTACCTACCTACCTATCTGTATCTATCAATCTACCTACCTATCTCTATCTATCTATCTACCTACCTACCTATCTCTATCTATCAATCTACCTACATACCTATCTGTATCTATCTATCTACCTATCTACCTATCTCTATCTATCAATCTACCTACCTACCTATCTCTATCTATCTATCTACCTACCCACCTATCTGTATTTATCTACCTACCTACCTATCTCTATCTATCAATCTACCTACCTACCTATCTCTATCTATCTATCTACCTATCTACCTATCTCTATCTATCAATCTACCTACCTACCTATCTGTATCTATCTACCTACCTACCTATCTGTATCTATCTATCTACCTACCTACCTATCTCTATCTTTCTATCTACCTACCTACCTATCTCTATCTATCAATCTACCTACCTACCTATCTGTATCTATCTATCTACCTATCTACCTATCTCTATCTATCTATCTACCTACCTACCTATCTGTATCTATCAATCTACCTACCTACCTATCTGTATTTATCTATCTACCTACCTATCTGTATCTACCTACCTACCTACCTACGTATCTCTATCTATCTATCTACCTACCTATCTCTATCTATCAATCTACCGACCTACCTATCTCTATCTATCTGTCTACCTATCTACCTATCTACCTATCTCTATCTATCAATCTACCTACCTACCTATCTCTATCTATCAATCTACCTACCTACCTATCTGTATCTATCTATCTACCTACCTAACTATCTCTATCTATCAGTCTACCTACCTACCTATCTCTATCTATCTATCTACCTACCTACATATCTGAATCTATATATCTACCTACCTACCTATCTATATCTATCTATGTACCTATCTACCTATCTCTATCTATCAATCTACCTACCTAACTATCTCTATCTATCTATCTACCTACCCACCTATCTATATATATCTATCTACCTACCTATCTCTATCTATCAATCTACCTACCTACCTATCTGTATCTATCTATCTACCTATCTACCTATCTCTATCTATCAATCTACCTACCTACCTATCTGTATCTATCTACCTACCTACCTATCTGTATCTATCTATCTAACTACCTACCTATCTGTATCTATCAATCTACCTACCTACCTATCTCTATCTATCTATCTACCTACCTACCTATCTCTATCTATCTACCTACCTACCTACCTATCTGTATCTATCTATCTACCTACCTACCTATCTCTATCTATCTATCTACCTACCTACCTATCTCTATCTATCTATCGACCTACCTACCTATCTCTATCTATCTATCTACCTACCTACCTATCTCTATCTATCTATCGACCTACCTACCTATCTCTATCTATCTATCTACCTACCTACCTATCTCTATCTATCTATCTACCTACCTACCTATCTGTATTTATCTATCTACCTACCTATCTGTATCTACCTACCTACCTACCTACGTATCTCTATCTATCTATCTACCTACCTATCTCTATCTATCAATCTACCGACCTACCTATCTCTATCTATCTGTCTACCTATCTACCTATCTACCTATCTCTATCTATCAATCTACCTACCTACCTATCTCTATCTATCAATCTACCTACCTACCTATCTGTATCTATCTATCTACCTACCTAACTATCTCTATCTATCAGTCTACCTACCTACCTATCTCTATCTATCTATCTACCTACCTACATATCTGAATCTATATATCTACCTACCTACCTATCTATATCTATCTATGTACCTATCTACCTATCTCTATCTATCAATCTACCTACCTAACTATCTCTATCTATCTATCTACCTACCCACCTATCTATATATATCTATCTACCTACCTATCTCTATCTATCAATCTACCTACCTACCTATCTGTATCTATCTATCTACCTATCTACCTATCTCTATCTATCAATCTACCTACCTACCTATCTGTATCTATCTACCTACCTACCTATCTGTATCTATCTATCTAACTACCTACCTATCTGTATCTATCAATCTACCTACCTACCTATCTCTATCTATCTATCTACCTACCTACCTATCTCTATCTATCTATCTACCTACCTACCTACCTATCTGTATCTATCTATCTACCTACCTACCTATCTCTATCTATCTATCTACCTACCTACCTATCTCTATCTATCTATCGACCTACCTACCTATCTCTATCTATCTATCTACCTACCTACCTATCTCTATCTATCTATCTACCTACCTACCTATCTGTATTTATCTATCTACCTACCTATCTGTATCTATCTACCTACCTTCCTACGTATCTCTATCTATCTATCTACCTACCTACCTATCTCTATCTATCAATCTACCTACCTACCTATCTCTATCTATCTATCTACCTACCTACCTATCTCTATCTATCTATCTACCTATCTACCTATCTCTATCTATCAATCTACCTACCTACCTATCTCTATCTATCAATCTACCTACCTACCTATCTGTATCTATCTATCTACCTACCTAACTATCTCTATCTATCAGTCTACCTACCTACCTATCTCTATCTATCTATCTACCTACCTACATATCTGAATCTATATATCTACCTACCTACCTATCTATATCTATCTATGTACCTATCTACCTATCTCTATCTATCAATCTACCTACCTAACTATCTCTATCTATCTATCTACCTACCCACCTATCTATATATATCTATCTACCTACCTATCTCTATCTATCAATCTACCTACCTACCTATCTGTATCTATCTATCTACCTATCTACCTATCTCTATCTATCAATCTACCTACCTACCTATCTGTATCTATCTACCTACCTACCTATCTGTATCTATCTATCTAACTACCTACCTATCTGTATCTATCAATCTACCTACCTACCTATCTCTATCTATCTATCTACCTACCTACCTATCTCTATCTATCTATCTACCTACCTACCTACCTATCTGTATCTATCTATCTACCTACCTACCTATCTCTATCTATCTATCTACCTACCTACCTATCTCTATCTATCTATCGACCTACCTACCTATCTCTATCTATCTATCTACCTACCTACCTATCTCTATCTATCTATCTACCTACCTACCTATCTGTATTTATCTATCTACCTACCTATCTGTATCTATCTACCTACCTTCCTACGTATCTCTATCTATCTATCTACCTACCTACCTATCTCTATCTATCAATCTACCTACCTACCTATCTCTATCTATCTATCTACCTACCTACCTATCTCTATCTATCTATCTACCTATCTACCTATCTCTATCTATCAATCTACCTACCTACCTATCTCTATCTATCAATCTACCTACCTACCTATCTGTATCTATCTATCTACCTACCTACCTATCTGTATCTATCAATCTACCTACCTACCTATCTCTATCTATCTATCTACCTACCTACCTATCTGTATCTATCAATCTACCTACCTATCTCTATCTATCTATCTACCTACCTACCTATCTCTATCTATCAATCTACCTACATACCTATCTGTATCTATCTATCTACCTATCTACCTATCTCTATCTATCAATCTACCTACCTACCTATCTCTATCTATCTATCTACCTACCCACCTATCTGTATTTATCTACCTACCTACCTATCTCTATCTATCAATCTACCTACCTACCTATCTCTATCTATCTATCTACCTATCTACCTATCTCTATCTATCAATCTACCTACCTACCTATCTGTATCTATCTACCTACCTACCTATCTGTATCTATCTATCTACCTACCTACCTATCTCTATCTTTCTATCTACCTACCTACCTATCTCTATCTATCAATCTACCTACCTACCTATCTGTATCTATCTATCTACCTATCTACCTATCTCTATCTATCTATCTACCTACCTACCTATCTGTATCTATCAATCTACCTACCTACCTATCTGTATTTATCTATCTACCTACCTATCTGTATCTACCTACCTACCTACCTACGTATCTCTATCTATCTATCTACCTACCTATCTCTATCTATCAATCTACCGACCTACCTATCTCTATCTATCTGTCTACCTATCTACCTATCTACCTATCTCTATCTATCAATCTACCTACCTACCTATCTCTATCTATCAATCTACCTACCTACCTATCTGTATCTATCTATCTACCTACCTAACTATCTCTATCTATCAGTCTACCTACCTACCTATCTCTATCTATCTATCTACCTACCTACATATCTGAATCTATATATCTACCTACCTACCTATCTATATCTATCTATGTACCTATCTACCTATCTCTATCTATCAATCTACCTACCTAACTATCTCTATCTATCTATCTACCTACCCACCTATCTATATATATCTATCTACCTACCTATCTCTATCTATCAATCTACCTACCTACCTATCTGTATCTATCTATCTACCTATCTACCTATCTCTATCTATCAATCTACCTACCTACCTATCTGTATCTATCTACCTACCTACCTATCTGTATCTATCTATCTAACTACCTACCTATCTGTATCTATCAATCTACCTACCTACCTATCTCTATCTATCTATCTACCTACCTACCTATCTCTATCTATCTACCTACCTACCTACCTATCTGTATCTATCTATCTACCTACCTACCTATCTCTATCTATCTATCTACCTACCTACCTATCTCTATCTATCTATCGACCTACCTACCTATCTCTATCTATCTATCTACCTACCTACCTATCTCTATCTATCTATCTACCTACCTACCTATCTGTATTTATCTATCTACCTACCTATCTGTATCTATCTACCTACCTTCCTACGTATCTCTATCTATCTATCTACCTACCTACCTATCTCTATCTATCAATCTACCTACCTACCTATCTCTATCTATCTATCTACCTACCTACCTATCTCTATCTATCTATCTACCTATCTACCTATCTCTATCTATCAATCTACCTACCTACCTATCTCTATCTATCAATCTACCTACCTACCTATCTGTATCTATCTATCTACCTACCTACCTATCTGTATCTATCAATCTACCTACCTACCTATCTCTATCTATCTATCTACCTACCTACCTATCTGTATCTATCAATCTACCTACCTATCTCTATCTATCTATCTACCTACCTACCTATCTCTATCTATCAATCTACCTACATACCTATCTGTATCTATCTATCTACCTATCTACCTATCTCTATCTATCAATCTACCTACCTACCTATCTCTATCTATCTATCTACCTACCCACCTATCTGTATTTATCTACCTACCTACCTATCTCTATCTATCAATCTACCTACCTACCTATCTCTATCTATCTATCTATCTACCTATCTACCTATCTCTATCTATCAATCTACCTACCTACCTATCTGTATCTATCTACCTACCTACCTATCTGTATCTATCTATCTACCTACCTACCTATCTCTATCTTTCTATCTACCTACCTACCTATCTCTATCTATCAATCTACCTACCTACCTATCTGTATCTATCTATCTACCTATCTACCTATCTCTATCTATCTATCTACCTACCTACCTATCTGTATCTATCAATCTACCTACCTACCTATCTGTATTTATCTATCTACCTACCTATCTGTATCTACCTACCTACCTACCTACGTATCTCTATCTATCTATCTACCTACCTATCTCTATCTATCAATCTACCGACCTACCTATCTCTATCTATCTGTCTACCTATCTACCTATCTACCTATCTCTATCTATCAATCTACCTACCTACCTATCTCTATCTATCAATCTACCTACCTACCTATCTGTATCTATCTATCTACCTACCTAACTATCTCTATCTATCAGTCTACCTACCTACCTATCTCTATCTATCTATCTACCTACCTACATATCTGAATCTATATATCTACCTACCTACCTATCTATATTTATCTATGTACCTATCTACCTATCTCTATCTATCAATCTACCTACCTACCTATCTCTATCTATCTATCTACCTACCCACCTATCTATATATATCTATCTACCTACCTATCTCTATCTATCAATCTACCTACCTACCTATCTGTATCTATCTATCTACCTATCTACCTATCTCTATCTATCAATCTACCTACCTACCTATCTGTATCTATCTACCTACCTACCTATCTGTATCTATCTATCTAACTACCTACCTATCTGTATCTATCAATCTACCTACCTACCTATCTCTATCTATCTATCTACCTACCTACCTATCTCTATCTATCTATCTACCTACCTACCTCCCTATCTGTATCTATCTATCTACCTACCTACCTATCTCTATCTATCTATCTACCTACCTACCTATCTCTATCTATCGACCTACCTACCTATCTCTATCTATCTATCTACCTACCTACCTATCTCTATCTATCTATCTACCTACCTACCTATCTGTATTTATCTATCTACCTACCTATCTGTATCTATCTACCTACCTTCCTACGTATCTCTATCTATCTATCTACCTACCTACCTATCTCTATCTATCAATCTACCTACCTACCTATCTCTATCTATCTATCTACCTACCTACCTATCTCTATCTATCAATCTACCTACCTACCTATCTGTATCTATCAATCTACCTACCTACCTATCTCTATCTATCAATCTACCTACCTACCTATCTCTATCTATCTATCTACCTACCTACCTATCTCTATCTATCAATCTACCCACCTACCTATCTGTATCTATCAATCTACCTACCTACCTATCTGTATCTATCTATATACCTACCTACCTATCTCTATCTATCAATCTACCTACCTACCTATCTGTATGTATCTATCTAAATACCTACCTATCTGTATCTATCTATCTACCTACCTACCTATCTCTATATATCTATCTACCTACCTACCTCTCTATCTATCTATCTACCTACCTACTAATCTCTATCGATCAATCTACCTACCTACCTATATCTACCTACCTACATACCTACCTATCTCTATCTATCTATCTACCTACCTACCTATCTCTATCTATCTACCTACATACCTACCTATCTCTATCAATCTACCTACCTACCTATCTCTATCTATCTACCTACCTACCTATATCTATCTATCTACCTACCCACCTATCTGTATTTATCTACCTACCTACCTATCTGTATCTATCTACCTACCTACCTACATATCTCTATCTATCTACCTACCTACCTATCTCTATCTATCAATCTACCTACCTACCTATCTGTATCTATCTATCTACCTACCCACCTATCTGTATTTATCTATCTACCTACCTATCTCTATCTATCAATCTACCTACCTACCTATCTCTATCTATCTACCTACCTACCTACCTATCTCTATCTATCAATCTACCTACCTATCTATCTGTATCTATCTATCTACCTACCTACCTATCTCTATCTATCTATCTATCTACCTACCTACCTATCTGTATCTATCTATCTACCTACCAACCTATCTGTATCTATCAATCTACCTACCTACCTATCTCTATCTATCTACCTACCTATCTCTATCTATCAATCTACCTACCTACCTATCTCTATCTATCTATCTACCTACCCACCTATCTATATATATCTATCTACCTACCTATCTCTATCTATCAATCTACCTACCTACCTATCTGTATCTATCTATCTACCTATCTACCTATCTCTATCTATCAATCTACCTACCTACCTATCTGTATCTATCTACCTACCTACCTATCTGTATCTATCTATCTAACTACCTACCTATCTGTATCTATCAATCTACCTACCTACCTATCTCTATCTATCTATCTACCTACCTACCTATCTCTATCTATCTATCTACCTACCTACCTCCCTATCTGTATCTATCTATCTACCTACCTACCTATCTCTATCTATCTATCTACCTACCTACCTATCTCTATCTATCGACCTACCTACCTATCTCTATCTATCTATCTACCTACCTACCTATCTCTATCTATCTATCTACCTACCTACCTATCTGTATTTATCTATCTACCTACCTATCTGTATCTATCTACCTACCTTCCTACGTATCTCTATCTATCTATCTACCTACCTACCTATCTCTATCTATCAATCTACCTACCTACCTATCTCTATCTATCTATCTACCTACCTACCTATCTCTATCTATCAATCTACCTACCTACCTATCTGTATCTATCAATCTACCTACCTACCTATCTCTATCTATCAATCTACCTACCTACCTATCTCTATCTATCTATCTACCTACCTACCTATCTCTATCTATCAATCTACCCACCTACCTATCTGTATCTATCAATCTACCTACCTACCTATCTGTATCTATCTATATACCTACCTACCTATCTCTATCTATCAATCTACCTACCTACCTATCTGTATGTATCTATCTAAATACCTACCTATCTGTATCTATCTATCTACCTACCTACCTATCTCTATATATCTATCTACCTACCTACCTCTCTATCTATCTATCTACCTACCTACTAATCTCTATCGATCAATCTACCTACCTACCTATATCTACCTACCTACATACCTACCTATCTCTATCTATCTATCTACCTACCTACCTATCTCTATCTATCTACCTACATACCTACCTATCTCTATCAATCTACCTACCTACCTATCTCTATCTATCTACCTACCTACCTATATCTATCTATCTACCTACCCACCTATCTGTATTTATCTACCTACCTACCTATCTGTATCTATCTACCTACCTACCTACATATCTCTATCTATCTACCTACCTACCTATCTCTATCTATCAATCTACCTACCTACCTATCTGTATCTATCTATCTACCTACCCACCTATCTGTATTTATCTATCTACCTACCTATCTCTATCTATCAATCTACCTACCTACCTATCTCTATCTATCTACCTACCTACCTACCTATCTCTATCTATCAATCTACCTACCTATCTATCTGTATCTATCTATCTACCTACCTACCTATCTCTATCTATCTATCTATCTACCTACCTACCTATCTGTATCTATCTATCTACCTACCTACCTATCTGTATCTATCAATCTACCTACCTACCTATCTCTATCTATCTACCTACCTATCTCTATCTATCAATCTACCTACCTACCTATCTCTATCTATCTATCTACCTACCCACCTATCTGTATTTATCTATCTACTTACCTATCTGTATCTATCTACCTACCTACCTACGTATCTCTATCTATCTATCTATCTACCTACCTACCTATCTCTATCTATCAATCTACCTACCTACCTATCTCTATCTATCTATCTACCTATCTACCTATCTCTATCTATCAATCTACCTACCTACCTATCTCTATCTATCAATCTACCTATCTACCTATCTCTATCTATCTATCTACCTACCTACCTATCTGTATCTATCAATCTACCTACCTACCTATCTGTATTTATCTATCTACTTACCTATCTGTATCTATCTACATACCTACCTACGTATCTCTATCTATCTATCTACCTACCTATCTCTATCTATCAATCTACCTACCTACCTATCTCTATCTATCTGTCTACCTATCTACCTATCTCTATCTATCAATCTACCTACCTACCTATCTCTATCTATCAATCTACCTACCTACCTATCTGTATCTATCTATCTACCTACCTACCTATCTGTATCTATCTACCTACCTACCTACCTATCTCTATCTATCTATCTACCTACCTACCTATCTGTATCTATCAATCTACCTACCTACCTATCTCTATCTATCTATCTACCTACCTACCTATCTCTATCTATCAATCTACCTAGCTACCTATCTGTATCTATCTATCTACCTATCTACCTATCTCTATCTATCAATCTACCTACCTACCTATCTCTATCTATCTATCTACCTACCCACCTATCTGTATTTATCTATCTACCTACCTATCTCTATCTATCAATCTACCTACCTACCTATCTCTATCTATCTACCTACCTACCTATCTATCTCTATCTATCAATCTACCTACCTACCTATCTGTATCTATCTATCTACCTACCTACCTATCTGTATCTATCTATCTACCTACCTACCTATCTCTATCTATCTATCTATCTATCTACCTACCTATCTCTATCTATCTATCTACCTACCTACCTATCTCTATCTATCTATCTATCTATCTATCTATCTATCTATCTACCTACCTACCTATCTGTATCTATCAATCTACCTACCTACCTATCTGTATTTATCTATCTACCTACCTATCTGTATCTATCTACCTACCTACCTACGTATCTCTATCTATCTATCTACCTACCTACCTATCTCTATCTATCAATCTACCTACCTAGTTATCTGTATCTATCTATCTACCTATCTACCTATCTCTATCTATCAATCTACCTACCTACCTATCTCTATCTATCAATCTACCTACTTACCTATCTGTATCTATCTATCTACCTACCTACCTATCTGTATCTATCAATCTACCTACCTACCTATCTCTATCTATCTATCTACCTACCTACTTATCTCTATCTATCAATCTACCTACCTACCTATCTGTATCTATCTATCTACCTACCTACCTATCTCTATCTATCTATCTACCTACCTACCTATCTCTATCTATCTATCTACCTACCTACCTAAATGTATTTATCTATCTACCTACCTATCTGTATCTATCTACCTACCTTCCTACGTATCTCTATCTATCTATCTATCTACCTACCTACCTATCTCTATCTATCAATCTACCTACCTACCTATCTCTATCTATCTATCTACCTATCTACCTATCTCTATCTATCAATCTACCTACCTACCTATCTCTATCTATCAATCTACCTACCTACCTATCTGTATCTATCTATCTACCTACCTACCTATCTGTATCTATCAATCTACCTACCTACCTATCTCTATCTATCTATCTACCTACCTACCTATCTGTATCTATCAATCTACCTACCTATCTCTATCTATCTATCTACCTACCTACCTATCTCTATCTATCAATCTACCTACCTACCTATCTGTATCTATCTATCTACCTATCTACCTATCTCTATCTATCAATCTACCTACCTACCTATCTCTATCTATCTACCTACCCACCTATCTGTATTTATCTATCTACCTACCTATCTCTATCTATCAATCTACCTACCTACCTATCTGTATCTATCTATCTACCTACCTACCTATCTGTATCTATCTATCTACCTACCTACCTATCTGTATCTATCAATCTACCTACCTATCTCTATCTATCTATCTACCTACCTACCTATCTCTATCTATCAATCTACCTACATACCTATCTGTATCTATCTATCTACCTATCTACCTATCTCTATCTATCAATCTACCTACCTACCTATCTCTATCTATCTATCTACCTACCCACCTATCTGTATTTATCTACCTACCTACCTATCTCTATCTATCAATCTACCTACCTACCTATCTCTATCTATCTATCTACCTATCTACCTATCTCTATCTATCAATCTACCTACCTACCTATCTGTATCTATCTACCTACCTACCTATCTGTATCTATCTATCTACCTACCTACCTATCTCTATCTTTCTATCTACCTACCTACCTATCTCTATCTATCAATCTACCTACCTACCTATCTGTATCTATCTATCTACCTATCTACCTATCTCTATCTATCTATCTACCTACCTACCTATCTGTATCTATCAATCTACCTACCTACCTATCTGTATTTATCTATCTACCTACCTATCTGTATCTACCTACCTACCTACCTACGTATCTCTATCTATCTATCTACCTACCTATCTCTATCTATCAATCTACCGACCTACCTATCTCTATCTATCTGTCTACCTATCTACCTATCTACCTATCTCTATCTATCAATCTACCTACCTACCTATCTCTATCTATCAATCTACCTACCTACCTATCTGTATCTATCTATCTACCTACCTAACTATCTCTATCTATCAGTCTACCTACCTACCTATCTCTATCTATCTATCTACCTACCTACATATCTGAATCTATATATCTACCTACCTACCTATCTATATTTATCTATGTACCTATCTACCTATCTCTATCTATCAATCTACCTACCTACCTATCTCTATCTATCTATCTACCTACCCACCTATCTATATATATCTATCTACCTACCTATCTCTATCTATCAATCTACCTACCTACCTATCTGTATCTATCTATCTACCTATCTACCTATCTCTATCTATCAATCTACCTACCTACCTATCTGTATCTATCTACCTACCTACCTATCTGTATCTATCTATCTAACTACCTACCTATCTGTATCTATCAATCTACCTACCTACCTATCTCTATCTATCTATCTACCTACCTACCTATCTCTATCTATCTATCTACCTACCTACCTCCCTATCTGTATCTATCTATCTACCTACCTACCTATCTCTATCTATCTATCTACCTACCTACCTATCTCTATCTATCGACCTACCTACCTATCTCTATCTATCTATCTACCTACCTACCTATCTCTATCTATCTATCTACCTACCTACCTATCTGTATTTATCTATCTACCTACCTATCTGTATCTATCTACCTACCTTCCTACGTATCTCTATCTATCTATCTACCTACCTACCTATCTCTATCTATCAATCTACCTACCTACCTATCTCTATCTATCTATCTACCTACCTACCTATCTCTATCTATCAATCTACCTACCTACCTATCTGTATCTATCAATCTACCTACCTACCTATCTCTATCTATCAATCTACCTACCTACCTATCTCTATCTATCTATCTACCTACCTACCTATCTCTATCTATCAATCTACCTACCTACCTATCTGTATCTATCAATCTACCTACCTACCTATCTGTATCTATCTATATACCTACCTACCTATCTCTATCTATCAATCTACCTACCTACCTATCTGTATGTATCTATCTAAATACCTACCTATCTGTATCTATCTATCTACCTACCTACCTATCTCTATATATCTATCTACCTACCTACCTCTCTATCTATCTATCTACCTACCTACTAATCTCTATCGATCAATCTACCTACCTACCTATATCTACCTACCTACATACCTACCTATCTCTATCTATCTATCTACCTACCTACCTATCTCTATCTATCTACCTACATACCTACCTATCTCTATCAATCTACCTACCTACCTATCTCTATCTATCTACCTACCTACCTATATCTATCTATCTACCTACCCACCTATCTGTATTTATCTACCTACCTACCTATCTGTATCTATCTACCTACCTACCTACATATCTCTATCTATCTACCTACCTACCTATCTCTATCTATCAATCTACCTACCTACCTATCTGTATCTATCTATCTACCTACCCACCTATCTGTATTTATCTATCTACCTACCTATCTCTATCTATCAATCTACCTACCTACCTATCTCTATCTATCTACCTACCTACCTACCTATCTCTATCTATCAATCTACCTACCTATCTATCTGTATCTATCTATCTACCTACCTACCTATCTCTATCTATCTATCTATCTACCTACCTACCTATCTGTATCTATCTATCTACCTACCTACCTATCTGTATCTATCAATCTACCTACCTACCTATCTCTATCTATCTACCTACCTATCTCTATCTATCAATCTACCTACCTACCTATCTCTATCTATCTATCTACCTACCCACCTATCTGTATTTATCTATCTACTTACCTATCTGTATCTATCTACCTACCTACCTACGTATCTCTATCTATCTATCTATCTACCTACCTACCTATCTCTATCTATCAATCTACCTACCTACCTATCTCTATCTATCTATCTACCTATCTACCTATCTCTATCTATCAATCTACCTACCTACCTATCTCTATCTATCAATCTACCTATCTACCTATCTCTATCTATCTATCTACCTACCTACCTATCTGTATCTATCAATCTACCTACCTACCTATCTGTATTTATCTATCTACTTACCTATCTGTATCTATCTACATACCTACCTACGTATCTCTATCTATCTATCTACCTACCTATCTCTATCTATCAATCTACCTACCTACCTATCTCTATCTATCTGTCTACCTATCTACCTATCTCTATCTATCAATCTACCTACCTACCTATCTCTATCTATCAATCTACCTACCTACCTATCTGTATCTATCTATCTACCTACCTACCTATCTGTATCTATCTACCTACCTACCTACCTATCTCTATCTATCTATCTACCTACCTACCTATCTGTATCTATCAATCTACCTACCTACCTATCTCTATCTATCTATCTACCTACCTACCTATCTCTATCTATCAATCTACCTAGCTACCTATCTGTATCTATCTATCTACCTATCTACCTATCTCTATCTATCAATCTACCTACCTACCTATCTCTATCTATCTATCTACCTACCCACCTATCTGTATTTATCTATCTACCTACCTATCTCTATCTATCAATCTACCTACCTACCTATCTCTATCTATCTACCTACCTACCTATCTATCTCTATCTATCAATCTACCTACCTACCTATCTGTATCTATCTATCTACCTACCTACCTATCTGTATCTATCTATCTACCTACCTACCTATCTCTATCTATCTATCTATCTATCTATCTACCTACCTATCTCTATCTATCTATCTACCTACCTACCTATCTCTATCTATCTATCTATCTATCTATCTATCTATCTATCTATCTATCTATCTATCTACCTACCTACCTATCTGTATCTATCAATCTACCTACCTACCTATCTGTATTTATCTATCTACCTACCTATCTGTATCTATCTACCTACCTACCTACGTATCTCTATCTATCTATCTACCTACCTACCTATCTCTATCTATCAATCTACCTACCTAGTTATCTGTATCTATCTATCTACCTATCTACCTATCTCTATCTATCAATCTACCTACCTACCTATCTCTATCTATCAATCTACCTACTTACCTATCTGTATCTATCTATCTACCTACCTACCTATCTGTATCTATCAATCTACCTACCTACCTATCTCTATCTATCTATCTACCTACCTACTTATCTCTATCTATCAATCTACCTACCTACCTATCTGTATCTATCTATCTACCTACCTACCTATCTCTATCTATCTATCTACCTACCTACCTATCTCTATCTATCTATCTACCTACCTACCTAAATGTATTTATCTATCTACCTACCTATCTGTATCTATCTACCTACCTTCCTACGTATCTCTATCTATCTATCTATCTACCTACCTACCTATCTCTATCTATCAATCTACCTACCTACCTATCTCTATCTATCTATCTACCTATCTACCTATCTCTATCTATCAATCTACCTACCTACCTATCTCTATCTATCAATCTACCTACCTACCTATCTGTATCTATCTATCTACCTACCTACCTATCTGTATCTATCAATCTACCTACCTACCTATCTCTATCTATCTATCTATCTACCTACCTACCTATCTGTATCTATCAATCTACCTACCTATCTCTATCTATCTATCTACCTACCTACCTATCTCTATCTATCAATCTACCTACCTACCTATCTGTATCTATCTATCTACCTATCTACCTATCTCTATCTATCAATCTACCTACCTACCTATCTCTATCTATCTACCTACCCACCTATCTGTATTTATCTATCTACCTACCTATCTCTATCTATCAATCTACCTACCTACCTATCTGTATCTATCTATCTACCTACCTACCTATCTGTATCTATCTATCTACCTACCTACCTATCTCTATCTATCTATCTACCTATCTACCTATCTCTATCTATCAATCTACCTACCTACCTATCTCTATCTATCAATCTACCTACCTACCTATCTGTATCTATCTTACCTACATACCTATCTGTATCTATCTATCTACCTACCTACCTAACTCTATCTATCTATCTATCTATCTATCTATCTATCTATCTATCTATCTATCTATCTATCTATCTATCTATCTATCTATCTATCTATCTACCTACCTACCTATCTCTATCTATCAGTCTACCTACCTACCTATCTCTATCTATCTATCTACCTACCCACCTATCTCTATATATCTATCTACCTACCTATCTCTATCTATCAATCTACCTACCTACCTATCTGTATCTATCTATCTCCCTATCTACCTATCTCTATCTATCAATCTACCTACCTACCTATCTGTATCTATCTACCTACCTACCTACCTATCTGTATCTATCTATCTACCTACCTACCTACCTACCTATCTGTATCTATCAATCTACCTACCTACCTATCTCTATCTATCTATCTACCTACCTACCTATCTCTATCTATCAATCTACCTACCTATCTTTATCTATCTATCTACCTATCTACCTATCTCTATCTATCAATCTACCTACCTTCCTATCTCTATCTATCTATCTACCTACCCACCTATCTGTATTTATCTATCTACCTACCTATCTCTATCTATCAATCTACCTACCTACCTATCTGTATCTATCTATCTACCTACCTACCTATCTGTATCTATCTACCTACCTACCTACCTATCTCTATCTATCTATCTACCTACCTACCTATCTGTATCTATCAATCTACCTACCTACCTATCTCTATCTATCTATCTACCTACCTACCTATCTCTATCTATCAATATACCTACCTACCTATCTTTATCTATCTATCTACCTATCTACCTATCTCTATCTATCAATCTACCTACCTACCTATCTCTATCTATCTATCTACCTACCCACCTATCTGTATTTATCTATCTACCTACCTATCTCTATCTATCAATCTACCTACCTACCTATCTCTATCTATCTACCTACCTACCTACCTACCTATCTGTATCTATCTATCTACCTACCTACCTATCTGTATCTATCTATCTACCTACCTACCTATCTGTATCTATCAATCTACCTACCTACCTATCTGTATTTATCTATCTACCTACCTATCTGTATCTATCTACCTACCTACCTACGTATCTCTATCTATCTATCTACCTACCTACCTATCTCTATCTATCAATCTACCTACCTACCTATCTGTATCTATCTATCTACCTACCTACCTATCTGTATCTATCAATCTACCTACCTATCTCTATCTATCTATCTACCTACCTACCTATCTCTATCTATCAATCTACCTACCTACCTATCTGTATCTATCTATCTACCTATCTACCTATCTCTATCTATCAATCTACCTACCTACCTATCTCTATCTATCTATCTACCTACCCACCTATCTGTATTTATCTATCTACCTACCTATCTCTATCTATCAATCTACCTACCTACCTATCTGTATCTATCTATCTACCTACCTACCTATCTGTATCTATCTATCTACCTACCTACCTATCTCTATCTATCTATCTACCTACCTACCTATCTCTATCTATCAATCTACCTACCTACCTATCTCTATCTATCAATCTACCTACCTACCTATCTGTATCTATCTATCTACCTACATACCTATCTGTATCTATCTATCTACCTACCTACCTAACTCTATCTATCTATCTATCTATCTATCTATCTATCTATCTATCTACCTACCTACCTATCTCTATCTATCTGTCTACCTACCTACCTATCTCTATCTATCTATCTACCTACCTACATATCTGAATCTATATATCTACCTACCTACCTGTCTGTATCTATCTATGTACCTATCTACCTATCTCTATCTATCAATCTACCTACCTACCTATCTCTATCTATCTATCTACCTACCCACCTATCTGTATCTATCTACCTACCTATCTCTATCTATCAATCTACCTACCTACCTATCTGTATCTATCTATCTACCTACCTACCTATCTCTATCTATCTATCTACCTATCTACCTATCTCTATCTATCAATCTACCTACCTCTATCTATCTACCTACCTATCTCTATGTATCTATCTACCTATCTACCTATCTCTATCTATCAATCTACCTATCTACCTATCTCTATCTATCAATCTACCTACCTACCTATATTTATCTATCTATCTACCTACATACCTATCTGTATCTATCTATCTACCTACCTAACTTTCTCTATCTATCAGTCTACCTACCTACCTATCTCTATCTATCTATCTACCTACCTACATATCTGAATCTATATATCTACCTACCTACCTATCTGTATCTATCTATGTACCTATCTACCTATCTCTATCTATCAATCTACCTACCTACCTATCTCTATCTATCTATCTACCTACCCACCTATCTATATATATCTATCTACCTACCTATCTCTATCTATCAATCTACCTACCTACCTATCTGTATCTATCTATCTACCTATCTACCTATCTCTATCTATCAATCTACCTACCTACCTATCTGTATCTATCTACCTACCTACCTACCTATCTGTATCTATCGATCTACCTACCTACCTATCTGTATCTATCTACCTACCTACCTACCTATCTCTATCTATCTATCTACCTACCTACCTATCTGTATCTATCAATCTACCTACCTACCTATCTCTATCTATCTATCTACCTACCTACCTATCTCTATCTATCAATCTACCTACCTACCTATCTTTATCTATCTACCTATCTACCTATCTCTATCTATCAATCTACCTACCTACCTATCTCTATCTATCTATCTACCTACCCACCTATCTGTATTTATCTATCTACCTACCTATCTCTATCTATCAATCTACCTACCTACCTATCTCTATCTATCTACCTACCTACCTACCTACCTATCTGTATCTATCTATCTACCTACCTACCTATCTGTATCTATCTATCTACCTACCTACCTATCTCTATCTATCTATCTATCTACCTACCTACCTATCTCTAGCTATCTATCTACCTACCTACCTATCTCTATCTATCTATCTACCTACCTACCTATCTGTATCTATCAATCTACCTACCTACCTATCTCTATCTATCTATCTACCTACCTATCTCTATCTATCTATCTACCTACCTACCTATCTCTATCTATCTATCTACCTACCTACCTATCTCTATCTATCTATCTACCTACCCACCTATCTGTATCTATCTACCTACCTATCTCTATCTATCAATCTACCTACCTACCTATCTGTATCTATCTATCTACCTACCTACCTATCTCTATCTATCTATCTACCTATCTCTATCTATCAATCTACCTACCTCTATCTATCTACCTACCTATCTCTATGTATCTATCTACCTATCTACCTATCTCTATCTATCAATCTACCTATCTACCTATCTCTATCTATCAATCTACCTACCTACCTATATTTATCTATCTATCTACCTACATACCTATCTGTATCTATCTATCTACCTACCTAACTTTCTCTATCTATCAGTCTACCTACCTACCTATCTCTATCTATCTATCTACCTACCTACATATCTGAATCTATATATCTACCTACCTACCTATCTGTATCTATCTATGTACCTATCTACCTATCTCTATCTATCAATCTACCTACCTACCTATCTCTATCTATCTATCTACCTACCCACCTATCTATATATATCTATCTACCTACCTATCTCTATCTATCAATCTACCTACCTACCTATCTGTATCTATCTATCTACCTATCTACCTATCTCTATCTATCAATCTACCTACCTACCTATCTGTATCTATCTACCTACCTACCTACCTATCTGTATCTATCGATCTACCTACCTACCTATCTGTATCTATCTACCTACCTACCTACCTATCTCTATCTATCTATCTACCTACCTACCTATCTGTATCTATCAATCTACCTACCTACCTATCTCTATCTATCTATCTACCTACCTACCTATCTCTATCTATCAATCTACCTACCTACCTATCTTTATCTATCTACCTATCTACCTATCTCTATCTATCAATCTACCTACCTACCTATCTCTATCTATCTATCTACCTACCCACCTATCTGTATTTATCTATCTACCTACCTATCTCTATCTATCAATCTACCTACCTACCTATCTCTATCTATCTACCTACCTACCTACCTACCTATCTGTATCTATCTATCTACCTACCTACCTATCTGTATCTATCTATCTACCTACCTACCTATCTCTATCTATCTATCTATCTACCTACCTACCTATCTCTAGCTATCTATCTACCTACCTACCTATCTCTATCTATCTATCTACCTACCTACCTATCTGTATCTATCAATCTACCTACCTACCTATCTCTATCTATCTATCTACCTACCTATCTCTATCTATCTATCTACCTACCTACCTATCTCTATCTATCTATCTACCTACCTACCTATCTCTATCTATCAATCTACCTACCTACCTATCTGTATCTATCTATCTACCTATTTACCTATCTCTATCTATCAATCTACCTACCTACCTATCTCTATCTATCTATCTACCTACCCACCTATCTGTATCTATCTATCTACCTATCTACCTATATCTATCAATCTACCTACTTACCTATCTGTATCTATCTATCTACCTATCTACCTATCTCTATCTATCAATCTACCTACCTACCTATCTCTATCTATCTATCTACCTACCCACCTATCTGTATCTATCTACCTATCTACCTATCTCTATCTATCAATCTACCTACATACCTATCTGTATCTATCTATCTACCTATCTACCTATCTGTATCTATCAATCTACCTATCTACCTATCTCTATCTATCAATCTACCTACCTCTATCTATCTACCTACCTATCTCTATCTATCTATCTACCTATCTACCTATCTCTATCTATCAGTCTACCTATCTACCTATCTCTATCTATCAATCTACCTATCTACCTATCTCTATCTATCAATCTACCTACCTCTATCTATCTACCTACCTATCTCTATCTATCTATCTACCTACCTACCTATCTCTATCTATCAATCTACCTACCTCTATCTATCTACCTACCTATCTCTATCTATCTATCTACCTACCTACCTATCTGTATCTATATATCTACCTACCTACCTATCTGTATCTATCAATCTACCTACCTACCTATCTCTATCTATCAATCTACCTACCTACCTATCTCTATCTATCAATCTACCTAACCACCTATCTGTATCTATCTATCTACCTACCTACCTATCTGTATCTATCAATCTACCTACCTACCTATCTGTATCTATATATCTACCTACCTACCTATCTGTATCTATCAATCTGCCTACCTACATATCTCTATCTATCTACCTACCTACCTACCTATCTCTATCTATCAATCTACCTACCTACCTTTCTGTATCTATCTATCAATCTACCTACCTATCTGTATCTATCAATCTACCTACCTACCTATCTCTATCTATCAATCTACCTACCTACCTATCTGTATCTATCTATCTACCTACCTACCTGTATCTATCAATCTACCTACCTACCTATCTCTATCTATCAATCTACCTACCTACATATCTGTATCTATCTATCTACCTACCTACCTATCTGTATCTATCAATCTACCTACCTACCTATCTCTATCTATCAATCTACCTACCTACCTATCTCTATCTATCTACCTACCTACATATCTGTATCTATATATCTACCTTCCTACCTATCTGTATCTATCTATCTACCTATCTACCTATCTCTATCTATCAATCTACCTACCTACCTATCTCTATCTATCTATTTACCTACCCACCTATCTGTATTTATCTATCTACCTACCTATCTGTATCTATCTACCTACCTACCTTCCTATCTCTATCTATCTATCTACCTACCTACCTATCTCTATCTATCTACCTACCTACCTACCTATCTCTATCTATCAATCTACCTACCTACCTATCTGTATCTATCTACCTACCTACCTACCTATAGAGATAGGTAGGTAGGTAGGTAGATAGATACAGATAGGTAGGTAGGTAGGTAGGTATCTATCTATCTGTATCTACCTATCTCTATCTATCTATCTCTATCTACCTACCTATCTCTATCTATCAATCTACCTACCTACCTATCTGTATCTATCTACCTACCTACCTACCTATCTCTATCTATCTATCTACCTACCTACCTATCTCTATCTATCTACCTACCTACCTACCTACCTATCTCTATCTATCAATCTACCTACATACCTATCTGTATCTATCTACCTACCTACCTACCTATCTCTATCTATCTACCTACCTACCTATCTCTATCTATCTACCTACCTACCTACCTATCTCTATCTATCAATCTACCTACCTACCTATCTGTATCTATCTATCTACCTACCTACATATCTGTATCTATCTACCTACCTACCTACCTTTCTGTATCTATCTACCTACCTACCTATCTCTATCTATCTATCTATCTACCTACCTACCTATCTCTATCTATCTATCTACCTACCTACCTATCTGTATCTATCAATCTACCTACCTACCTATCTCTATCTATCTACTTACCTACCTACCTATCTCTGTCTATCAATCTACCTACCTACCTATCTGTATCTATCTACCTACCTACCTATCTCTATCTATCTATCTACCTACCTACCTATCTCTATCTACCTATCTACCTACCTACCTATCTGTATCTATCTACCTATCTACCTACCTATCTCTATCTATCTATCTACCTACCTACCTATCTCTATCTATCTACCTACCTACCTACCTACCTATCTGTATCTATCTATCTACCTACCTACCTATCTCTATCTATCTACCTACCTACCTACCTATCTCTATCTATCTACCTACCTACCTACCTACCTACCTATCTCTATCTATCTATCTACCTACCTACCTATCTGTATCTATCAATCTACCTACCTACCTATCTCTATCTATCTACTTACCTACCTACCTATCTCTATCTATCAATCTACCTACCTACCTATCTGTATCTATCTACCTACCTACCTATCTCTATCTATCTATCTACCTACCTACCTATCTCTATCTATCTACCTACCTACCTACCTACCTACCTATCTCTATCTATCAATCTACCTACCTACCTATCTGTATCTATCTACCTATCTAGCTACCTATCTCTATCTATCTATCTACCTACCTACCTATCTCTATCTACCTATCTACCTACCTACCTATCTGTATCTATCTACCTATCTACCTACCTATCTCTATCTATCTATCTACCTACCTACCTATCTCTATCTATCTATCTACCTACCTACCTACCTATCTGTATCTATATATCTACCTACCTACCTATCTCTATCTATCTATCTACCTACCTACCTATCTCTATCTATCTACCTACCTACCTACCTATCTCTATCTATCAATCTACCTACCTACCTATCTGTATCTATCAATCTACCTACCTACCTATCTCTATCTATCTATCTACCTACCTACCTATCTCTATCTATCTATCAATCTACCTACCTACCTATCTCTATCTATCAATCTACCTACCTACCAATCTGTATCTATCAATCTACCTACCTACCTATCTCTATCTATCTATCTACCTACCTACCTATCTCTATCTATCTATCTACCTACCTACCTATCTCTATCTATCTATCAATCTACCTACCTACCTATCTGTATCTATCAATCTACCTACCTATCTATCTCTATCTATCTACCTATCTACCTACCTATCTCTATCAATCTACCTACCTACCTATCTCTATCTATCTACCTACCTACCTACCTATCTCTATCTATCAATCTACCTACCTACCTATCTGTATCTATCTACCTACCTACATATCTGTATCTATCTACCTACCTACCTACCTTTCTGTATCTATCTACCTACCTACCTATCTCTATCTATCTATCTACCTACCTACCTATCTCTATCTATCTATCTACCTACCTACCTATCTGTATCTATCAATCTACCTACCTACCTATCTCTATCTATCTACCTACCTATCTCTATCTATCAATCTACCTACCTACCTATCTGTATCTATCTACCTACCTACCTATCTCTATCTATCTATCTACCTACCTACCTATCTCTATCTATCTACCTACCTACCTACCTACCTATCTCTATCTATCAATCTACCTACCTACCTATCTGTATCTATCTACCTACCTACCTACCTATAGAGATAGGTAGGTAGGTAGTAGATAGATACAGATAGGTAGGTAGGTAGGTAGGTAGGTATCTATCTATCTGTATCTACCTATCTCTATCTATCTATCTCTATCTACCTACCTATCTCTATCTATCAATCTACCTACCTACCTATCTGTATCTATCTACCTACCTACCTACCTATCTCTATCTATCTATCTATCTACCTACCTATCTCTATCTATCTACCTACCTACCTACCTACCTATCTCTATCTATCAATCTACCTACATACCTATCTGTATCTATCTACCTACCTACCTACCTATCTCTATCTATCTACCTACCTACCTATCTCTATCTATCTACCTACCTACCTACCTATCTCTATCTATCAATCTACCTACCTACCTATCTGTATCTATCTATCTACCTACCTACATATCTGTATCTATCTACCTACCTACCTACCTTTCTGTATCTATCTACCTACCTACCTATCTCTATCTATCTATCTACCTACCTACCTATCTCTATCTATCTATCTACCTACCTACCTATCTGTATCTATCAATCTACCTACCTACCTATCTCTATCTATCTACCTACCTACCTACCTATCTCTATCTATCAATCTACCTACCTACCTATCTGTATCTATCTACCTACCTACCTATCTCTATCTATCTATCTACCTACCTACCTATCTCTGTCTATCTACCTACCTACCTACCTACCTATCTCTATCTATCAATCTACCTACCTACCTATCTGTATCTATCTACCTATCTAGCTACCTATCTCTATCTATCTATCTACCTACATACCTATCTCTATCTACCTATCTACCTACCTACCTATCTGTATCTATATATCTACCTACCTACCTATCTCTATCTATCTATCTACCTACCTACCTATCTCTATCTATCTATCTACCTACCAACCTATCTGTATCTATCTATCTACCTACCTACCCATCTGTATCTATCAATCTACCTACCTACCTATCTCTATCTATCTATCTACCTACCTACATATCTGTATCTATCTACCTACCTACCTATCTCTATCTATCTATCTACCTACCTATCTCTATCTATCTATCTACCTACCTACCTATCTGTATTTATCAATCTACCTACCTACCTATCTCTATCTATCTACCTACCTACCTACCTATCTCTATCTATCAATCTACCTACCTACCTATCTGTATCTATCTACCTATCTACCTACCTATCTCTATCTATCTATCTACCTACCTACCTATCTCTATCTATCTATCTACCTACCTACCTACCTATCTGTATCTATATATCTACCTACCTACCTATCTCTATCTATCTATCTACCTACCTACCTATCTCTATCTATCTACCTACCTACCTACCTACCTATCTCTATCTATCAATCTACCTACCTACCTATCTGTATCTATCAATCTACCTACCTACCTATCTCTATCTATCTATCTACCTACCTACCTATCTCTATCTATCTATCAATCTACCTACCTACCTATCTGTATCTATCAATCTACCTACCTATCTATCCCTATCTATCTACCTATCTACCTACCTATCTCTATCAATCTACCTACCTACCTATCTCTATCTATCTACCTACCTACCTACCTATCTCTATCTATCAATCTACCTACCTACCTATCTGTATCTATCTATCTACCTACCTACATATCTGTATCTATCTACCTACCTACCTATCTTTCTGTATCTATCTACCTACCTACCTATCTCTATCTATCTATCTACCTACCTACCTATCTCTATCTACCTATCTACCTACCTACCTATCTGTATCTATCTACCTATCTACCTACCTATCTCTATCTATCTATCTACCTACCTACCTATCTCTATCTATCTATCTACCTACCTACCTACCTATCTGTATCTATCTATCTACCTACCTACCTATCTCTATCTATCTACCTACCTACCTACCTATCTCTATCTATCTACCTACCTACCTACCTACCTACCTATCTCTATCTATCTATCTACCTACCTACCTATCTGTATCTATCAATCTACCTACCTACCTATCTCTATCTATCTACTTACCTACCTACCTATCTCTATCTATCAATCTACCTACCTACCTATCTGTATCTATCTACCTACCTACCTATCTCTATCTATCTATCTACCTACCTACCTATCTCTATCTATCTACCTACCTACCTACCTACCTATCTCTATCTATCAATCTACCTACCTACCTATCTGTATCTATCTACCTATCTAGCTACCTATCTCTATCTATCTATCTACCTACCTACCTATCTCTATCTACCTATCTACCTACCTACCTATCTGTATCTATCTACCTATCTACCTACCTATCTCTATCTATCTATCTACCTACCTACCTATCTCTATCTATCTATCTACCTACCTACCTACCTATCTGTATCTATATATCTACCTACCTACCTATCTCTATCTATCTATCTACCTACTTACCTATCTCTATCTATCTACCTACCTACCTACCTATCTCTATCTATCAATCTACCTACCTACCTATCTGTATCTATCAATCTACCTACCTACCTATCTCTATCTATCTATCTACCTACCTACCTATCTCTATCTATCTATCAATCTACCTACCTACCTATCTCTATCTATCAATCTACCTACCTACCTATCTGTATCTATCAATCTACCTACCTACCTATCTCTATCTATCTATCTACCTACCTACCTATCTCTATCTATCTATCTACCTACCTACCTATCTCTATCTATCTATCAATCTACCTACCTACCTATCTGTATCTATCAATCTACCTACCTATCTATCTCTATCTATCTACCTATCTACCTACCTATCTCTATCAATCTACCTACCTACCTATCTCTATCTATCTACCTACCTACCTACCTATCTCTATCTATCAATCTACCTACCTACCTATCTGTATCTATCTACCTACCTACATATCTGTATCTATCTACCTACCTACCTACCTTTCTGTATCTATCTACCTACCTACCTATCTCTATCTATCTATCTACCTACCTACCTATCTCTATCTATCTATCTACCTACCTACCTATCTGTATCTATCAATCTACCTACCTACCTATCTCTATCTATCTACCTACCTACCTACCTATCTCTATCTATCAATCTACCTACCTACCTATCTGTATCTATCTACCTACCTACCTATCTCTATCTATCTATCTACCTACCTACCTATCTCTATCTATCTACCTACCTACCTACCTACCTATCTCTATCTATCAATCTACCTACCTACCTATCTGTATCTATCTACCTACCTACCTACCTATAGAGATAGGTAGGTAGGTAGTAGATAGATACAGATAGGTAGGTAGGTAGGTAGGTAGGTATCTATCTATCTGTATCTACCTATCTCTATCTATCTATCTCTATCTACCTACCTATCTCTATCTACCAATCTACCTACCTACCTATCTGTATCTATCTACCTACCTACCTACCTATCTCTATCTATCTATCTATCTACCTACCTATCTCTATCTATCTACCTACCTACCTACCTACCTATCTCTATCTATCAATCTACCTACATACCTATCTGTATCTATCTACCTACCTACCTACCTATCTCTATCTATCTACCTACCTACCTATCTCTATCTATCTACCTACCTACCTACCTATCTCTATCTATCAATCTACCTACCTACCTATCTGTATCTATCTATCTACCTACCTACATATCTGTATCTATCTACCTACCTACCTACCTTTCTGTATCTATCTACCTACCTACCTATCTCTATCTATCTATCTATCTACCTACCTACCTATCTCTATCTATCTATCTACCTACCTACCTATCTGTATCTATCAATCTACCTACCTACCTATCTCTATCTATCTACCTACCTACCTACCTATCTCTATCTATCAATCTACCTACCTACCTATCTGTATCTATCTACCTACCTACCTATCTCTATCTATCTATCTACCTACCTACCTATCTCTATCTATCTACCTACCTACCTACCTACCTATCTCTATCTATCAATCTACCTACCTACCTATCTGTATCTATCTACCTATCTAGCTACCTATCTCTATCTATCTATCTACCTACCTACCTATCTCTATCTACCTATCTACCTACCTACCTATCTGTATCTATATATCTACCTACCTACCTATCTCTATCTATCTATCTACCTACCTACCTATCTCTATCTATCTATCTACCTACCAACCTATCTGTATCTATCTATCTACCTACCTACCCATCTGTATCTATCAATCTACCTACCTACCTATCTCTATCTATCTATCTACCTACCTACATATCTGTATCTATCTACCTACCTACCTATCTCTATCTATCTATCTACCTACCTATCTCTATCTATCTATCTACCTACCTACCTATCTGTATTTATCAATCTACCTACCTACCTATCTCTATCTATCTACCTACCTACCTACCTATCTCTATCTATCAATCTACCTACCTACCTATCTGTATCTATCTACCTATCTACCTACCTATCTCTATCTATCTATCTACCTACCTACCTATCTCTATCTATCTATCTACCTACCTACCTACCTATCTGTATCTATATATCTACCTACCTACCTATCTCTATCTATCTATCTACCTACCTACCTATCTCTATCTATCTACCTACCTACCTACCTATCTCTATCTATCAATCTACCTACCTACCTATCTGTATCTATCAATCTACCTACCTACCTATCTCTATCTATCTATCTACCTACCTACCTATCTCTATCTATCTATCAATCTACCTACCTACCTATCTGTATCTATCAATCTACCTACCTATCTATCCCTATCTATCTACCTATCTACCTACCTATCTCTATCAATCTACCTACCTACCTATCTCTATCTATCTACCTACCTACCTACCTATCTCTATCTATCAATCTACCTACCTACCTATCTGTATCTATCTATCTACCTACCTACATATCTGTATCTATCTACCTACCTACCTACCTTTCTGTATCTATCTACCTACCTACCTATCTCTATCTATCTATCTACCTACCTACCTATCTCTATCTATCTATCTACCTACCTACCTATCTGTATCTATCAATCTACCTACCTACCTATCTCTATCTATCTACCTACCTACCTACCTATCTCTATCTATCAATCTACCTACCTACCTATCTGTATCTATCTACCTACCTACCTATCTCTATCTGTCTATCTACCTACCTACCTATCTCTATCTATCTACCTACCGACCTACCTACCTATCTCTATCTATCAATCTACCTACCTACCTATCTGTATCTATCTACCTACCTACCTACCTATAGAGATAGGTAGGTAGGTAGGTAGATAGATACAGATAGGTAGGTAGGTAGGTAGGTATCTATCTATCTGTATCTACCTATCTCTATCTATCTATCTCTATCTACCTACCTATCTCTATCTATCAATCTACCTACCTACCTATCTGTATCTATCTACCTACCTACCTACCTATCTCTATCTATCTACCTACCTACCTATCTCTATCTATCTACCTACCTAACTACCTACCTATCTCTATCTATCAATCTACCTACATACCTATCTGTATCTATCTACCTACCTACCTACCTATCTCTATCTATCTACCTACCTACCTATCTCTATCTATCTACCTACCTACCTACCTACCTATCTCTATCTATCAATCTACCTACCTACCTATCTCTATCTATCTATCTACCTACCTACATATCTGTATCTATCTACCTACCTGCCTACCTATCTGTATCTATCTATCTACCTACCTACCTATCTCTCTCTATCAATCTACCTACCTACCTATCTCTATCAATCTATCTACCTACCTACATATCGGTATCTATATATCTACCTACCTACCTATCTGTATCTATCTATCTACCTATCTACCTATCTCTATCTATCAATCTACCTACCTACCTATCTCTATCTATCTATCTACCTACCTACCTGTCTCTATCTATCTATCTACCTACCTACCTATCTGTATGTATCAATCTACCTATCTACCTATCAATATCTATCAATCTACCTACCTACCTATCTCTATCTATCTATCTACCTACCCACCTATCTGTATTTATCTATCTACCTACCTATCTGTATCTATCTACCTAACTACCTACCTATCTCTATCTATCTACCTACCTACCTATCTCTATCTATCAATCTACCTACCTACCTATCTGTATCTATCAATCTACCTACCTACCTATCTCTATCTATCTATCTACCTACCTACATATCTGTATCTATATATCTACCTACCTACCTATCTGTATCTATCTATCTACCTATCTACCTATCTCTATCTATCAATCTACCTACCTACCTACCTATCTCTATCTATCTATCTACCTACCTACCTATCTCTATCTATCTATCTACCTACCTATCTGTATCTATCTACCTACCTACCTATCTCTATCTATCTATCTACCTACCTACCTATCTCTATCTATCAATCTACCTACCTACCTATCTCTATCTATCAATCTACCTACCTACCTATCTGTATGTATCTATCTACCTACCTACCTATCTGTATCTATCAATGTACCTACCTACCTATCTCTATCTATCTATCTACCTACCTACATATCTGTATCTATATATCTACCTACCTACCTATCTGTATCTATCTATCTACCTATCTCTATCTATCAATCTACATACCTACCTATCTCTATCTATCAATCTACCTACCTACCTATCTGTATCTATCAATCTACCTACCTACCTATCTCTATCTATCAATCTACCTACCTACTTATCTCTATCTACCTACCAACCTACCTATCTCTATCTATCAATCTACCTACCTACCTATCTCTATCTATCTATCTACCTACCTACCTATCTCTATCTATCTATCTACCTACCTACCTATCTCTATCTATCTACCTACCTACCTACCTATCTCTATCTATCAATCTACCTACCTACCTATTTCTATCTATCTATCTACCTACCTACCTATCTCTATCTATCTATCTACCTACCTACCTATCTCTATCTATCAATCTACCTACCTACCTATCTGTATCTATCTATCTACCTACCTACCTATCTCTATCTATCAATCTACCTACCTACCTATCTCTATCTATCTACCTACCTACCTATCTGTATCTATCTATCTACCTATCTCTATCTATCAATCTACCTACCTACCTATCTCTATCTATCTATCTACCTACCCACCTATCTGTATTTATCTATCTACCTACCTATCTGTATCTATCTACCTACCTACCTACCTACCTATCTCTATCTATCTATCTACCTACCTACCTATCTCTATCTATCAATCTACCTACCTACCTATCTCTATCTATCTATCTATCTACCTACCCACCTATCTGTATTTATCTATCTACCTACCTATCTGTATCTATCTACCTAACTACCTACCTATCTCTATCTATCTACCTACCTACCTACCTATCTCTATCAATCTACCTACCTACCTATCTGTATCTATCAATCTACCTACCTACCTAACTGTATCTATCAATCTACCTACCTACCTATCTCTATCTATCTACCTACTTACATATCTGTATCTATCTATCTACATATCTACCTATCTCTATCTATCAATCTACCTACCTACCTATCTCTATCTATCTATCTACCTACCTACCTATCTCTATCTATCTACCTACCCACCTATCTGTATTTATCTATCTACCTACCTATCTGTATCTATCTACCTAACTACCTACCTATCTGTATCTATCTACCTACCTACCTACCTATCTCTATCTATCAATCTACCTACCTACCTATCTCTATCTATCAATCTACCTACCTACCTATCTCTATCTATCTATCTACCTACCTACCTATCTGTATCTATCAATCTACCTACCTACCTATCTCTATCTATCTATCTACCTACCTACATATCTGTATCTATATATCTACCTACCTACCTATCTGTATCTATCTATCTACCTATCTACCTATCTCTATCTATCAATCTACATACCTACCTATCTCTATCTATCAATCTACCTACCTACCTATCTGTATCTATCAATCTACCTACCTACCTATCTCTATCTATCAATCTACCTACCTATTTATCTCTATCTATCTATCTACCTACCTACCTATCTCTATCTATCTACCTACCTACCTACCTATCTCTATCTATCAATCTACCTACCTACCTATCTGTATCTATCTACCTATCTACCTACCTATCTCTAACTATCTATCTACCTACCTACCTATCTCTATCTACCTATCTACCTACCTACCTATCTGTATCTATATATCTACCTACCTACCTATCTCTATCTATCTATCTACCTACCTACCTATCTCTATCTATCTATCTACCTACCAACCTATCTGTATCTATCTATCTACCTACCTACCCATCTGTATCTATCAATCTACCTACCTACCTATCTCTATCTATCTATCTACCTACCTACATATCTGTATCTATATATCTACCTACCTACCTATCTCTATCTATCTATCTACCTACCTACCTACCTATCTCTATCTATCTACCTACCTACCTATCTCTATCTATCTATCTACCTACCTATCTCTATCTATCTATCTACCTACCTACCTATCTGTATCTATCAATCTACCTACCTACCTATCTCTATCTATCTACCTACCTACCTACCTATCTCTATCTATCAATCTACCTACCTACCTATCTGTATCTATCTACCTATCTACCTACCTATCTCTATCTATCTATCTACCTACCTACCTATCTCTATCTATCTATCTACCTACCTACCTACCTATCTGTATCTATATATCTACCTACCTACCTATCTCTATCTATCTATCTACCTACCTACCTATCTCTATCTATCTACCTACCTACCTACCTACCTATCTCTATCTATCAATCTACCTACCTACCTATCTGTATCTATCTACCTATCTACCTACCTATCTCTATCTATCTATCTACCTACCTACCTATCTCTATCTATCTATCTACCTACCTACCTATCTGTATCTATCTATCTACCTACCTACCCATCTGTATCTATCAATCTACCTACCTACCTATCTCTATCTATCTATCTACCTACCTACATATCTGTATCTATATATCTACCTACCTACCTATCTGTATCTATCTATCTACCTATCTACCTATCAATATCTATCAATCTACCTACCTACCTATCTCTATCTATCTATCTACTTACCCACCTATCTGTATTTATCTATCTACCTACCTATCTGTATCTATCTACCTAACTACCTACCTATCTCTATCTATCTACCTACCTACCTACCTATCTCTATCTATCAATCTACCTACCTACCTATCTGTATCTATCAATCTACCTACCTATCTGTATCTATCTACCTACCTACCTATCTGTATCTATCAATCTACCTACCTACCTATCTCTATCTATCTATGTACCTACCTACATATCTGTATCTATATATCTATCTACCTACCTATCTGTATCTATCTATCTACATATCTACCTATCTCTATCTATCAATCTACCTACCTACCTATCTCTATCTATCTATCTACCTACCTACCTATCTCTATCTATCTATCTACCTACCTATCTGTATCTATCTACCTACCTACCTACCTATCTCTATCTATCTATCTACCTACCTACCTATCTCTATCTATCAATCTACCTACCTACCTATCTCTATCTATCAATCTACCTACCTACCTATCTGTATGTATCTATCTACCTACCTACCTATCTGTATCTATCAATCTACCTACCTACCTATCTCTATCTATCTATCTACCTACCTACATATCTGTATCTATATATCTACCTACCTACCTATCTGTATCTATCTATCTACCTATCTACCTATCTCTATCTATCAATCTACATACCTACCTTTCTCTATCTATCAATCTACCTACCTACCTATCTCTATCTATCTACCTACCTACCTATCTGTATCTATCTATCTACCTATCTACCTATCTCTATCTATCAATCTACCTACCTACCTATCTCTATCTATCTATCTACCTACCCACCTATCTGTATTTATCTATCTACCTACCTATCTGTATCTATCTACCTACCTACCTACCTACCTATCTCTATCTATCTATCTACCTACCTACCTATCTCTATCTATCAATCTACCTACCTACCTACCTATCTCTATCTATCTATCTACCTACCCACCTATCTGTATTTATCTATCTACCTACCTATCTGTATCTATCTACCTAACTACCTACCTATCTCTATCTATCTACCTACCTACCTACCTATCTCTATCTATCAATCTACCTACCTACCTATCTGTATCTATCAATCTACCTACCTACCTAACTGTATCTATCACTCTACCTACCTACCTATCTCTATCTATCTACCTACTTACATATCTGTATCTATATATCTACCTACCTATCTATCTGTATCTATCTATCTACATATCTACCTATCTCTATCTATCAATCTACCTACCTACTTATCTCTATCTATCTATCTACCTACCTACCTATCTCTATCTATCTACCTACCCACCTATCTGTATTTATCTATCTACCTACCTATCTGTATCTATCTACCTAACTACCTACCTATCTCTATCTATCTACCTACCTACCTACCTATCTCTATCTATCAATCTACCTACCTACCTATCTCTATCTATCAATCTACCTACCTACCTATCTCTATCTATCTATCTACCTACCTACCTATCTGTATCTATCAATCTACCTACCTACCTATCTCTATCTATCTATCTACCTACCTACATATCTGTATCTATATATCTACCTACCTACCTATCTGTATCTATCTATCTACCTATCTACCTATCTCTATCTATCAATCTACATACCTACCTATCTCTATCTATCAATCTACCTACCTACCTATCTGTATCTATCAATCTACCTACCTACCTATCTCTATCTATCAATCTACCTACCTATTTATCTCTATCTATCTATCTACCTACCTACCTATCTCTATCTATCTACCTACCTACCTACCTATCTCTATCTATCAATCTACCTACCTACCTATCTGTATCTATCTACCTATCTACCTACCTATCTCTATCTATCTATCTACCTACCTACCTATCTCTATCTACCTATCTACCTACCTACCTATCTGTATCTATATATCTACCTACCTACCTATCTCTATCTATCTATCTACCTACCTACCTATCTCTATCTATCTATCTACCTACCAACCTATCTGTATCTATCTATCTACCTACCTACCCATCTGTATCTATCAATCTACCTACCTACCTATCTCTATCTATCTATCTACCTACCTACATATCTGTATCTATATATCTACCTACCTACCTATCTCTATCTATCTATCTACCTACCTACCTACCTACCTATCTCTATCTATCTACCTACCTACCTATCTCTATCTATCTATCTACCTACCTATCTCTATCTATCTATCTACCTACCTACCTATCTGTATCTATCAATCTACCTACCTACCTATCTCTATCTATCTACCTACCTACCTACCTATCTCTATCTATCAATCTACCTACCTACCTATCTGTATCTATCTACCTATCTACCTACCTATCTCTATCTATCTATCTACCTACCTACCTATCTCTATCTATCTATCTACCTACCTACCTACCTATCTGTATCTATATATCTACCTACCTACCTATCTCTATCTATCTATCTACCTACCTACCTATCTCTATCTATCTACCTACCTACCTACCTACCTATCTCTATCTATCAATCTACCTACCTACCTATCTGTATCTATCTACCTACCTACCTACCTATCTCTATCTATCTATCTATCTACCTACCTATCTCTATCTATCTACCTACCTACCTACCTACCTATCTCTATCTATCAATCTACCTACATACCTATCTGTATCTATCTACCTACCTACCTACCTATCTCTATCTATCTACCTACCTACCTATCTCTATCTATCTACCTACATACCTACCTATCTCTATCTATCAATCTACCTACCTACCTATCTGTATCTATCTATCTACCTACCTACATATCTGTATCTATCTACCTACCTACCTACCTTTCTGTATCTATCTACCTACCTACCTATCTCTATCTATCTATCTATCTACCTACCTACCTATCTCTATCTATCTATCTACCTACCTACCTATCTGTATCTATCAATCTACCTACCTACCTATCTCTATCTATCTACCTACCTACCTACCTATCTCTATCTATCAATCTACCTACCTACCTATCTGTATCTATCTACCTACCTACCTATCTCTATCTATCTATCTACCTACCTACCTATCTCTATCTATCTACCTACCTACCTACCTACCTATCTCTATCTATCAATCTACCTACCTACCTATCTGTATCTATCTACCTATCTAGCTACCTATCTCTATCTATCTATCTACCTACCTACCTATCTCTATCTACCTATCTACCTACCTACCTATCTGTATCTATATATCTACCTACCTACCTATCTCTATCTATCTATCTACCTACCTACCTATCTCTATCTATCTATCTACCTACCAACCTATCTGTATCTATCTATCTACCTACCTACCCATCTGTATCTATCAATCTACCTACCTACCTATCTCTATCTATCTATCTACCTACCTACATATCTGTATCTATCTACCTACCTACCTATCTCTATCTATCTATCTACCTACCTATCTCTATCTATCTATCTACCTACCTACCTATCTGTATTTATCAATCTACCTACCTACCTATCTCTATCTATCTACCTACCTACCTACCTATCTCTATCTATCAATCTACCTACCTACCTATCTGTATCTATCTACCTATCTACCTACCTATCTCTATCTATCTATCTACCTACCTACCTATCTCTATCTATCTATCTACCTACCTACCTACCTATCTGTATCTATATATCTACCTACCTACCTATCTCTATCTATCTATCTACCTACCTACCTATCTCTATCTATCTACCTACCTACCTACCTATCTCTATCTATCAATCTACCTACCTACCTATCTGTATCTATCAATCTACCTACCTACCTATCTCTATCTATCTATCTACCTACCTACCTATCTCTATCTATCTATCAATCTACCTACCTACCTATCTGTATCTATCAATCTACCTACCTATCTATCCCTATCTATCTACCTATCTACCTACCTATCTCTATCAATCTACCTACCTACCTATCTCTATCTATCTACCTACCTACCTACCTATCTCTATCTATCAATCTACCTACCTACCTATCTGTATCTATCTATCTACCTACCTACATATCTGTATCTATCTACCTACCTACCTACCTTTCTGTATCTATCTACCTACCTACCTATCTCTATCTATCTATCTACCTACCTACCTATCTCTATCTATCTATCTACCTACCTACCTATCTGTATCTATCAATCTACCTACCTACCTATCTCTATCTATCTACCTACCTACCTACCTATCTCTATCTATCAATCTACCTACCTACCTATCTGTATCTATCTACCTACCTACCTATCTCTATCTGTCTATCTACCTACCTACCTATCTCTATCTATCTACCTACCGACCTACCTACCTATCTCTATCTATCAATCTACCTACCTACCTATCTGTATCTATCTACCTACCTACCTACCTATAGAGATAGGTAGGTAGGTAGGTAGATAGATACAGATAGGTAGGTAGGTAGGTAGGTATCTATCTATCTGTATCTACCTATCTCTATCTATCTATCTCTATCTACCTACCTATCTCTATCTATCAATCTACCTACCTACCTATCTGTATCTATCTACCTACCTACCTACCTATCTCTATCTATCTACCTACCTACCTATCTCTATCTATCTACCTACCTAACTACCTACCTATCTCTATCTATCAATCTACCTACATACCTATCTGTATCTATCTACCTACCTACCTACCTATCTCTATCTATCTACCTACCTACCTATCTCTATCTATCTACCTACCTACCTACCTACCTATCTCTATCTATCAATCTACCTACCTACCTATCTCTATCTATCTATCTACCTACCTACATATCTGTATCTATCTACCTACCTGCCTACCTATCTGTATCTATCTATCTACCTACCTACCTATCTCTCTCTATCAATCTACCTACCTACCTATCTCTATCAATCTATCTACCTACCTACATATCGGTATCTATATATCTACCTACCTACCTATCTGTATCTATATATCTACCTACCTACCTATCTCTATCTATCTATCTACCTACCTACCTATCTCTATCTATCTATCTACCTACCAACCTATCTGTATCTATCTATCTACCTACCTACCCATCTGTATCTATCAATCTACCTACCTACCTATCTCTATCTATCTATCTACCTACCTACATATCTGTATCTATCTACCTACCTACCTATCTCTATCTATCTATCTACCTACCTATCTCTATCTATCTATCTACCTACCTACCTATCTGTATTTATCAATCTACCTACCTACCTATCTCTATCTATCTACCTACCTACCTACCTATCTCTATCTATCAATCTACCTACCTACCTATCTGTATCTATCTACCTATCTACCTACCTATCTCTATCTATCTATCTACCTACCTACCTATCTCTATCTATCTATCTACCTACCTACCTACCTATCTGTATCTATATATCTACCTACCTACCTATCTCTATCTATCTATCTACCTACCTACCTATCTCTATCTATCTACCTACCTACCTACCTATCTCTATCTATCAATCTACCTACCTACCTATCTGTATCTATCAATCTACCTACCTACCTATCTCTATCTATCTATCTACCTACCTACCTATCTCTATCTATCTATCAATCTACCTACCTACCTATCTGTATCTATCAATCTACCTACCTATCTATCCCTATCTATCTACCTATCTACCTACCTATCTCTATCAATCTACCTACCTACCTATCTCTATCTATCTACCTACCTACCTACCTATCTCTATCTATCAATCTACCTACCTACCTATCTGTATCTATCTATCTACCTACCTACATATCTGTATCTATCTACCTACCTACCTACCTTTCTGTATCTATCTACCTACCTACCTATCTCTATCTATCTATCTACCTACCTACCTATCTCTATCTATCTATCTACCTACCTACCTATCTGTATCTATCAATCTACCTACCTACCTATCTCTATCTATCTACCTACCTACCTACCTATCTCTATCTATCAATCTACCTACCTACCTATCTGTATCTATCTACCTACCTACCTATCTCTATCTGTCTATCTACCTACCTACCTATCTCTATCTATCTACCTACCGACCTACCTACCTATCTCTATCTATCAATCTACCTACCTACCTATCTGTATCTATCTACCTACCTACCTACCTATAGAGATAGGTAGGTAGGTAGGTAGATAGATACAGATAGGTAGGTAGGTAGGTAGGTATCTATCTATCTGTATCTACCTATCTCTATCTATCTATCTCTATCTACCTACCTATCTCTATCTATCAATCTACCTACCTACCTATCTGTATCTATCTACCTACCTACCTACCTATCTCTATCTATCTACCTACCTACCTATCTCTATCTATCTACCTACCTAACTACCTACCTATCTCTATCTATCAATCTACCTACATACCTATCTGTATCTATCTACCTACCTACCTACCTATCTCTATCTATCTACCTACCTACCTATCTCTATCTATCTACCTACCTACCTACCTACCTATCTCTATCTATCAATCTACCTACCTACCTATCTCTATCTATCTATCTACCTACCTACATATCTGTATCTATCTACCTACCTGCCTACCTATCTGTATCTATCTATCTACCTACCTACCTATCTCTCTCTATCAATCTACCTACCTACCTATCTCTATCAATCTATCTACCTACCTACATATCGGTATCTATATATCTACCTACCTACCTATCTGTATCTATCTATCTACCTATCTACCTATCTCTATCTATCAATCTACCTACCTACCTATCTCTATCTATCTATCTACCTACCTACCTGTCTCTATCTATCTATCTACCTACCTACCTATCTGTATGTATCAATCTACCTATCTACCTATCAATATCTATCAATCTACCTACCTACCTATCTCTATCTATCTATCTACCTACCCACCTATCTGTATTTATCTATCTACCTACCTATCTGTATCTATCTACCTAACTACCTACCTATCTCTATCTATCTACCTACCTACCTATCTCTATCTATCAATCTACCTACCTACCTATCTGTATCTATCAATCTACCTACCTACCTATCTCTATCTATCTATCTACCTACCTACATATCTGTATCTATATATCTACCTACCTACCTATCTGTATCTATCTATCTACCTATCTACCTATCTCTATCTATCAATCTACCTACCTACCTACCTATCTCTATCTATCTATCTACCTACCTACCTATCTCTATCTATCTATCTACCTACCTATCTGTATCTATCTACCTACCTACCTATCTCTATCTATCTATCTACCTACCTACCTATCTCTATCTATCAATCTACCTACCTACCTATCTCTATCTATCAATCTACCTACCTACCTATCTGTATGTATCTATCTACCTACCTACCTATCTGTATCTATCAATGTACCTACCTACCTATCTCTATCTATCTATCTACCTACCTACATATCTGTATCTATATATCTACCTACCTACCTATCTGTATCTATCTATCTACCTATCTCTATCTATCAATCTACATACCTACCTATCTCTATCTATCAATCTACCTACCTACCTATCTGTATCTATCAATCTACCTACCTACCTATCTCTATCTATCTATCTACCTACCTACCTATCTCTATCTATCTACCTACCTACCTACCTATCTCTATCTATCAATCTACCTACCTACCTATTTCTATCTATCTATCTACCTACCTACCTATCTCTATCTATCTATCTACCTACCTACCTATCTCTATCTATCAATCTACCTACCTACCTATCTGTATCTATCTATCTACCTACCTACCTATCTCTATCTATCAATCTACCTACCTACCTATCTCTATCTATCTACCTACCTACCTATCTGTATCTATCTATCTACCTATCTCTATCTATCAATCTACCTACCTACTTATCTCTATCTACCTACCAACCTACCTATCTCTATCTATCAATCTACCTACCTACCTATCTCTATCTATCTATCTACCTACCTACCTATCTCTATCTATCTATCTACCTACCTACCTATCTCTATCTATCTACCTACCTACCTACCTATCTCTATCTATCAATCTACCTACCTACCTATTTCTATCTATCTATCTACCTACCTACCTATCTCTATCTATCTATCTACCTACCTACCTATCTCTATCTATCAATCTACCTACCTACCTATCTGTATCTATCTATCTACCTACCTACCTATCTCTATCTATCAATCTACCTACCTACCTATCTCTATCTATCTACCTACCTACCTATCTGTATCTATCTATCTACCTATCTCTATCTATCAATCTACCTACCTACCTATCTCTATCTATCTATCTACCTACCCACCTATCTGTATTTATCTATCTACCTACCTATCTGTATCTATCTACCTACCTACCTACCTACCTATCTCTATCTATCTATCTACCTACCTACCTATCTCTATCTATCAATCTACCTACCTACCTATCTCTATCTATCTATCTATCTACCTACCCACCTATCTGTATTTATCTATCTACCTACCTATCTGTATCTATCTACCTAACTACCTACCTATCTCTATCTATCTACCTACCTACCTACCTATCTCTATCAATCTACCTACCTACCTATCTGTATCTATCAATCTACCTACCTACCTAACTGTATCTATCAATCTACCTACCTACCTATCTCTATCTATCTACCTACTTACATATCTGTATCTATCTATCTACATATCTACCTATCTCTATCTATCAATCTACCTACCTACCTATCTCTATCTATCTATCTACCTACCTACCTATCTCTATCTATCTACCTACCCACCTATCTGTATTTATCTATCTACCTACCTATCTGTATCTATCTACCTAACTACCTACCTATCTGTATCTATCTACCTACCTACCTACCTATCTCTATCTATCAATCTACCTACCTACCTATCTCTATCTATCAATCTACCTACCTACCTATCTCTATCTATCTATCTACCTACCTACCTATCTGTATCTATCAATCTACCTACCTACCTATCTCTATCTATCTATCTACCTACCTACATATCTGTATCTATATATCTACCTACCTACCTATCTGTATCTATCTATCTACCTATCTACCTATCTCTATCTATCAATCTACATACCTACCTATCTCTATCTATCAATCTACCTACCTACCTATCTGTATCTATCAATCTACCTACCTACCTATCTCTATCTATCAATCTACCTACCTATTTATCTCTATCTATCTATCTACCTACCTACCTATCTCTATCTATCTACCTACCTACCTACCTATCTCTATCTATCAATCTACCTACCTACCTATCTGTATCTATCTACCTATCTACCTACCTATCTCTAACTATCTATCTACCTACCTACCTATCTCTATCTACCTATCTACCTACCTACCTATCTGTATCTATATATCTACCTACCTACCTATCTCTATCTATCTATCTACCTACCTACCTATCTCTATCTATCTATCTACCTACCAACCTATCTGTATCTATCTATCTACCTACCTACCCATCTGTATCTATCAATCTACCTACCTACCTATCTCTATCTATCTATCTACCTACCTACATATCTGTATCTATATATCTACCTACCTACCTATCTCTATCTATCTATCTACCTACCTACCTACCTATCTCTATCTATCTACCTACCTACCTATCTCTATCTATCTATCTACCTACCTATCTCTATCTATCTATCTACCTACCTACCTATCTGTATCTATCAATCTACCTACCTACCTATCTCTATCTATCTACCTACCTACCTACCTATCTCTATCTATCAATCTACCTACCTACCTATCTGTATCTATCTACCTATCTACCTACCTATCTCTATCTATCTATCTACCTACCTACCTATCTCTATCTATCTATCTACCTACCTACCTACCTATCTGTATCTATATATCTACCTACCTACCTATCTCTATCTATCTATCTACCTACCTACCTATCTCTATCTATCTACCTACCTACCTAACTACCTATCTCTATCTATCAATCTACCTACCTACCTATCTGTATCTATCTACCTATCTACCTACCTATCTCTATCTATCTATCTACCTACCTACCTATCTCTATCTATCTATCTACCTACCTACCTATCTGTATCTATCTATCTACCTACCTACCCATCTGTATCTATCAATCTACCTACCTACCTATCTCTATCTATCTATCTACCTACCTACATATCTGTATCTATATATCTACCTACCTACCTATCTGTATCTATCTATCTACCTATCTACCTATCAATATCTATCAATCTACCTACCTACCTATCTCTATCTATCTATCTACTTACCCACCTATCTGTATTTATCTATCTACCTACCTATCTGTATCTATCTACCTAACTACCTACCTATCTCTATCTATCTACCTACCTACCTACCTATCTCTATCTATCAATCTACCTACCTACCTATCTGTATCTATCAATCTACCTACCTATCTGTATCTATCTACCTACCTACCTATCTGTATCTATCAATCTACCTACCTACCTATCTCTATCTATCTATGTACCTACCTACATATCTGTATCTATATATCTATCTACCTACCTATCTGTATCTATCTATCTACATATCTACCTATCTCTATCTATCAATCTACCTACCTACCTATCTCTATCTATCTATCTACCTACCTACCTATCTCTATCTATCTATCTACCTACCTATCTGTATCTATCTACCTACCTACCTACCTATCTCTATCTATCTATCTACCTACCTATCTCTATCTATCAATCTACCTACCTACCTATCTCTATCTATCAATCTACCTACCTACCTATCTGTATGTATCTATCTACCTACCTACCTATCTGTATCTATCAATCTACCTACCTACCTATCTCTATCTATCTATCTACCTACCTACATATCTGTATCTATATATCTACCTACCTACCTATCTGTATCTATCTATCTACCTATCTACCTATCTCTATCTATCAATCTACATACCTACCTTTCTCTATCTATCAATCTACCTACCTACCTATCTCTATCTATCTACCTACCTACCTATCTGTATCTATCTATCTACCTATCTAACTATCTCTATCTATCAATCTACCTACCTACCTATCTCTATCTATCTATCTACCTACCCACCTATCTGTATTTATCTATCTACCTACCTATCTGTATCTATCTACCTACCTACCTACCTACCTATCTCTATCTATCTATCTACCTACCTACCTATCTCTATCTATCAATCTACCTACCTACCTACCTATCTCTATCTATCTATCTACCTACCCACCTATCTGTATTTATCTATCTACCTACCTATCTGTATCTATCTACCTAACTACCTACCTATCTCTATCTATCTACCTACCTACCTACCTATCTCTATCTATCAATCTACCTACCTACCTATCTGTATCTATCAATCTACCTACCTACCTAACTGTATCTATCACTCTACCTACCTACCTATCTCTATCTATCTACCTACTTACATATCTGTATCTATATATCTACCTACCTATCTATCTGTATCTATCTATCTACATATCTACCTATCTCTATCTATCAATCTACCTACCTACTTATCTCTATCTATCTATCTACCTACCTACCTATCTCTATCTATCTACCTACCCACCTATCTGTATTTATCTATCTACCTACCTATCTGTATCTATCTACCTAACTACCTACCTATCTCTATCTATCTACCTACCTACCTACCTATCTCTATCTATCAATCTACCTACCTACCTATCTCTATCTATCAATCTACCTACCTACCTATCTCTATCTATCTATCTACCTACCTACCTATCTGTATCTATCAATCTACCTACCTACCTATCTCTATCTATCTATCTACCTACCTACATATCTGTATCTATATATCTACCTACCTACCTATCTGTATCTATCTATCTACCTATCTACCTATCTCTATCTATCAATCTACATACCTACCTATCTCTATCTATCAATCTACCTACCTACCTATCTGTATCTATCAATCTACCTACCTACCTATCTCTATCTATCAATCTACCTACCTATTTATCTCTATCTATCTATCTACCTACCTACCTATCTCTATCTATCTACCTACCTACCTACCTATCTCTATCTATCAATCTACCTACCTACCTATCTGTATCTATCTACCTATCTACCTACCTATCTCTATCTATCTATCTACCTACCTACCTATCTCTATCTACCTATCTACCTACCTACCTATCTGTATCTATATATCTACCTACCTACCTATCTCTATCTATCTATCTACCTACCTACCTATCTCTATCTATCTATCTACCTACCAACCTATCTGTATCTATCTATCTACCTACCTACCCATCTGTATCTATCAATCTACCTACCTACCTATCTCTATCTATCTATCTACCTACCTACATATCTGTATCTATATATCTACCTACCTACCTATCTCTATCTATCTATCTACCTACCTACCTACCTACCTATCTCTATCTATCTACCTACCTACCTATCTCTATCTATCTATCTACCTACCTATCTCTATCTATCTATCTACCTACCTACCTATCTGTATCTATCAATCTACCTACCTACCTATCTCTATCTATCTACCTACCTACCTACCTATCTCTATCTATCAATCTACCTACCTACCTATCTGTATCTATCTACCTATCTACCTACCTATCTCTATCTATCTATCTACCTACCTACCTATCTCTATCTATCTATCTACCTACCTACCTACCTATCTGTATCTATATATCTACCTACCTACCTATCTCTATCTATCTATCTACCTACCTACCTATCTCTATCTATCTACCTACCTACCTACCTACCTATCTCTATCTATCAATCTACCTACCTACCTATCTGTATCTATCTACCTATCTACCTACCTATCTCTATCTATCTATCTACCTACCTACCTATCTCTATCTATCTATCTACCTACCTACCTATCTGTATCTATCTATCTACCTACCTACCCATCTGTATCTATCAATCTACCTACCTACCTATCTCTATCTATCTATCTACCTACCTACATATCTGTATCTATATATCTACCTACCTACCTATCTGTATCTATCTATCTACCTATCTACCTATCAATATCTATCAATCTACCTACCTACCTATCTCTATCTATCTATCTACTTACCCACCTATCTGTATTTATCTATCTACCTACCTATCTGTATCTATCTACCTAACTACCTACCTATCTCTATCTATCTACCTACCTACCTACCTATCTCTATCTATCAATCTACCTACCTACCTATCTGTATCTATCAATCTACCTACCTATCTGTATCTATCTACCTACCTACCTATCTGTATCTATCAATCTACCTACCTACCTATCTCTATCTATCTATGTACCTACCTACATATCTGTATCTATATATCTATCTACCTACCTATCTGTATCTATCTATCTACATATCTACCTATCTCTATCTATCAATCTACCTACCTACCTATCTCTATCTATCTATCTACCTACCTACCTATCTCTATCTATCTATCTACCTACCTATCTGTATCTATCTACCTACCTACCTACCTATCTCTATCTATCTATCTACCTACCTACCTATCTCTATCTATCAATCTACCTACCTACCTATCTCTATCTATCAATCTACCTACCTACCTATCTGTATGTATCTATCTACCTACCTACCTATCTGTATCTATCAATCTACCTACCTACCTATCTCTATCTATCTATCTACCTACCTACATATCTGTATCTATATATCTACCTACCTACCTATCTGTATCTATCTATCTACCTATCTACCTATCTCTATCTATCAATCTACATACCTACCTATCTCTATCTATCAATCTACCTACCTACCTATCTGTATCTATCAATCTACCTACCTACCTATCTCTATCTATCAATCTACCTACCTACTTATCTCTATCTATCTACCTACCAACCTACCTATCTCTATCTATCAATCTACCTACCTACCTATCTCTATCTATCTATCTACCTACCTACCTATCTCTATCTATCTATCTACCTACCTACCTATCTCTATCTACCTACCTACCTACCTACCTATCTCTATCTATCAATCTACCTACCTATCTCTATCTATCTATCTACCTACCTACCTATCTCTATCTATCTATCTACCTACCTACCTATCTCTATCTATCAATCTACCTACCTACCTATCTGTATCTATCTATCTACCTACCTACCTATCTCTATCTATAAATCTACCTACCTACCTATCTCTATCTATCTACCTACCTACCTACCTATCTCTATCTATCAATCTACCTACCTACCTATCTCTATCTATCTATCTACCTACCCACCTATCTGTATTTATCTATCTACCTACCTATCTGTATCTATCTACCTACCTACCTACCTATCTCTATCTATCTATCTACCTACCTACCTATCTCTATCTATCAATCTACCTACCTACCTATCTCTATCTATCTATCTATCTACCTACCCACCTATCTGTATTTATCTATCTACCTACCTATCTGTATCTATCTACCTAACTACCTACCTATCTCTATCTATCTACCTACCTACCTACCTATCTCTATCTATCAATCTACCTACCTACCTATCTGTATCTATCAATCTACCTACCTATCTGTATCTATCTACCTACCTACCTATCTGTATCTATCAATCTACCTACCTACCTATCTGTATCTATCTATCTACCTACGTACATATCTGTATCTATATAATTACCTACCTACCTATCTGTATCTATCTATCTACATATCTACCTATCTCTATCTATCAATCTACCTACCTACCTATCTTTATCTATCTATCTACCTACCTACCTATCTCTATCTATCTATCTACCTACCTATCTGTATCTATCTACCTACCTACCTACCTATCTCTATCTATCTATCCACCTACCTACCTATCTCTATCTATCAATCTACCTACCTACCTATCTCTATCTATCAATCTACCTACCTACCTATCTCTATCTCTCTATCTACCTACCTACCTATCTGTATCTATCAATCTACCTACCTACCTATCTCTATCTATCTATCTACCTACCTACATATCTGTATCTATATATCTACCTACCTACCTATCTGTATCTATCTATCTACCTATCTACCTATCTCTATCTATCAATCTACACACCTACCTATCTCTATCTATCAATCTACCTACCTACCTATCTGTATCTATCAATCTACCTACCTACCTATCTCTATCTATCAATCTACCTACCTACTTATCTCTATCTATCTACCTACCAACCTACCTATCTCTATCTATCAATCTACCTACCTACCTATCTCTATCTATCTATCTACCTACCTACCTATCTCTATCTATCTACCTACCTACCTACCTATCTCTATCTATCAATCTACCTACCTACCTATCTGTATCTATCTACCTATCTACCTACCTATCTCTATCTATCTATCTACCTACCTACCTATCTCTATCTACCTATCTACCTACCTACCTATCTGTATCTATATATCTACCTACCTACCTATCTCTATCTATCTATCTACCTACCTACCTATCTCTATCTATCTACCTACCAACCTATCTGTATCTATCTATCTACCTACCTACCCATCTGTATCTATCAATCTACCTACCTACCTATCTCTATCTATCTATCTACCTACCTACATATCTGTATCTATATATCTACCTACCTACCTATCTCTATCTATCTATCTACCTACCTACCTATCTCTATCTATCTACCTACCTACCTATCTCTATCTATCTATCTACCTACCTATCTCTATCTATCTATCTACCTACCTACCTATCTGTATCTATCAATCTACCTACCTACCTATCTCTATCTATCTACCTACCTACCTACCTATCTCTATCTATCAATCTACCTACCTACCTATCTGTATCTATCTACCTATCTACCTACCTATCTCTATCTATCTATCTACCTACCTACCTATCTCTATCTATCTATCTACCTACCTACCTACCTATCTGTATCTATATATCTACCTACCTACCTATCTCTATCTATCTATCTACCTACCTACCTATCTCTATCTATCTATCTACCTACCTATCTGTATCTATCTACCTACCTACCTATCTCTATCTATCTATCCACCTACCTACCTATCTCTATCTATCAATCTACCTACCTACCTATCTCTATCTATCAATCTACCTACCTACCTATCTCTATCTCTCTATCTACCTACCTACCTATCTGTATCTATCAATCTACCTACCTACCTATCTCTATCTATCTATCTACCTACCTACATATCTGTATCTATATATCTACCTACCTACCTATCTGTATCTATCTATCTACCTATCTACCTATCTCTATCTATCAATCTACATACCTACCTTTCTCTATCTATCAATCTACCTACCTACCTATCTCTATCTATCTACCTACCTACCTATCTGTATCTATCTATCTACCTATCTAACTATCTCTATCTATCAATCTACCTACCTACCTATCTCTATCTATCTATCTACCTACCCACCTATCTGTATTTATCTATCTACCTACCTATCTGTATCTATCTACCTACCTACCTACCTACCTATCTCTATCTATCTATCTACCTACCTACCTATCTCTATCTATCAATCTACCTACCTACCTACCTATCTCTATCTATCTATCTACCTACCCACCTATCTGTATTTATCTATCTACCTACCTATCTGTATCTATCTACCTAACTACCTACCTATCTCTATCTACCTACCTACCTACCTACCTATCTCTATCTATCAATCTACCTACCTACCTATCTGTATCTATCAATCTACCTACCTACCTAACTGTATCTATCACTCTACCTACCTACCTATCTCTATCTATCTACCTACTTACATATCTGTATCTATATATCTACCTACCTATCTATCTGTATCTATCTATCTACATATCTACCTATCTCTATCTATCAATCTACCTACCTACTTATCTCTATCTATCTATCTACCTACCTACCTATCTCTATCTATCTACCTACCCACCTATCTGTATTTATCTATCTACCTACCTATCTGTATCTATCTACCTAACTACCTACCTATCTCTATCTATCTACCTACCTACCTACCTATCTCTATCTATCAATCTACCTACCTACCTATCTCTATCTATCAATCTACCTACCTACCTATCTCTATCTATCTATCTACCTACCTACCTATCTGTATCTATCAATCTACCTACCTACCTATCTCTATCTATCTATCTACCTACCTACATATCTGTATCTATATATCTACCTACCTACCTATCTGTATCTATCTATCTACCTATCTACCTATCTCTATCTATCAATCTACATACCTACCTATCTCTATCTATCAATCTACCTACCTACCTATCTGTATCTATCAATCTACCTACCTACCTATCTCTATCTATCAATCTACCTACCTATTTATCTCTATCTATCTATCTACCTACCTACCTATCTCTATCTATCTACCTACCTACCTACCTATCTCTATCTATCAATCTACCTACCTACCTATCTGTATCTATCTACCTATCTACCTACCTATCTCTATCTATCTATCTACCTACCTACCTATCTCTATCTACCTATCTACCTACCTACCTATCTGTATCTATATATCTACCTACCTACCTATCTCTATCTATCTATCTACCTACCTACCTATCTCTATCTATCTATCTACCTACCAACCTATCTGTATCTATCTATCTACCTACCTACCCATCTGTATCTATCAATCTACCTACCTACCTATCTCTATCTATCTATCTACCTACCTACATATCTGTATCTATATATCTACCTACCTACCTATCTCTATCTATCTATCTACCTACCTACCTACCTACCTATCTCTATCTATCTACCTACCTACCTATCTCTATCTATCTATCTACCTACCTATCTCTATCTATCTATCTACCTACCTACCTATCTGTATCTATCAATCTACCTACCTACCTATCTCTATCTATCTACCTACCTACCTACCTATCTCTATCTATCAATCTACCTACCTACCTATCTGTATCTATCTACCTATCTACCTACCTATCTCTATCTATCTATCTACCTACCTACCTATCTCTATCTATCTATCTACCTACCTACCTACCTATCTGTATCTATATATCTACCTACCTACCTATCTCTATCTATCTATCTACCTACCTACCTATCTCTATCTATCTACCTACCTACCTACCTACCTATCTCTATCTATCAATCTACCTACCTACCTATCTGTATCTATCTACCTATCTACCTACCTATCTCTATCTATCTATCTACCTACCTACCTATCTCTATCTATCTATCTACCTACCTACCTATCTGTATCTATCTATCTACCTACCTACCCATCTGTATCTATCAATCTACCTACCTACCTATCTCTATCTATCTATCTACCTACCTACATATCTGTATCTATATATCTACCTACCTACCTATCTGTATCTATCTATCTACCTATCTACCTATCAATATCTATCAATCTACCTACCTACCTATCTCTATCTATCTATCTACTTACCCACCTATCTGTATTTATCTATCTACCTACCTATCTGTATCTATCTACCTAACTACCTACCTATCTCTATCTATCTACCTACCTACCTACCTATCTCTATCTATCAATCTACCTACCTACCTATCTGTATCTATCAATCTACCTACCTACCTATCTCTATCTATCTATGTACCTACCTACATATCTGTATCAATATATCTATCTACCTACCTATCTGTATCTATCTATCTACATATCTACCTATCTCTATCTATCAATCTACCTACCTACCTATCTCTATCTATCTATCTACCTACCTACCTATCTCTATCTATCTATCTACCTACCTATCTGTATCTATCTACCTACCTACCTACCTATCTCTATCTATCTATCTACCTACCTACCTATCTCTATCTATCAATCTACCTACCTACCTATCTCTATCTATCAATCTACCTACCTACCTATCTGTATGTATCTATCTACCTACCTACCTATCTGTATCTATCAATCTACCTACCTACCTATCTCTATCTATCTATCTACCTACCTACATATCTGTATCTATATATCTACCTACCTACCTATCTGTATCTATCTATCTACCTATCTACCTATCTCTATCTATCAATCTACATACCTACCTATCTCTATCTATCAATCTACCTACCTACCTATCTGTATCTATCAATCTACCTACCTACCTATCTCTATCTATCAATCTACCTACCTACTTATCTCTATCTATCTACCTACCAACCTACCTATCTCTATCTATCAATCTACCTACCTACCTATCTCTATCTATCTATCTACCTACCTACCTATCTCTATCTATCTATCTACCTACCTACCTATCTCTATCTATCTACCTACCTACCTACCTATCTCTATCTATCAATCTACCTACCTATCTCTATCTATCTATCTACCTACCTACCTATCTCTATCTATCTATCTACCTACCTACCTATCTCTATCTATCAATCTACCTACCTACCTATCTGTATCTATCTATCTACCTACCTACCTATCTCTATCTATAAATCTACCTACCTACCTATCTCTATCTATCTACCTACCTACCTACCTATCTCTATCTATCAATCTACCTACCTACCTATCTCTATCTATCTATCTACCTACCCACCTATCTGTATTTATCTATCTACCTACCTATCTGTATCTATCTACCTACCTACCTACCTATCTCTATCTATCTATCTACCTACCTACCTATCTCTATCTATCAATCTACCTACCTACCTATCTCTATCTATCTATCTATCTACCTACCCACCTATCTGTATTTATCTATCTACCTACCTATCTGTATCTATCTACCTAACTACCTACCTATCTCTATCTATCTACCTACCTACCTACCTATCTCTATCTATCAATCTACCTACCTACCTATCTGTATCTATCAATCTACCTACCTATCTGTATCTATCTACCTACCTACCTATCTGTATCTATCAATCTACCTACCTACCTATCTGTATCTATCTATCTACCTACGTACATATCTGTATCTATATAATTACCTACCTACCTATCTGTATCTATCTATCTACATATCTACCTATCTCTATCTATCAATCTACCTACCTACCTATCTTTATCTATCTATCTACCTACCTACCTATCTCTATCTATCTATCTACCTACCTATCTGTATCTATCTACCTACCTACCTACCTATCTCTATCTATCTATCCACCTACCTACCTATCTCTATCTATCAATCTACCTACCTACCTATCTCTATCTATCAATCTACCTACCTACCTATCTCTATCTCTCTATCTACCTACCTACCTATCTGTATCTATCAATCTACCTACCTACCTATCTCTATCTATCTATCTACCTACCTACATATCTGTATCTATATATCTACCTACCTACCTATCTGTATCTATCTATCTACCTATCTACCTATCTCTATCTATCAATCTACACACCTACCTATCTCTATCTATCAATCTACCTACCTACCTATCTGTATCTATCAATCTACCTACCTACCTATCTCTATCTATCAATCTACCTACCTACTTATCTCTATCTATCTACCTACCAACCTACCTATCTCTATCTATCAATCTACCTACCTACCTATCTCTATCTATCTATCTACCTACCTACCTATCTCTATCTATCTACCTACCTACCTACCTATCTCTATCTATCAATCTACCTACCTACCTATCTGTATCTATCTACCTATCTACCTACCTATCTCTATCTATCTATCTACCTACCTACCTATCTCTATCTACCTATCTACCTACCTACCTATCTGTATCTATATATCTACCTACCTACCTATCTCTATCTATCTATCTACCTACCTACCTATCTCTATCTATCTACCTACCAACCTATCTGTATCTATCTATCTACCTACCTACCCATCTGTATCTATCAATCTACCTACCTACCTATCTCTATCTATCTATCTACCTACCTACATATCTGTATCTATATATCTACCTACCTACCTATCTCTATCTATCTATCTACCTACCTACCTATCTCTATCTATCTACCTACCTACCTATCTCTATCTATCTATCTACCTACCTATCTCTATCTATCTATCTACCTACCTACCTATCTGTATCTATCAATCTACCTACCTACCTATCTCTATCTATCTACCTACCTACCTACCTATCTCTATCTATCAATCTACCTACCTACCTATCTGTATCTATCTACCTATCTACCTACCTATCTCTATCTATCTATCTACCTACCTACCTATCTCTATCTATCTATCTACCTACCTACCTACCTATCTGTATCTATATATCTACCTACCTACCTATCTCTATCTATCTATCTACCTACCTACCTATCTCTATCTATCTATCTACCTACCTATCTGTATCTATCTACCTACCTACCTATCTCTATCTATCTATCCACCTACCTACCTATCTCTATCTATCAATCTACCTACCTACCTATCTCTATCTATCAATCTACCTACCTACCTATCTCTATCTCTCTATCTACCTACCTACCTATCTGTATCTATCAATCTACCTACCTACCTATCTCTATCTATCTATCTACCTACCTACATATCTGTATCTATATATCTACCTACCTACCTATCTGTATCTATCTATCTACCTATCTACCTATCTCTATCTATCAATCTACATACCTACCTATCTCTATCTATCAATCTACCTACCTACCTATCTGTATCTATCAATCTACCTACCTACCTATCTCTATCTATCAATCTACCTACCTATTTATCTCTATCTATCTATCTACCTACCTACCTATCTCTATCTATCTACCTACCTACCTACCTATCTCTATCTATCAATCTACCTACCTACCTATCTGTATCTATCTACCTATCTACCTACCTATCTCTATCTATCTATCTACCTACCTACCTATCTCTATCTACCTATCTACCTACCTACCTATCTGTATCTATATATCTACCTACCTACCTATCTCTATATATCTATCTACCTACCTACCTATCTCTATCTATCTATCTACCTACCAACCTATCTGTATCTATCTATCTACCTACCTACCCATCTGTATCTATCAATCTACCTACCTACCTATCTCTATCTATCAATCTACCTACCTACCTATCTCTATCTATCTATCTATCTACCTACCCACCTATCTGTATTTATCTATCTACCTACCTATCTGTATCTATCTACCTAACTACCTACCTATCTCTATCTATCTACCTACCTACCTACCTATCTCTATCTATCAATCTACCTACCTACCTATCTGTATCTATCAATCTACCTACCTATCTGTATCTATCTACCTACCTACCTATCTGTATCTATCAATCTACCTACCTACCTATCTGTATCTATCTATCTACCTACGTACATATCTGTATCTATATAATTACCTACCTACCTATCTGTATCTATCTATCTACATATCTACCTATCTCTATCTATCAATCTACCTACCTACCTATCTCTATCTATCTATCTACCTACCTACCTATCTCTATCTATCTATCTACCTACCTATCTGTATCTATCTACCTACCTACCTACCTATCTCTATCTATCTATCCACCTACCTACCTATCTCTATCTATCAATCTACCTACCTACCTATCTCTATCTATCAATCTACCTACCTACCTATCTCTATCTCTCTATCTACCTACCTACCTATCTGTATCTATCAATCTACCTACCTACCTATCTCTATCTATCTACCTACCTACATATCTGTATCTATATATCTACCTACCTACCTATCTGTATCTATCTATCTACCTATCTACCTATCTCTATCTATCAATCTACACACCTACCTATCTCTATCTATCAATCTACCTACCTACCTATCTGTATCTATCAATCTACCTACCTACCTATCTCTATCTATCAATCTACCTACCTACTTATCTCTATCTATCTACCTACCAACCTACCTATCTCTATCTATCAATCTACCTACCTACCTATCTCTATCTATCTATCTACCTACCTACCTATCTCTATCTATCTACCTACCTACCTACCTATCTCTATCTATCAATCTACCTACCTACCTATCTGTATCTATCTACCTATCTACCTACCTATCTCTATCTATCTATCTACCTACCTACCTATCTCTATCTACCTATCTACCTACCTACCTATCTGTATCTATATATCTACCTACCTACCTATCTCTATCTATCTATCTACCTACCTACCTATCTCTATCTATCTACCTACCAACCTATCTGTATCTATCTATCTACCTACCTACCCATCTGTATCTATCAATCTACCTACCTACCTATCTCTATCTATCTATCTACCTACCTACATATCTGTATCTATATATCTACCTACCTACCTATCTCTATCTATCTATCTACCTACCTACCTATCTCTATCTATCTACCTACCTACCTATCTCTATCTATCTATCTACCTACCTATCTCTATCTATCTATCTACCTACCTACCTATCTGTATCTATCAATCTACCTACCTACCTACCTATCTCTATCTATCTATCTACCTACCTACCTATCTCTATCTATCAATCTACCTACCTACCTATCTGTATCTATCTACCTATCTACCTACCTATCTCTATCTATCTATCTACCTACCTACCTATCTCTATCTATCTATCTACCTACCTACCTATCTGTATCTATATATCTACCTACCTACCTATCTCTATCTATCTATCTACCTACCTACCTATCTCTATCTATCTACCTACCTACCTACCTACCTATCTCTATCTATCAATCTACCTACCTACCTATCTGTATCTATCTACCTATCTACCTACCTATCTCTATCTATCTATCTACCTACCTACCTATCTCTATCTATCTACCTACCTACCTATCTCTATCTATCTATCTACCTACCTATCTCTATCTATCTATTTACCTACCTACCTATCTGTATCTATCAATCTACCTACCTACCTATCTCTATCTATCTACCTACCTACCTACCTATCTCTATCTATCAATCTACCTACCTACCTATCTGTATCTATCTACCTATCTACCTACCTATCTCTATCTATCTATCTACCTACCTACCTATCTCTATCTATCTATCTACCTACCTACCTATCTGTATCTATATATCTACCTACCTACCTATCTCTATCTATCTATCTACCTACCTACCTATCTATATCTATCTACCTACCTACCTACCTATCTCTATCTATCAATCTACCTACCTACCTATCTGTATCTATCTACCTATCTACCTACCTATCTCTATCTATCTATCTACCTACCTACCTATCTCTATCTATCTATCTACCTACCTACCTATCTCTATCTATCTATCTATCTACCTACCTACCCATCTGTATCTATCAATCTACCTACCTACCTATCTCTATCTATCTATCTACCTACCTACATATCTGTATCTATATATCTACCTACCTACCTATCTGTATCTATCTATCTACCTATCTACCTATCAATATCTATCAATCTACCTACCTACATATCTCTATCTATCTATCTACCTACCCACCTATCTGTATTTATCTATCTACCTACCTATCTGTATCTATCTACCTAACTACCTCCCTATCTCTATCTATCTACCTACCTACCTACCTATCTCTATCTATCAATCTACCTACCTACCTATCTGTATCTATCAATCTACCTACCTATCTGTATCACCTACCTACCTATCTGTATCTATCAATCTACCTACCTACCTACCTCTATCTATCTATCTACCTACCTACATATCTGTATCTATATATCTACCTACCTACCTATCTGTATCTATCTATCTACATATCTACCTATCTCTATCTATCAATCTACCTACCTACCTATCTCTATATATCTATCTACCTACCTACCTATCTCTATCTATCTATCTATCTACCTACCTATCTCTATCTATCTACCTACCTACCTACCTACCTATATCTATCTATCTATCTACCTACCTACCTATCTCTATCTATCAATCTACCTACCTACCTATCTCTATCTATCAATCTACCTACCTACCTATCTGTATGTATCTATCTACCTACCTACCTATCTGTATCTATCAATCTACCTACCTACCTATCTCTATCTATCTATCTACCTACCTACATATCTGTATCTATATATCTACCTACCTACCTATCTGTATCTATCTATCTACCTATCTACCTATCTCTATCTATCAATCTACATACCTACCTATCTCTATCTATCAATCTACCTACCTACCTATCTGTATCTATCAATCTACCTACCTACCTATCTCTATCTATCAATCTACCTACCTACTTATCTCTATCTATCTACCTACCAACCTACCTATCTCTATCTATCAATCTACCTACCTACCTATCTCTATCTATCTATCTACCTACCTACCTATCTCTATCTATCTACCTACCTATCTCTATCTATCTATCTACCTACCTACCTATCTCTATCTATCTATCTACCTACCTACCTATCTCTATCTATCAATCTACCTACCTACCTATCTCTATCTATCTACCTACCTACCTACCTATCTTTATCTATCAATCTACCTACCTACCTATCTCTATCTATCTATCTACCTACCCACCTATCTGTATTTATCTATCTACCTACCTATCTGTATCTATCTACCTACCTACCTACCTATCTCTATCTATCTATCTACCTACCTACCTATCTCTATCTATCAATCTACCTACCTACCTATCTCTATCTATCTATCTATCTACCTACCCACCTATCTGTATTTATCTATCTACCTACCTATCTGTATCTATCTACCTAACTACCTACCTATCTCTATCTATCAATCTACCTACCTACCTATCTGTATCTATCAATCTACCTACCTATCTGTATCTATCTACCTACCTACCTATCTGTATCTATCAATCTACCTACCTACCTATCTCTATCTATCTATCTACCTACCTACATATCTGTATCTATATATCTACCTACCTACCTATCTGTATCTATCTATCTACATATCTACCTATCTCTATCTATCAATCTACCTACCTACCTATCTCTATCTATCTATCTACCTACCTACCTATCTCTATCTATCTATCTACCTACCTATCTGTATCTATCTACCTACCTACCTACCTATCTCTATCTATCTATCCACCAACCTACCTATCTCTATCTATCAATCTACCTACCTACCTATCTCTATCTATCAATCTACCTACCTACCTGTCTCTATCTATCTATCTACCTACCTACCTATCTGTATCTATCAATCTACCTACCTACCTATCTCTATCTATCTATCTACCTACCTACATATCTGTATCTATATATCTACCTACCTACCTATCTGTATCTATCTATCTACCTATCTACCTATCTGTATCTATCAATCTACCTACCTACCTATCTGTATCTATCAATCTACCTACCTACCTATCTCTATCTATCAATCTACATACCTACTTATCTCTATCTATCTACCTACCATCCTACCTATCTCTATCTATCAATCTACCTACCTACCTATCTCTATCTATCTATCTACCTACCTACCTATCTCTATCTATCTACCTACCTACCTACCTACCTATCTCTATCTATCAATCTACCTACCTACCTATCTGTATCTATCTACCTATCTACCTACCTATCTCTATCTATCTATCTATCTACCTACCTACCTATCTCTATCTATCTATCTATCTACCTACCTACCTATCTGTATCTATCTATCTACCTACCTACCCATCTGTATCTATCAATCTACCTACCTACCTATCTCTATCTATCTATCTACCTACCTACATATCTGTATCTATATATCTACCTACCTACCTATCTGTATCTATCTATCTACCTATCTACCTATCAATATCTATCAATCTACCTACCTACCTATATCTATCTATCTATCTACCTATCCACCTATCTGTATTTATCTATCTACCTACCTATCTGTATCTATCTACCTAACTACCTACCTATCTCTATCTATCTACCTACCTACCTACCTATCTCTATCTATCAATCTACCTACCTACCTATCTGTATCTATCAATCTACCTACCTATCTGTATCTATCTACCTACCTACCTATCTGTATCTATCTATCTACCTATCTACCTATCTCTATCTATCAATCTACATACCTACCTATCTCTATCTATCAATCTACCTACATACCTATCTGTATCTATCAATCTACCTACCTACCTATCTCTATCTATCAATCTACCTACCTACATATCTGTATCTATATATCTACCTACCTACCTATCTGTATCTATCTATCTACCTATCTACCTATCTCTATCTATCAATCTACCTACCTACCTATCTCTATCTATCAATCTACCTACCTACCTGTCTCTATCTATCTATCTACCTACCTACCTATCTGTATCTATCAATCTACCTACCTACCTATCTCTATCTATCTATCTACCTACCTACATATCTGTATCTATATATCTACCTACCTACCTATCTGTATCTATCTATCTACCTATCTACCTATCTCTATCTATCAATCTACCTACCTACCTATCTGTATCTATCAATCTACCTACCTACCTATCTCTATCTATCAATCTACATACCTACTTATCTCTATCTATCTACCTACCATCCTACCTATCTCTATCTATCAATCTACCTACCTACCTATCTCTATCTATCTATCTACCTACCTACCTATCTCTATCTATCTACCTACCTACCTACCTACCTACCTATCTCTATCTATCAATCTACCTACCTACCTATCTGTATCTATCTACCTATCTACCTACCTATCTCTATCTATCTATCTACCTACCTACCTATCTCTATCTACCTATCTACCTACCTACCTATCTGTATCTATGTATCTACCTACCTACCTATCTCTATCTATCTATCTACCTACCTACCTATCTCTATCTATCTATCTACCTACCAACCTATCTGTATCTATCTATCTACCTACCTACCCATCTGTATCTATCAATCTACCTACCTACCTATCTCTATCTATCTATCTACCTACCTACATATCTGTATCTATATATCTACCTACCTACCTATCTCTATCTATCTATCTACCTACCTACCTATCTCTATCTATCTACCTACCTACCTATCTCTATCTATCTATCTACCTACCTATCTCTATCTATCTATCTATCTACCTACCTACCTATCTGTATCTATCAATCTACCTACCTACCTATCTCTATCTATCTACCTACCTACCTACCTATCTCTATCTATCAATCTACCTACCTACCTATCTGTATCTATCTACCTATCTACCTACCTATCTCTATCTATCTATCTACCTACCTACCTATCTATATCTATCTATCTACCTACCTACCTACCTATCTGTATCTATATATCTACCTACCTACCTATCTCTATCTATCTATCTACCTACCTACCTATCTCTATCTATCTACCTACCTACCTACCTATCTCTATCTATCAATCTACCTACCTACCTATCTGTATCTATCTACCTATCTACCTACCTATCTCTATCTATCTATCTACCTACCTACCTATCTCTATCTATCAATCTACCTACCTACCTATCTGTATCTATCTATCTACCTACCTACCCATCTGTATCTATCTATCTATCTATCTACCTACCTACCTATCTCTATCTATCTATCTACCTACCTACATATCTGTATCTATATATCTACCTACCTACCTATCTGTATCTATCTATCTACCTATCTACCTATCAATATCTATCAATCTACCTACCTACCTATCTCTATCTATCTATCTACCTATCCACCTATCTGTATTTATCTATCTACCTACCTATCTGTATCTATCTACCTAACTACCTACCTATCTCTATCTATCTACCTACCTACCTACCTATCTCTATCTATCAATCTACCTACCTACCTATCTGTATCTATCAATCTACCTACCTATCTGTATCTATCTACCTACCTACCTACCTATCTCTATCTATCTATCTACCTACCTACCTATCTCTATCTATCAATCTACCTACCTACCTATCTCTATCTATCTATCTATCTACCTACCCACCTATCTGTATTTATCTATCTACCTACCTATCTGTATCTATCTACCTAACTACCTACCTATCTCTATCTATCAATCTACCTACCTACCTATCTGTATCTATCAATCTACCTACCTATCTGTATCTATCTACCTACCTACCTATCTGTATCTATCAATCTACCTACCTACCTATCTCTATCTATCTATCTACCTACCTACATATCTGTATCTATATATCTACCTACCTACCTATCTGTATCTATCTATCTACATATCTACCTATCTCTATCTATCAATCTACCTACCTACCTATCTCTATCTATCTATCTACCTACCTACCTATCTCTATCTATCTATCTATCTACCTATCTGTATCTATCTACCTACCTACCTACCTATCTCTATCTATCTATCCACCTACCTACCTATCTCTATCTATCAATCTACCTACCTACCTATCTCTATCTATCAATCTACCTAGCTACCTGTCTCTATCTATCTATCTACCTACCTACCTATCTGTATCTATCAATCTACCTACCTACCTATCTCTATCTATCTATCTACCTACCTACATATCTGTATCTATATATCTACCTACCTACCTATCTGTATCTATCTATCTACCTATCTACCTATCTCTATCTATCAATCTACCTACCTACCAATCTGTATCTATCAATCTACCTACCTACCTATCTCTATCTATCAATCTACATACCTACTTATCTCTATCTATCTACCTACCATCCTACCTATCTCTATCTATCAATCTACCTACCTACCTATCTCTATCTATCTATCTACCTACCTACCTATCTCTATCTATCTACCTACCTACCTACCTACCTATCTCTATCTATCAATCTACCTACCTACCTATCTGTATCTATCTACCTATCTACCTACCTATCTCTATCTATCTATCTATCTACCTACCTACCTATCTCTATCTATCTATCTATCTACCTACCTACCTATCTGTATCTATCTATCTACCTACCTACCCATCTGTATCTATCAATCTACCTACCTACCTATCTCTATCTATCTATCTACCTACCTACATATCTGTATCTATATATCTACCTACCTACCTATCTGTATCTATCTATCTACCTATCTACCTATCAATATCTATCAATCTACCTACCTACCTATCTCTATCTATCTATCTACCTATCCACCTATCTGTATTTATCTATCTACCTACCTATCTGTATCTATCTACCTAACTACCTACCTATCTCTATCTATCTACCTACCTACCTATCTCTATCTATCAATCTACCTACCTACCTATCTGTATCTATCAATCTACCTACCTATCTGTATCTATCTACCTACCTACCTATCTGTATCTATCTATCTACCTATCTACCTATCTCTATCTATCAATCTACATACCTACCTATCTCTATCTATCAATCTACCTACATACCTATCTGTATCTATCAATCTACCTACCTACCTATCTCTATCTATCAATCTACCTACCTACATATCTGTATCTATATATCTACCTACCTACCTATCTGTATCTATCTATCTACCTATCTACCTATCTCTATCTATCAATCTACCTACCTACCTATCTCTATCTATCAATCTACCTACCTACCTGTCTCTATCTATCTATCTACCTACCTACCTATCTGTATCTATCAATCTACCTACCTACCTATCTCTATCTATCTATCTACCTACCTACATATCTGTATCTATATATCTACCTACCTACCTATCTGTATCTATCTATCTACCTATCTACCTATCTCTATCTATCAATCTACCTACCTACCTATCTGTATCTATCAATCTACCTACCTACCTATCTCTATCTATCAATCTACATACCTACTTATCTCTATATATCTACCTACCATCCTACCTATCTCTATCTATCAATCTACCTACCTACCTATCTCTATCTATCTATCTACCTACCTACCTATCTCTATCTATCTACCTACCTACCTACCTACCTATCTCTATCTATCAATCTACCTACCTACCTATCTGTATCTATCTACCTATCTACCTACCTATCTCTATCTATCTATCTACCTACCTACCTATCTCTATCTACCTATCTACCTACCTACCTATCTGTATCTATGTATCTACCTACCTACCTATCTCTATCTATCTATCTACCTACCTACCTATCTCTATCTATCTATCTATCTACCTACCAACCTATCTGTATCTATCTATCTACCTACCTACCCATCTGTATCTATCAATCTACCTACCTACCTATCTCTATCTATCTACCTACCTACATATCTGTATCTATATATCTACCTACCTACCTATCTCTATCTATCTATCTACCTACCTACCTATCTCTATCTATCTACCTACCTACCTATCTCTATCTATCTATCTACCTACCTATCTCTATCTATCTATCTATCTATCTACCTACCTACCTATCTGTATCTATCAATCTACCTACCTACCTATCTCTATCTATCTACCTACCTACCTACCTATCTCTATCTATCAATCTACCTACCTACCTATCTGTATCTATCTACCTATCTACCTACCTATCTCTATCTATCTATCTATCTACCTACCTACCTATCTATATCTATCTATCTACCTACCTACCTATCTGTATCTATATATCTACCTACCTACCTATCTCTATCTATCTATCTACCTACCTACCTATCTCTATCTATCTACCTACCTACCTACCTATCTCTATCTATCAATCTACCTACCTACCTATCTGTATCTATCTACCTATCTACCTACCTATCTCTATCTATCTATCTACCTACCTACCTATCTCTATCTATCTATCTACCTACCTACATATCTGTATCTATATATCTACCTACCTACCTATCTGTATCTATCTATCTACCTATCTACCTATCAATATCTATCAATCTACCTACCTACCTATCTCTATCTATCTATCTACCTATCCACCTATCTGTATTTATCTATCTACCTACCTATCTGTATCTATCTACCTAACTACCTACCTATCTCTATCTATCTACCTACCTACCTACCTATCTCTATCTATCAATCTACCTACCTACCTATCTGTATCTATCAATCTACCTACCTATCTGTATCTATCTACCTACCTATCTGTATCTATCTACCTATCTACCTATCTCTATCTATCAATCTACATACCTACCTATCTCTATCTATCAATCTACCTACATACCTATCTGTATCTATCAATCTACCTACCTACCTATCTCTATCTATCAATCTACCTACCTACCTATCTGTATCTATCTACCTATCTACCTACCTATCTCTATCTATCTATCTACCTACCTACCTATCTCTATCTATCTATCTACCTACCTACCTATCTGTATCTATCTATCTACCTACCTACCCATCTGTATCTATCAATCTACCTACCTACCTATCTCTATCTATCTATCTACCTACCTACATATCTGTATCTATATATCTACCTACCTACCTATCTGTATCTATCTATCTACCTATCTACCTATCGATATCTATCAATCTACCTACCTACCTATCTCTATCTATCTATCTACCTATCCACCTATCTGTATTTATCTATCTACCTACCTATCTGTATCTATCTACCTAACTACCTACCTATCTCTATCTATCTACCTACCTACCTACCTATCTCTATCTATCAATCTACCTACCTACCTATCTGTATCTATCAATCTACCTACCTATCTGTATCTATCTACCTACCTACCTATCTGTATCTATCTATCTACCTATCTACCTATCTCTATCTATCAATCTACATACCTACCTATCTCTATCTATCAATCTACCTACATACCTATCTGTATCTATCAATCTACCTACCTACCTATCTCTATCTATCAATCTACCTACCTACTTATCTCTATCTATCTACCTACCTACCTACCTATCTCTATCTATCAATCTACCTACCTACCTATCTGTATCTATCTACCTATCTACCTACCTATCTCTATCTATCTACCTACCTACCTATCTCTATCTACCTATCTACCTACCTACCTATCTGTATCTATATATCTACCTACCTACCTATCTCTATCTATCTATCTACCTACCTACCTATCTCTATCTATCTATCTACCTACCAACCTATCTGTATCTATCTATCTACCTACCTACCCATCTGTATCTATCAATCTACCTACCTACCTATCTCTATCTATCTATCTACCTACCTACATATCTGTATCTATATATCTAACTACCTACCTATCTCTATCTATCTATCTACCTACCTACCTATCTCTATCTATCTACCTACCTACCTATCTCTATCTATCTATCTACCTACCTATCTCTATCTATCTATCTACCTACCTACCTATCTGTATCTATCAATCTACCTACCTACCTATCTCTATCTATCTACCTACCTACCTACCTATCTCTATCTATCAATCTACCTACCTACCTATCTGTATCTATCTACCTACCTACCTATCTCTATCTATCTATCTACCTACCTACCTATCTCTATCTATCTATCTACCTACCTACCTATCTGTATCTATATATCTACCTACCTACCTATCTCTATCTATCTATCTACCTACCTACCTATCTCTATCTACCTACCTACCTACCTACCTATCTCTATCTATCAATCTACCTACCTACCTATCTGTATCTATCTACCTATCTACCTACCTATCTCTATCTATCTATCTACCTACCTACCTATCTCTATCTATCTATCTACCTACCTACCTATCTGTATCTATCTATCTACCTACCTACCCATCTGTATCTATCAATCTACCTACCTACCTATCTCTATCTATCTATCTACCTACCTACATATCTGTATCTATATATCTACCTACCTACCTATCTGTATCTATCTATCTACCTATCTACCTATCGATATCTATCAATCTACCTACCTACCTATCTCTATCTATCTATCTACCTATCCACCTATCTGTATTTATCTATCTACCTACCTATCTGTATCTATCTACCTAACTACCTACCTATCTCTATCTATCTACGTACCTACCTACCTATCTCTATCTATCAATCTACCTACCTACCTATCTGTATCTATCAATCTACCTACCTATCTGTATCTATCTACCTACCTACCTATCTGTATCTATCTATCTACCTATCTACCTATCTCTATCTATCAATCTACATACCTACCTATCTCTATCTATCAATCTACCTACATACCTATCTGTATCTATCAATCTACCTACCTACCTATCTCTATCTATCAATCTACCTACCTACTTATCTCTATCTATCTACCTACCTACCTACCTATCTCTATCTATCAATCTACCTACCTACCTATCTGTATCTATCTACCTATCTACCTACCTATCTCTATCTATCTACCTACCTACCTATCTCTATCTACCTATCTACCTACCTACCTATCTGTATCTATATATCTACCTACCTACCTATCTCTATCTATCTATCTACCTACCTACCTATCTCTATCTATCTATCTACCTACCAACCTATCTGTATCTATCTATCTACCTACCTACCCATCTGTATCTATCAATCTACCTACCTACCTATCTCTATCTATCTATCTACCTACCTACATATCTGTATCTATATATCTAACTACCTACCTATCTCTATCTATCTATCTACCTACCTACCTATCTCTATCTATCTACCTACCTACCTATCTCTATCTATCTATCTACCTACCTATCTCTATCTATCTATCTACCTACCTACCTATCTGTATCTATCAATCTACCTACCTACCTATCTCTATCTATCTACCTACCTACCTACCTATCTCTATCTATCAATCTACCTACCTACCTATCTGTATCTATCTACCTACCTACCTATCTCTATCTATCTATCTACCTACCTACCTATCTCTATCTATCTATCTACCTACCTACCTATCTGTATCTATATATCTACCTACCTACCTATCTCTATCTATCTATCTACCTACCTACCTATCTCTATCTACCTACCTACCTACCTACCTATCTCTATCTATCAATCTACCTACCTACCTATCTGTATCTATCTACCTATCTACCTACCTATCTCTATCTATCTATCTACCTACCTACCTATCTCTATCTATCTATCTACCTACCTACCTATCTGTATCTATCTATCTACCTACCTACCCATCTGTATCTATCAATCTACCTACCTACCTATCTCTATCTATCTATCTACCTACCTACATATCTGTATCTATATATCTACCTACCTACCTATCTGTATCTATCTATCTACCTATCTACCTATCAATATCTATCAATCTACCTACCTACCTATCTCTATCTATCTATCTACCTATCCACCTATCTGTATTTATCTATCTACCTACCTATCTGTATCTAGCTACCTAACTACCTACCTATCTCTATCTATCTACCTACCTACCTACCTATCTCTATCTATCAATCTACCTACCTACCTATCTGTATCTATCAATCTACCTACCTATCTGTATCTATCTACCTACCTACCTATCTGTATCTATCAATCTACCTACCTACCTATCTCTATCTATCTATCTACCTACCTACATATCTGTATCTATATATCTACCTACCTACCTATCTGTATCTATCTATCTACATATCTACCTATCTCTATCTATCAATCTACCTACCTACCTATCTCTATCTATCTATCTACCTACCTACCTATCTCTATCTATCTATCTACCTACATATCTGTATCTATCTACCTACCTACCTACCTATCTCTATCTATCTATCTACCTACCTACCTATCTCTATCTATCAATCTACCTACCTACCTATCTCTATCTATCAATCTACCTACCTACTTATCTCTATCTATCTACCCACCAACCTACCTATCTCTATCTATCAATCTACCTACCTACCTATCTCTATCTATCTACCTACCTACCTACCTATCTCTATCTATCTACCTACCTACCTACCTATCTCTATCTATCAATCTACCTACCTACCTATCTGTATCTATCTACCTATCTACCTACCTATCTCTATCTATCTATCTATCTACCTACCTACCTATCTCTATCTACCTATCTACCTACCTACCTATCTGTATCTATATATCTACCTACCTACCTATCTCTATCTATCTATCTACCTACCTACCTATCTCTATCTATCTATCTACCTACCAACCTATCTGTATCTATCTATCTACCTACCTACCCATCTGTATCTATCAATCTACCTACCTACCTATCTCTATCTATCTATCTATCTACCTACCTACATATCTGTATCTATATATCTACCTACCTACCTATCTCTATCTATCTATCTACCTACCTACCTATCTCTATCTATCTACCTACCTACCTATCTCTATCTATCTATCTACCTACCTATCTCTATCTATCTATCTATCTACCTACCTACCTATCTGTATCTATCAATCTACCTACCTACCTATCTCTATCTATCTACCTACCTACCTACCTATCTCTATCTATCAATCTACCTACCTACCTATCTGTATCTATCTACCTATCTACCTACCTATCTCTATCTATCTATGTACCTACCTACCTATCTCTATCTATCTATCTACCTACCTACCTATCTGTATCTATATATCTACCTACCTACCTATCTCTATCTATCTATCTACCTACCTACCTACCTATCTCTATCTATCTATCTACCTACCTACCTATCTCTATCTATCTACCTACCTACCTACCTACCTATCTCTATCTATCAATCTACCTACCTACCTATCTGTATCTATCTACCTATCTACCTACCTATCTCTATCTATCTATCTACCTACCTACCTATCTCTATCTACCTATCTACCTACCTACCTATCTGTATCTATGTATCTACCTACCTACCTATCTCTATCTATCTATCTACCTACCTACCTATCTCTATCTATCTATCTATCTACCTACCAACCTATCTGTATCTATCTATCTACCTACCTACCCATCTGTATCTATCAATCTACCTACCTACCTATCTCTATCTATCTATCTACCTACCTACATATCTGTATCTATATATCTACCTACCTACCTATCTCTATCTATCTATCTACCTACCTACCTATCTCTATCTATCTACCTACCTACCTATCTCTATCTATCTATCTACCTACCTATCTCTATCTGTATCTATATATCTACCTACCTACCTATCTCTATCTATCTATCTACCTACCTACCTACTCTATCTATCTACCTACCTACCTACCTATCTCTATCTATCAATCTACCTACCTACCTATCTGTATCTATCTACCTATCTACCTACCTATCTCTATCTATCTATCTACCTACCTACCTATCTCTATCTATCTATCTACCTACCTACCTATCTGTATCTATCTATCTACCTACCTACCCATCTGTATCTATCAATCTACCTACCTACCTATCTCTATCTATCTATCTACCTACCTACATATCTGTATCTATATATCTACCTACCTACCTATCTGTATCTATCTATCTACCTATCTACCTATCAATATCTATCAATCTACCTACCTACCTATCTCTATCTATCTATCTACCTATCCACCTATCTGTATTTATCTATCTACCTACCTATCTGTATCTATCTACCTAACTACCTACCTATCTCTATCTATCTACCTACCTACCTACCTATCTCTATCTATCAATCTACCTACCTACCTATCTGTATCTATCAATCTACCTACCTATCTGTATCTATCTACCTACCTATCTGTATCTATCTATCTACCTATCTACCTATCTCTATCTATCAATCTACATACCTACCTATCTCTATCTATCAATCTACCTACATACCTATCTGTATCTATCAATCTACCTACCTACCTATCTCTATCTATCAATCTACCTACCTACCTATCTGTATCTATCTACCTATCTACCTACCTATCTCTATCTATCTATCTACCTACCTACCTATCTCTATCTATCTATCTATCTACCTACCTACCTATCTGTATTTATCTATCTACCTACCTACCCATCTGTATCTATCAATCTACCTACCTACCTATCTCTATCTATCTATCTACCTACCTACATATCTGTATCTATATATCTACCTACCTACCTATCTGTATCTATCTATCTACCTATCTACCTATCAATATCTATCAATCTACCTACCTACCTATCTCTATCTATCTATCTACCTATCCACCTATCTGTATTTATCTATCTACCTACCTATCTGTATCTATCTACCTAACTACCTACCTATCTCTATCTATCAACCTACCTACCTACCTATCTCTATCTATCAATCTACCTACCTACCTATCTGTATCTATCAATCTACCTACCTATCTGTATCTATCTACCTACCTACCTATCTGTATCTATCTATCTACCTATCTACCTATCTCTATCTATCAATCTACATACCTACCTATCTCTATCTATCAATCTACCTACATACCTATCTGTATCTATCAATCTACCTACCTACCTATCTCTATCTATCAATCTACCTACCTACTTATCTCTATCTATCTACCTACCAACCTACCTATCTCTATCTATCAATCTACCTACCTACCTATCTCTATCTATCTATCTACCTACCTACCTATCTCTATCTATCTACCTACCTACCTACCTATCTCTATCTATCAATCCACCTACCTACCTATCTGTATCTATCTACCTATCTACCTACCTATCTCTATCTATCTATCTACCTACCTACCTATCTGTATCTATATATCTACCTACCTACCTATCTCTATCTATCTATCTACCTACCTACCTATCTCTATCTATCTACCTACCTACCTACCTACCTATCTCTATCTATCAATCTACCTACCTACCTATCTGTATCTATCTACCTATCTACCTACCTATCTCTATCTATCTATCTACCTACCTACCTATCTCTATCTATCTACCTACCTACCTATCTCTATCTATCTATCTACCTACCTATCTCTATCTATCTATCTACCTACCTACCTATCTGTATCTATCAATCTACCTACCTACCTATCTCTATCTATCTACCTACCTACCTACCTATCTCTATCTATCAATCTACCTACCTACCTATCTGTATCTATCTACCTATCTACCTACCTATCTCTATCTATCTATCTACCTACCTACCTATCTCTATCTATCTATCTACCTACCTACCTATCTGTATCTATATATCTACCTACCTACCTATCTCTATCTATCTATCTACCTACCTATCTCTATCTATCTACCTACCTATCTACCTACCTATCTCTATCTATCTATCTACCTACCTACCTATCTCTATCTATCTACCTACCTACCTATCTCTATCTATCTATCTACCTACCTATCTCTATCTATCTATCTACCTACCTACCTATCTGTATCTATCAATCTACCTACCTACCTATCTCTATCTATCTACCTACCTACCTACCTATCTCTATCTATCAATCTACTACCTACCTATCTGTATCTATCTACCTATCTACCTACCTATCTCTATCTATCTATCTACCTACCTACCTATCTCTATCTATCTATCTACCTACCTACCTATCTGTATCTATATATCTACCTACCTACCTATCTCTATCTATCTATCTACCTACCTACCTATCTCTATCTATCTACCTACCTACCTATCTCTATCTATCTATCTACCTACCTATCTCTATCTATCTATCTATCTACCTACCTACCTATCTGTATCTATCAATCTACCTACCTACCTATCTCTATCTATCTACCTACCTACCTACCTATCTCTATCTATCAATCTACCTACCTACCTATCTGTATCTATCTACCTATCTACCTACCTATCTCTATCTATCTATGTACCTACCTACCTATCTCTATCTATCTATCTACCTACCTACCTATCTGTATCTATATATCTACCTACCTACCTATCTCTATCTATCTATCTACCTACCTACCTATCTCTATCTATCTATCTACCTACCTACCTATCTCTATCTATCTACCTACCTACCTACCTACCTATCTCTATCTATCAATCTACCTACCTACCTATCTGTATCTATCTACCTATCTACCTACCTATCTCTATCTATCTATCTACCTACCTACCTATCTCTATCTACCTATCTACCTACCTACCTATCTGTATCTATGTATCTACCTACCTACCTATCTCTATCTATCTATCTACCTACCTACCTATCTCTATCTATCTATCTATCTACCTACCAACCTATCTGTATCTATCTATCTACCTACCTACCCATCTGTATCTATCAATCTACCTACCTACCTATCTCTATCTATCTATCTACCTACCTACATATCTGTATCTATATATCTACCTACCTACCTATCTCTATCTATCTATCTACCTACCTACCTATCTCTATCTATCTACCTACCTACCTATCTCTATCTATCTATCTACCTACCTATCTCTATCTGTATCTATATATCTACCTACCTACCTATCTCTATCTATCTATCTACCTACCTACCTATCTCTATCTATCTACCTACCTACCTACCTATCTCTATCTATCAATCTACCTACCTACCTATCTGTATCTATCTACCTATCTACCTACCTATCTCTATCTATCTATCTACCTACCTACCTATCTCTATCTATCTATCTACCTACCTACCTATCTGTATCTATCTATCTACCTACCTACCCATCTGTATCTATCAATCTACCTACCTACCTATCTCTATCTATCTATCTACCTACCTACATATCTGTATCTATATATCTACCTACCTACCTATCTGTATCTATCTATCTACCTATCTACCTATCAATATCTATCAATCTACCTACCTACCTATCTCTATCTATCTATCTACCTATCCACCTATCTGTATTTATCTATCTACCTACCTATCTGTATCTATCTACCTAACTACCTACCTATCTCTATCTATCTACCTACCTACCTACCTATCTCTATCTATCAATCTACCTACCTACCTATCTGTATCTATCAATCTACCTACCTATCTGTATCTATCTACCTACCTATCTGTATCTATCTATCTACCTATCTACCTATCTCTATCTATCAATCTACATACCTACCTATCTCTATCTATCAATCTACCTACATACCTATCTGTATCTATCAATCTACCTACCTACCTATCTCTATCTATCAATCTACCTACCTACCTATCTGTATCTATCTACCTATCTACCTACCTATCTCTATCTATCTATCTACCTACCTACCTATCTCTATCTATCTATCTACCTACCTACCTATCTGTATTTATCTATCTACCTACCTACCCATCTGTATCTATCAATCTACCTACCTACCTATCTCTATCTATCTATCTACCTACCTACATATCTGTATCTATATATCTACCTACCTACCTATCTGTATCTATCTATCTAACTATCTACCTATCAATATCTATCAATCTACCTACCTACCTATCTCTATCTATCTATCTACCTATCCACCTATCTGTATTTATCTATCTACCTACCTATCTGTATCTATCTACCTAACTACCTACCTATCTCTATCTATCTACCTACCTACCTACCTATCTCTATCTATCAATCTACCTACCTACCTATCTGTATCTATCAATCTACCTACCTATCTGTATCTATCTACCTACCTACCTATCTGTATCTATCTATCTACCTATCTACCTATCTCTATCTATCAATCTACATACCTACCTATCTCTATCTATCAATCTACCTACATACCTATCTGTATCTATCAATCTACCTACCTACCTATCTCTATCTATCAATCTACCTACCTACTTATCTCTATCTATCTACCTACCAACCTACCTATCTCTATCTATCAATCTACCTACCTACCTATCTCTATCTATCTATCTACCTACCTACCTATCTCTATCTATCTACCTACCTACCTACCTATCTCTATCTATCAATCCACCTACCTACCTATCTGTATCTATCTACCTATCTACCTACCTATCTCTATCTATCTATCTACCTACCTACCTATCTGTATCTATATATCTACCTACCTACCTATCTCTATCTATCTATCTACCTACCTACCTATCTCTATCTATCTACCTACCTACCTACCTACCTATCTCTATCTATCAATCTACCTACCTACCTATCTGTATCTATCTACCTATCTACCTACCTATCTCTATCTATCTATCTACCTACCTACCTATCTCTATCTATCTACCTACCTACCTATCTCTATCTATCTATCTACCTACCTATCTCTATCTATCTATCTACCTACCTACCTATCTGTATCTATCAATCTACCTACCTACCTATCTCTATCTATCTACCTACCTACCTACCTATCTCTATCTATCAATCTACCTACCTACCTATCTGTATCTATCTACCTATCTACCTACCTATCTCTATCTATCTATCTACCTACCTACCTATCTCTATCTATCTATCTACCTACCTACCTATCTGTATCTATATATCTACCTACCTACCTATCTCTATCTATCTATCTACCTACCTACCTATCTCTATCTATCTACCTACCTATCTACCTACCTATCTCTATCTATCTATCTACCTACCTACCTATCTCTATCTATCTACCTACCTACCTATCTCTATCTATCTATCTACCTACCTATCTCTATCTATCTATCTACCTACCTACCTATCTGTATCTATCAATCTACCTACCTACCTATCTCTATCTATCTACCTACCTACCTACCTATCTCTATCTATCAATCTACTACCTACCTATCTGTATCTATCTACCTATCTACCTACCTATCTCTATCTATCTATCTACCTACCTACCTATCTCTATCTATCTATCTACCTACCTACCTATCTGTATCTATATATCTACCTACCTACCTATCTCTATCTATCTATCTACCTACCTACCTATCTCTATCTATCTACCTACCTACCTACCTATCTCTATCTATCAATCTACCTACCTACCTATCTGTATCTATCTACCTATCTACCTACCTATCTCTATCTATCTATCTACCTACCTACCTATCTCTATCTATCTATCTACCTACCTACCTATCTGTATCTATCGATCTACCTACCTACCCATCTGTATCTATCAATCTACCTACCTACCTATCTCTATCTATCTATCTACCTACCTACATATCTGTATCTATATATCTACCTACCTACCTATCTGTATCTATCTATCTACCTATCTACCTATCTCTATCTATCAATCTACCTACCTACTTATCTCTATCTATCTACCTACCAACCTACCTATCTCTATCTATCAATCTACCTACCTACCTATCTCTATCTATCTATCTACCTACCTACCTATCTCTATCTATCTACCTACCTACCTACCTATCTCTATCTATCAATCCACCTACCTACCTATCTGTATCTATCTACCTATCTACCTACCTATCTCTATCTATCTATCTACCTACCTACCTATCTGTATCTATATATCTACCTACCTACCTATCTCTATCTATCTATCTACCTACCTACCTATCTCTATCTATCTACCTACCTACCTACCTACCTATCTCTATCTATCAATCTACCTACCTACCTATCTGTATCTATCTACCTATCTACCTACCTATCTCTATCTATCTATCTACCTACCTACCTATCTCTATCTATCTACCTACCTACCTATCTCTATCTATCTATCTACCTACCTATCTCTATCTATCTATCTACCTACCTACCTATCTGTATCTATCAATCTACCTACCTACCTATCTCTATCTATCTACCTACCTACCTACCTATCTCTATCTATCAATCTACCTACCTACCTATCTGTATCTATCTACCTATCTACCTACCTATCTCTATCTATCTATCTACCTACCTACCTATCTCTATCTATCTATCTACCTACCTACCTATCTGTATCTATATATCTACCTACCTACCTATCTCTATCTATCTATCTACCTACCTACCTATCTCTATCTATCTACCTACCTATCTACCTACCTATCTCTATCTATCTATCTACCTACCTACCTATCTCTATCTATCTACCTACCTACCTATCTCTATCTATCTATCTACCTACCTATCTCTATCTATCTATCTACCTACCTACCTATCTGTATCTATCAATCTACCTACCTACCTATCTCTATCTATCTACCTACCTACCTACCTATCTCTATCTATCAATCTACCTACCTACCTATCTGTATCTATCTACCTATCTACCTACCTATCTCTATCTATCTATCTACCTACCTACCTATCTCTATCTATCTATCTACCTACCTACCTATCTGTATCTATATCTACCTACCTACCTATCTCTATCTATCTATCTACCTACCTACCTATCTCTATCTATCTACCTACCTACCTACCTATCTCTATCTATCAATCTACCTACCTACCTATCTGTATCTATCTACCTATCTACCTACCTATCTCTATCTATCTATCTACCTACCTACCTATCTCTATCTATCTATCTACCTACCTACCTATCTGTATCTATCGATCTACCTACCTACCCATCTGTATCTATCAATCTACCTACCTACCTATCTCTATCTATCTATCTACCTACCTACATATCTGTATCTATATATCTACCTACCTACCTATCTGTATCTATCTATCTACCTATCTACCTATCAATATCTATCAATCTACCTACCTACCTATCTCTATCTATCTATCTACCTACCCACCTATCTGTATTTATCTATCTACCTACCTATCTGTATCTATCTACCTAACTACCTACCTATCTCTATCTATCTACCTACCTACCTACCTATCTCTATCAATCTACCTACCTACCTATCTGTATCTATCAATCTACCTACCTACCTATCTCTATCTATCTATCTACCTACCTACATATCTGTATCTATATATCTACCTACCTACCTATCTGTATCTATCTATCTACATATTTACCTATCTCTATCTATCAATCTACCTACCTACCTATCTCTATCTATCTATCTACCTACCTACCTATCTCTATCTATCTATCTACCTACCTACCTATCTCTATCTATCTATCTATCTACCTACCTATCTGTATCTATCTACCTACCTACCTACCTACCTATATCTATCTATCTATCTACCTACCTACCTATCTCTATCTATCAATCTACCTACCTACCTATCTCTATCTATCAATCTACCTACCTACCTATCTGTATGTATCTATCTACCTACCTACCTATCTGTAATCTACCTACCTACCTATCTCTATCTATCTATCTACCTACCTACATATCTGTATCTATATATCTACCTACCTACCTATCTGTATCTATCGATCTACCTACCTACCCATCTGTATCTATCAATCTACCTACCTACCTATCTCTATCTATCTATCTACCTACCTACATATCTGTATCTATATATCTACCTACCTACCTATCTGTATCTATCTATCTACCTATCTACCTATCAATATCTATCAATCTACCTACCTACCTATCTCTATCTATCTATCTACCTACCCACCTATCTGTATTTATCTATCTACCTACCTATCTGTATCTATCTACCTAACTACCTACCTATCTCTATCTATCAATCCACCTACCTACCTATCTGTATCTATCTACCTATCTACCTACCTATCTCTATCTATCTATCTACCTACCTACCTATCTCTATCTATCTATCTACCTACCTACCTATCTGTATCTATATATCTACCTACCTACCTATCTCTATCTATCTATCTACCTACCTACCTATCTCTATCTATCTACCTACCTACCTACCTATCTCTATCTATCAATCTACCTACCTACCTATCTGTATCTATCTACCTATCTACCTACCTATCTCTATCAATCTACCTACCTACCTATCTCTATCTATCTATCTACCTACCTACCTATCTCTATCTATCTATCTATCTACCTACCTATCTGTATCTATCTACCTACCTACCTACCTATCTGTATGTATCTATCTACCTACCTACCTATCTGTATCTATCAATCTACCTACCTACCTATCTCTATCTATCAATCTACCTACCTACCTATCTGTATGTATCTATCTACCTACCTACCTATCTGTATCTATCAATCTACCTACCTACCTATCTCTATCTATCTATCTACCTACCTACATATCTGTATCTATATATCTACCTACCTACCTATCTGTATCTATCTATCTACCTATCTACCTATCTCTATCTATCAATCTACATACCTACCTATCTCTATCTATCAATCTACCTACCTACCTATCTGTATCTATCAATCTACCTACCTACCTATCTCTATCTATCAATCTACCTACCTACTTATCTCTATCTATCTACCTACCAACCTACCTATCTCTATCTATCAATCTACCTACCTACCTATCTCTATCTATCTATCTACCTACCTACCTATCTCTATCTACCTACCTACCTACCTACCTATCTCTATCTATCAATCCACCTACCTACCTATCTGTATCTATCTACCTATCTACCTACCTATCTCTATCTATCTATCTACCTACCTACCTATCTGTATCTATCGATCTACCTACCTACCCATCTGTATCTATCAATCTACCTACCTACCTATCTCTATCTATCTATCTACCTACCTACATATCTGTATCTATATATCTACCTACCTACCTATCTGTATCTATCTATCTACCTATCTACCTATCAATATCTATCAATCTACCTACCTACCTATCTCTATCTATCTATCTACCTACCCACCTATCTGTATTTATCTATCTACCTACCTATCTGTATCTATCTACCTAACTACCTACCTATCTCTATCTATCTACCTACCTACCTACCTATCTCTATCAATCTACCTACCTACCTATCTGTATCTATCAATCTACCTACCTATCTGTATCTATCTACCTACCTACCTATCTGTATCTATCAATCTACCTACCTACCTATCTCTATCTATCTATCTACCTACCTACATATCTGTATCTATATATCTACCTACCTACCTATCTGTATCTATCTATCTACATATTTACCTATCTCTATCTATCAATCTACCTACCTACCTATCTCTATCTATCTATCTATCTACCTACCTACCTATCTCTATCTATCTATCTATCTACCTACCTATCTGTATCTATCTACCTACCTACCTACCTACCTATATCTATCTATCTATCTACCTACCTACCTATCTCTATCTATCAATCTACCTACCTACCTATCTCTATCTATCAATCTACCTACCTACCTATCTGTATGTATCTATCTACCTACCTACCTATCTGTATCTATCAATCTACCTACCTACCTATCTCTATCTATCTATCTACCTACCTACATATCTGTATCTATATATCTACCTACCTACCTATCTGTATCTATCTATCTACCTATCTACCTATCTCTATCTATCAATCTACATACCTACCTATCTCTATCTATCAATCTACCTACCTACCTATCTGTATCTATCAATCTACCTACCTACCTATCTCTATCTATCAATCTACCTACCTACTTATCTCTATCTATCTACCTACCAACCTACCTATCTCTATCTATCAATCTACCTACCCACCTATCTGTATTTATCTATCTACCTACCTATCTGTATCTATCTACCTAACTACCTACCTATCTCTATCTATCTACCTACCTACCTACCTATCTCTATCTATCTATCTACCTACCTACCTATCTCTATCTATCTATCTACCTACCTACCTATCTGTATCTATCGATCTACCTACCTACCCATCTGTATCTATCAATCTACCTACCTACCTATCTCTATCTATCTATCTACCTACCTACATATCTGTATCTATATATCTACCTACCTACCTATCTGTATCTATCTATCTACCTATCTACCTATCAATATCTATCAATCTACCTACCTACCTATCTCTATCTATCTATCTACCTACCCACCTATCTGTATTTATCTATCTACCTACCTATCTGTATCTATCTACCTAACTACCTACCTATCTCTATCTATCTACCTACCTACCTACCTATCTCTATCAATCTACCTACCTACCTATCTGTATCTATCAATCTACCTACCTATCTGTATCTATCTACCTACCTACCTATCTGTATCTATCAATCTACCTACCTACCTATCTCTATCTATCTATCTACCTACCTACATATCTGTATCTATATATCTACCTACCTACCTATCTGTATCTATCTATCTACATATTTACCTATCTCTATCTATCAATCTACCTACCTACCTATCTCTATCTATCTATCTACCTACCTACCTATCTCTATCTATCTATCTATCTACCTACCTATCTGTATCTATCTACCTACCTACCTACCTACCTATATCTATCTATCTATCTACCTACCTACCTATCTCTATCTATCAATCTACCTACCTACCTATCTCTATCTATCAATCTACCTACCTACCTATCTGTATGTATCTATCTACCTACCTACCTATCTGTATCTATCAATCTACCTACCTACCTATCTCTATCTATCTATCTACCTACCTACATATCTGTATCTATATATCTACCTACCTACCTATCTGTATCTATCTATCTACCTATCTACCTATCTCTATCTATCAATCTACATACCTACCTATCTCTATCTATCAATCTACCTACCTACCTATCTGTATCTATCAATCTACCTACCTACCTATCTCTATCTATCAATCTACCTACCTACTTATCTCTATCTATCTACCTACCAACCTACCTATCTCTATCTATCAATCTACCTACCTACCTATCTCTATCTATCTATCTACCTACCTACCTATCTCTATCTATCTACCTACCTACCTACCTATCTCTATCTATCAATCCACCTACCTACCTATCTGTATCTATCTACCTATCTACCTACCTATCTCTATCTATCTATCTACCTACCTACCTATCTGTATCTATCGATCTACCTACCTACCCATCTGTATCTATCAATCTACCTACCTACCTACCTATCTCTATCTATCTATCTACCTACCTACATATCTGTATCTATATATCTACCTACCTACCTATCTGTATCTATCTATCTACCTATCTACCTATCAATATCTATCAATCTACCTACCTACCTATCTCTATCTATCTATCTACCTACCCACCTATCTGTATTTATCTATCTACCTACCTATCTGTATCTATCTACCTAACTACCTACCTATCTCTATCTATCTACCTACCTACCTACCTAGCTCTATCAATCTACCTACCTACCTATCTGTATCTATCAATCTACCTACCTATCTGTATCTATCTACCTACCTACCTATCTGTATCTATCAATCTACCTACCTACCTATCTCTATCTATCTATCTACCTACCTACATATCTGTATCTATATATCTACCTACCTACCTATCTGTATCTATCTATCTACATATTTACCTATCTCTATCTATCAATCTACCTACCTACCTATCTCTATCTATCTATCTACCTACCTACCTATCTCTATCTATCTATCTATCTACCTACCTATCTGTATCTATCTACCTACCTACCTACCTACCTATATCTATCTATCTATCTACCTACCTACCTATCTCTATCTATCAATCTACCTACCTACCTATCTCTATCTATCAATCTACCTACCTACCTATCTGTATGTATCTATCTACCTACCTACCTATCTCTATCTATCTATCTACCTACCTACCTATCTATATCTATCTATCTACCTACCTACCTATCTGTATCTATATATCTACCTACCTACCTATCTGTATCTATCTATCTACCTATCTACCTATCTCTATCTATCAATCTACATACCTACCTATCTCTATCTATCAATCTACCTACCTACCTATCTGTATCTATCAATCTACCTACCTACCTATCTCTATCTATCAATCTACCTACCTACTTATCTCTATCTATCTACCTACCAACCTACCTATCTCTATCTATCAATCTACCTACCCACCTATCTGTATTTATCTATCTACCTACCTATCTGTATCTATCTACCTAACTACCTACCTATCTCTATCTATCTACCTACCTACCTACCTATCTCTATCTATCTATCTACCTACCTACCTATCTCTATCTATCTATCTACCTACCTACCTATCTGTATCTATCGATCTACCTACCTACCCATCTGTATCTATCAATCTACCTACCTACCTATCTCTATCTATCTATCTACCTACCTACATATCTGTATCTATATATCTACCTACCTACCTATCTGTATCTATCTATCTACCTATCTACCTATCAATATCTATCAATCTACCTACCTACCTATCTCTATCTATCTATCTACCTACCCACCTATCTGTATTTATCTATCTACCTACCTATCTGTATCTATCTACCTAACTACCTACCTATCTCTATCTATCTACCTACCTACCTACCTATCTCTATCAATCTACCTACCTACCTATCTGTATCTATCAATCTACCTACCTATCTGTATCTATCTACCTACCTACCTATCTGTATCTATCAATCTACCTACCTACCTATCTCTATCTATCTATCTACCTACCTACATATCTGTATCTATATATCTACCTACCTACCTATCTCTATCTATCTATCTATCTATCTACCTATCCACCTATCTGTATTTATCTATCTACCTACCTATCTGTATCTATCTACCTAACTACCTACCTATCTCTATCTATCTACCTACCTACCTACCTATCTCTATCTATCAATCTACCTACCTACCTATCTGTATCTATCAATCTACCTACCTATCTGTATCTATCTACCTACCTACCTATCTGTATCTATATATCTACCTATCTACCTATCTCTATCTATCAATCTACATACCTACCTATCTCTATCTATCAATCTACCTACATACCTATCTGTATCTATCAATCTACCTACCTACCTATCTCTATCTATCAATCTACCTACCTACCTATCAGTATCTATCTACCTATCTACCTACCTATCTCTATCTATCTATCTATCTACCTACCTACCTATCTCTATCTATCTATCTACCTACCTACCTATCTGTATCTATCTATCTACCTACCTACCCATCTGTATCTATCTATCTACCTACCTACATATCTGTATCTATATATCTACCTACCTACCTATCTGTATCTATCTATCTACCTATCTACCTATCAATATCTATCAATCTACCTACCTACCTATCTCTATCTATCTATCTACCTATCCACCTATCTGTATTTATCTATCTACCTACCTATCTGTATCTATCTACCTAACTACCTACCTATCTCTATCTATCTACCTACCTACCTACCTATCTCTATCTATCAATCTACCTACCTACCTATCTGTATCTATCAATCTACCTACCTATCTGTATCTATCTACCTACCTACCTATCTGTATCTATCTATCTACATATCTACCTATCTCTATCTATCAATCTACCTACATACCTATCTGTATCTATCAATCTACCTACCTACCTATCTCTATCTATCAATCTACCTACCTACCTATCTGTATCTATCTACCTATCTACCTACCTATCTCTATCTATCTATCTACCTACCTACCTATCTCTATCTATCTATCTACCTACCTACCTATCTGTATCTATCTATCTACCTACCTACCCATCTGTATCTATCAATCTACCTACCTACCTATCTCTATCTATCTATCTACCTACCTACATATCTGTATCTATATATCTACCTACCTACCTATCTGTATCTATCTATCTACCTATCTACCTATCAATATCTATCAATCTACCTACCTACCTATCTCTATCTATCTATCTACCTATCCACCTATCTGTATTTATCTATCTACCTACCTATCTGTATCTATCTACCTAACTACCTACCTATCTCTATCTATCTACCTACCTACCTACCTATCTCTATCTATCAATCTACCTACCTACCTATCTGTATCTATCAATCTACCTACCTATCTGTATCTATCTACCTACCTACCTATCTGTATCTATCTATCTACCTATCTACCTATCTCTATCTATCAATCTACATACCTACCTATCTCTATCTATCAATCTACCTACATACCTATCTGTATCTATCAATCTACCTACCTACCTATCTCTATCTATCAATCTACCTACCTACTTATCTCTATCTATCTACCTACCAACCTACCTATCTCTATCTATCAATCTACCTACCTACCTATCTCTATCTATCTATCTACCTACCTACCTATCTCTATCTATCTACCTACCTACCTACCTATCTCTATCTATCAATCTACCTACCTACCTATCTGTATCTATCTACCTATCTACCTACCTATCTCTATCTATCTACCTACCTACCTATCTCTATCTACCTATCTACCTACCTACCTATCTGTATCTATATATCTACCTACCTACCTATCTCTATCTATCTATCTACCTACCTACTTATCTCTATCTATCTATCTACCTACCAACCTATCTGTATCTATCTATCTACCTACCTACCCATCTGTATCTATCAATCTACCTACCTACCTATCTCTATCTATCTATCTACCTACCTACATATCTGTATCTATATATCTACCTACCTACCTATCTCTATCTATCTATCTACCTACCTACCTATCTCTATCTATCTACCTACCTACCTATCTCTATCTATCTATCTACCTACCTATCTCTATCTATCTATCTACCTACCTACCTATCTGTATCTATCAATCTACCTACCTACCTATCTCTATCTATCTACCTATCTACCTACCTATCTCTATCTATCAATCTACCTACCTACCTATCTGTATCTATCTACCTATCTACCTACCTATCTCTATCTATCTATCTACCTACCTACCTATCTCTATCTATCTATCTACCTACCTACCTATCTGTATCTATATATCTACCTACCTACCTATCTCTATCTATCTATCTACCTACCTACCTATCTCTATCTACCTACCTACCTACCTACCTATCTCTATCTATCAATCTACCTACCTACCTATCTGTATCTATCTACCTATCTACCTACCTATCTCTATCTATCTATCTACCTACCTACCTATCTCTATCTATCTATCTACCTACCTACCTATCTATATCTATCTATCTACCTACCTACCCATCTGTATCTATCAATCTACCTACCTACCTATCTCTATCTATCTATCTACCTACCTACATATCTGTATCTATATATCTACCTACCTACCTATCTGTATCTATCTATCTACCTATCTACCTATCAATATCTATCAATCTACCTACCTACCTATCTCTATCTATCTATCTACCTATCCACCTATCTGTATTTATCTATCTACCTACCTATCTGTATCTATCTACCAAACTACCTACCTATCTCTATCTATCTACCTACCTACCTACCTATCTCTATCTATCAATCTACCTACCTACCTATCTGTATCTATCAATCTACCTACCTATCTGTATCTATCTACCTACCTACCTATCTGTATCTATCAATCTACCTACCTACCTATCTCTATCTATCTATCTACCTACCTACATATCTGTATCTATATATCTACCTACCTACCTATCTGTATCTATCTATCTACATATCTACCTATCTCTATCTATCAATCTACCTACCTACCTATCTCTATCTATCTATCTACCTACCTACCTATCTCTATCTATCTATCTACCTACATATCTGTATCTATCTACCTACCTACCTACCTACCTATCTCTATCTATCTATCTACCTACCTACCTATCTCTATCTATCAATCTACCTACCTACCTATCTCTATCTATCAATCTACCTACCTACTTATCTCTATCTATCTACCCACCAACCTACCTATCTCTATCTATCAATCTACCTACCTACCTATCTCTATCTATCTACCTACCTACCTACCTATCTCTATCTATCTACCTACCTACCTACCTATCTCTATCTATCAATCTACCTACCTACCTATCTGTATCTATCTACCTATCTACCTACCTATCTCTATCTACCTATCTACCTACCTACCTATCTGTATCTATATATCTACCTACCTACCTATCTCTATCTATCTATCTACCTACCTACCTATCTCTATCTATCTATCTACCTACCAACCTATCTGTATCTATCTATCTACCTACCTACCCATCTGTATCTATCAATCTACCTACCTACCTATCTCTATCTATCTATCTATCTACCTACCTACATATCTGTATCTATATATCTACCTACCTACCTATCTCTATCTATCTATCTACCTACCTACCTATCTCTATCTATCTACCTACCTACCTATCTCTATCTATCTATCTACCTACCTATCTCTATCTATCTATCTACCTACCTACCTATCTGTATCTATCAATCTACCTACCTACCTATCTCTATCTATCTACCTACCTACCTACCTATCTCTATCTATCAATCTACCTACCTACCTATCTGTATCTATCTACCTATCTACCTACCTATCTCTATCTATCTATCTACCTACCTACCTATCTCTATCTATCTATCTACCTACCTACCTATCTGTATCTATATATCTACCTACCTACCTATCTCTATCTATCTATCTACCTACCTACCTATCTCTGTCTATCTACCTACCTACCTACCTATCTCTATCTATCAATCTACCTACCTACCTATCTGTATCTATCTACCTATCTACCTACCTATCTCTATCTATCTATCTACCTACCTACCTATCTCTATCTATCTATCTACCTACCTACCCATCTGTATCTATCAATCTACCTACCTACCTATGTCTATCTATCTATCTACCTACCTACATATCTGTATCTATATATCTACCTACCTACCTATCTGTATCTATCTATCTACCTATCTACCTATCAATATCTATCAATCTACCTACCTACCTATCTCTGTCTATCTATCTACCTATCCACCTATCTGTATTTATCTATCTACCTACCTATCTGTATCTATCTACCTAACTACCTACCTATCTCTATCTATCTACCTACCTACCTACCTATCTCTATCTATCAATCTACCTACCTACCTATCTGTATCTATCAATCTACCTACCTATCTGTATCTATCTACCTACCTACCTATCTGTATCTATCAATCTACCTACCTACCTATCTCTATCTATCTATCTACCTCCTTACATATCTGTATCTATATATCTACCTACCTACCTATCTGTATCTATCTATCTACATATCTACCTATCTCTATCTATCAATCTACCTACCTACCTATCTCTATCTATCTATCTACCTACCTACCTATCTCTATCTATCTACCTACCTACCTATCTCTATCTATCTACCTACCTACCTACCTCTATCTATCAATCTACCTACCTACCTATCTCTATCTATCTATCTATCTACCTACCTACCTATCTCTATCTATCTATCTACCTACCTACCTATCTCTATCTATCAATCTACCTACCTACCTATCTGTATCTATCTATCTACCTACCTACCTATCTCTATCTATCAATCTACCTACCTACCTATCTCTATCTATCTACCTACCTACCTACCTATCTCTATCTATCACCTACCTACCTATCTCTATCTATCTATCTACCTACCTACCTATCTGTATCTATCTATCTACCTATCTACCTATCTCTATCTATCAATCTACCTACCTACCTATCTCTATCTATCTATCTACCTACCCACCTATCTGTATTTATCTATCTACCTACCTATCTGTATCTATCTACCTACCTACCTACCTATCTCTATCTATCTATCTACCTACCTACCTATCTCTATCTATCAATCTACCTACCTACCTATCTCTATATATCTATCTACCTACCCACCTATCTGTATTTATCTATCTATCTACCTATCTGTATCTATCTACCTAACTACCTACCTATCTCTATCTATCTACCTACCTACCTACCTATCTCTATCTATCAATCTACCTACCTACCTATCTCTATCTATCTACCTACCTACCTACCTATCTCTATCTATCAATCTACCTACCTACCTATCTCTATCTATATATCTACCTACCTACCTATCTGTATCTATCTATCTACCTATCTACCTATCTCTATCTATCAATCTACCTACCTACCTATCTCTATCTATCTATCTACCTACCCACCTATCTGAATTTATCTATCTACCTATCTATCTGTATCTATCTACCTACCTACCTACCTATCTCTATCTATCTATCTACCTACCTACCTATCTCTATCTATCAATCTCCCTACCTACCTATCTGTATCTATCAATCTACCTACCTACCTATCTCTATCTATCTACCTACCTACCTACCTACCTACCTACCTATCTCTATCAATCTACCTACCTACCTATCTCTATCTATCTATCTATCTACCTACCTACATATCTGTATCTATATATCTACCTACCTACCTATCTATCTCTATCTATCTATCTACCTACCTACCTATCACTATCTATCTATGTACCTACCTACCTATCTCTATCTATCTATCTATCTACCTACCTATCTGTATCTATCAATCTACCTACCTACCTATCTCTATCTATCTACCTACCTACCTATCTCTATCTATCAATCTACCTACCTACCTATCTCTATCTATCTACCTACCTACCTATCTCTATCTATCTACCTACCTACCTATCTGTCTCTATCAATGTACCTACCTACCTATCTATCTCTATCTATCTATCTACCTACCTACCTACCTATCTCTATCTATCTAGCTACCTACCTATCTCTATCTATCTATCTACCTACCTACCTATCTCTATCTATCTATCTATCTACCTACCTACCTATCTGTATCTATCAATCTACCTACCTACCTATCTCTATCTATTTACCTACCTACCTACCTATCTGTATCTATCAATCTACCTACCTACCTATCTCTATCTATCTACCTACCTCCCTACCTATCTCTATCTATCAATATACCTACCTACCTATCTGTATCTATCTATCTACCTACCTACCTATCTGTATCTATCAATCTACCTACCTACCTATCTCTATCTATCAATCTACCTACCTACCTATCTCTATCTATCTATCTACCTACCCACCTATCTGTATCTATCAATCTACCTACCTACCTATCTCTATCTATCTACCTACCTACCTATCTGTCTCTATCAATCTACCTACTTACCTACCTATCTCTATCTATCAATCTACCTACCTACCTATCTGTATCTATCTATCTACCTACCTACCTATCTGTATCTATCAATCTACCTACCTACCTATCTCTATCTATCTATCTACCTACCTAGATATCTGTATCTATATATCTACCTACCTACCTATCTCTATCTATCTATCTACCTACCTACCTATCTCTATCTATCTACCTACCTACCTACCTATCTCTATCTATCAATCTACCTACCTACCTATCTGTATCTATCTACCTATCTACCTACCTATCTCTATCTATCTATCTACCTACCTACCTATCTCTATCTATCTATCTACCTACCTACCTATCTGTATCTATATATCTACCTACCTACCTATCTCTATCTATCTATCTACCTACCTACCTATCTCTATCTATCTACCTACCTACCTACCTATCTCTATCTATCAATCTACCTATCTACCTATCTGTATCTATCTACCTATCTACCTACCTATCTCTATCTATCTATCTACCTACCTACCTATCTCTATCTATCTATCTACCTACCTACCCATCTGTATCTATCAATCTACCTACCTACCTATGTCTATCTATCTATCTACCTACCTACATATCTGTATCTATATATCTACCTACCTACCTATCTGTATCTATCTATCTACCTATCTACCTATCAATATCTATCAATCTACCTACCTACCTATCTCTATCTATCTATCTACCTATCCACCTATCTGTATTTATCTATCTACCTACCTATCTGTATCTATCTACCTAACTACCTACCTATCTCTATCTATCTACCTACCTACCTACCTATCTCTATCTATCAATCTACCTACCTACCTATCTGTATCTATCAATCTACCTACCTATCTGTATCTATCTACCTACCTACCTATCTGTATCTATCAATCTACCTACCTACCTATCTCTATCTATCTATCTACCTACTTACATATCTGTATCTATATATCTACCTACCTACCTATCTGTATCTATCTATCTACATATCTACCTATCTCTATCTATCAATCTACCTACCTACCTATCTCTATCTATCTATCTACCTACCTACCTATCTCTATCTATCTATCTACCTACCTACCTATCTCTATCTATCTACCTACCTACCTACCTCTATCTATCAATCTACCTACCTACCTATCTCTATCTATCAATCTACCTACCTACCTATCTCTATCTATCTATCTACCTACCTACCTATCTCTATCTATCTATCTATCTACCTACCTATCTGTATCTATCTACCTACCTACCTACCTATATCTATCTATCTATCTACCTACCTACCTATCTCTATCTATCAATCTACCTACCTACCTATCTCTATCTATCAATCTACCTACCTACCTATCTGTATGTATCTATCTACCTACCTACCTATCTGTATCTATCAATCTACCTACCTACCTATCTCTATCTATCTATCTACCTACCTACATATCTGTATCTATATATCTACCTACCTACCTATCTGTATCTATCTATCTACCTATCTACCTATCTCTATCTATCAATCTACATACCTACCTATCTCTATCTATCAATCTACCTACCTACCTATCTGTATCTATCAATCTACCTACCTACCTATCTCTATCTATCAATCTACCTACCTACTTATCTCTATCTATCTACCTACCAACCTACCTATCTCTATCTATCAATCTACCTACCTACCTATCTCTATCTATCTATCTACCTACCTACCTATCTCTATCTATCTACCTACCTACCTACCTATCTCTATCTATCAATCCACCTACCTACCTATCTGTATCTATCTACCTATCTACCTACCTATCTCTATCTATCTATCTACCTACCTACCTATCTGTATCTATCGATCTACCTACCTACCCATCTGTATCTATCAATCTACCTACCTACCTATCTCTATCTATCTATCTACCTACCTACATATCTGTATCTATATATCTACCTACCTACCTATCTGTATCTATCTATCTACCTATCTACCTATCAATATCTATCAATCTACCTACCTACCTATCTCTATCTATCTATCTACCTACCCACCTATCTGTATTTATCTATCTACCTACCTATCTGTATCTATCTACCTAACTACCTACCTATCTCTATCTATCTACCTACCTACCTACCTATCTCTATCAATCTACCTACCTACCTATCTGTATCTATCAATCTACCTACCTATCTGTATCTATCTACCTACCTACCTATCTGTATCTATCAATCTACCTACCTACCTATCTCTATCTATCTATCTACCTACCTACATATCTGTATCTATATATCTACCTACCTACCTATCTGTATCTATCTATCTACATATTTACCTATCTCTATCTATCAATCTACCTACCTACCTATCTCTATCTATCTATCTACCTACCTACCTATCTCTATCTATCTATCTATCTACCTACCTATCTGTATCTATCTACCTACCTACCTACCTACCTATATCTATCTATCTATCTACCTACCTACCTATCTCTATCTATCAATCTACCTACCTACCTATCTCTATCTATCAATCTACCTACCTACCTATCTGTATGTATCTATCTACCTACCTACCTATCTCTATCTATCTATCTACCTACCTACCTATCTATATCTATCTATCTACCTACCTACCTATCTGTATCTATATATCTACCTACCTACCTATCTGTATCTATCTATCTACCTATCTACCTATCTCTATCTATCAATCTACATACCTACCTATCTCTATCTATCAATCTACCTACCTACCTATCTGTATCTATCAATCTACCTACCTACCTATCTCTATCTATCAATCTACCTACCTACTTATCTCTATCTATCTACCTACCAACCTACCTATCTCTATCTATCAATCTACCTACCCACCTATCTGTATTTATCTATCTACCTACCTATCTGTATCTATCTACCTAACTACCTACCTATCTCTATCTATCTACCTACCTACCTACCTATCTCTATCTATCTATCTACCTACCTACCTATCTCTATCTATCTATCTACCTACCTACCTATCTGTATCTATCGATCTACCTACCTACCCATCTGTATCTATCAATCTACCTACCTACCTATCTCTATCTATCTATCTACCTACCTACATATCTGTATCTATATATCTACCTACCTACCTATCTGTATCTATCTATCTACCTATCTACCTATCAATATCTATCAATCTACCTACCTACCTATCTCTATCTATCTATCTACCTACCCACCTATCTGTATTTATCTATCTACCTACCTATCTGTATCTATCTACCTAACTACCTACCTATCTCTATCTATCTACCTACCTACCTACCTATCTCTATCAATCTACCTACCTACCTATCTGTATCTATCAATCTACCTACCTATCTGTATCTATCTACCTACCTACCTATCTGTATCTATCAATCTACCTACCTACCTATCTCTATCTATCTATCTACCTACCTACATATCTGTATCTATATATCTACCTACCTACCTATCTGTATCTATCTATCTACCTATTTACCTATCTCTATCTATCAATCTACCTACCTACCTATCTCTATCTATCTATCTATCTACCTACCTACCTATCTCTATCTATCTATCTATCTATCTATCTACCTATCCACCTATCTGTATTTATCTATCTACCTACCTATCGGTATCTATCTACCTAACTACCTACCTATCTCTATCTATCTACCTACCTACCTACCTATCTCTATCTATCAATCTACCTACCTACCTATATGTATCTATCAATCTACCTACCTATCTGTATCTATCTACCTACCTACCTATCTGTATCTATATATCTACCTATCTACCTATCTCTATCTATCAATCTACATACCTACCTATCTCTATCTATCAATCTACCTACATACCTATCTGTATCTATCAATCTACCTACCTACCTATCTCTATCTATCAATCTACCTACCTACCTATCTGTATCTATCTACCTATCTACCTACCTATCTCTATCTATCTATCTACCTACCTACCTATCTCTATCTATCTATCTACCTACCTACCTATCTGTATCTATCTATCTACCTACCTACCCATCTGTATCTATCAATCTACCTACCTACCTATCTCTATCTATCTATCTACCTACCTACATATCTGTATCTATATATCTACCTACCTACCTATCTGTATCTATCTATCTACCTATCTACCTATCAATATCTATCAATCTACCTACCTACCTATCTCTATCTATCTATCTACCTATCCACCTATCTGTATTTATCTATCTACCTACCTATCTGTATCTATCTACCTAACTACCTACCTATCTCTATCTATCTACCTACCTACCTACCTATCTCTATCTATCAATCTACCTACCTACCTATCTGTATCTATCAATCTACCTACCTATCTGTATCTATCTACCTACCTACCTATCTGTATCTATCTATCTACATATCTACCTATCTCTATCTATCAATCTACCTACATACCTATCTGTATCTATCAATCTACCTACCTACCTATCTCTATCTATCAATCTACCTACCTACCTATCTGTATCTATCTACCTATCTACCTACCTATCTCTATCTATCTATCTACCTACCTACCTATCTCTATCTATCTATCTACCTACCTACCTATCTGTATCTATCTATCTACCTACCTACCCATCTGTATCTATCAATCTACCTACCTACCTATCTCTATCTATCTATCTACCTACCTACATATCTGTATCTATATATCTACCTACCTACCTATCTGTATCTATCTATCTACCTATCTACCTATCAATATCTATCAATCTACCTACCTACCTATCTCTATCTATCTATCTACCTATCCACCTATCTGTATTTATCTATCTACCTACCTATCTGTATCTATCTACCTAACTACCTACCTATCTCTATCTATCTACCTACCTACCTACCTATCTCTATCTATCAATCTACCTACCTACCTATCTGTATCTATCAATCTACCTACCTATCTGTATCTATCTACCTACCTACCTATCTGTATCTATCTATCTACCTATCTACCTATCTCTATCTATCAATCTACATACCTACCTATCTCTATCTATCAATCTACCTACATACCTATCTGTATCTATCAATCTACCTACCTACCTATCTCTATCTATCAATCTACCTACCTACTTATCTCTATCTATCTACCTACCAACCTACCTATCTCTATCTATCAATCTACCTACCTACCTATCTCTATCTATCTATCTACCTACCTACCTATCTCTATCTATCTACCTACCTACCTACCTATCTCTATCTATCAATCTACCTACCTACCTATCTGTATCTATCTACCTATCTACCTACCTATCTCTATCTATCTACCTACCTACCTATCTCTATCTACCTATCTACCTACCTACCTATCTGTATCTATATATCTACCTACCTACCTATCTCTATCTATCTATCTACCTACCTACTTATCTCTATCTATCTATCTACCTACCAACCTATCTGTATCTATCTATCTACCTACCTACCCATCTGTATCTATCAATCTACCTACCTACCTATCTCTATCTATCTATCTACCTACCTACATATCTGTATCTATATATCTACCTACCTACCTATCTCTATCTATCTATCTACCTACCTACCTATCTCTATCTATCTACCTACCTACCTATCTCTATCTATCTATCTACCTACCTATCTCTATCTATCTAATCTACCTACCTACCTATCTTATCTATCAATTACCTACCTACCTATCTCTATCTATCTACCTATCTACTCTACCTATCTCTATCTATCTATCTACCTACCTACCTATCTGTATCTATCTACCTATCTACCTACCTATCTCTATCTATCTATCTACCTACCTACCTATCTCTATCTATCTATCTACCTACCTACCTATCTGTATCTATATATCTACCTACCTACCTATCTCTATCTATCTATCTACCTACCTACCTATCTCTATCTACCTACCTACCTACCTACCTATCTCTATCTATCAATCTACCTACCTACCTATCTGTATCTATCTACCTATCTACCTACCTATCTCTATCTATCTATCTACCTACCTACCTATCTCTATCTATCTATCTACCTACCTACCTATCTGTATCTATCTATCTACCTACCTACCCATCTGTATCTATCAATCTACCTACCTACCTATCTCTATCTATCTATCTACCTACCTACATATCTGTATCTATATATCTACCTACCTACCTATCTGTATCTATCTATCTACCTATCTACCTATCAATATCTATCAATCTACCTACCTACCTATCTCTATCTATCTATCTACCTATCCACCTATCTGTATTTATCTATCTACCTACCTATCTGTATCTATCTACCAAACTACCTACCTATCTCTATCTATCTACCTACCTACCTACCTATCTCTATCTATCAATCTACCTACCTACCTATCTGTATCTATCAATCTACCTACCTATCTGTATCTATCTACCTACCTACCTATCTGTATCTATCAATCTACCTACCTACCTATCTCTATCTATCTATCTACCTACCTACATATCTGTATCTATATATCTACCTACCTACCTATCTGTATCTATCTATCTACATATCTACCTATCTCTATCTATCAATCTACCTACCTACCTATCTCTATCTATCTATCTACCTACCTACCTATCTCTATCTATCTATCTACCTACATATCTGTATCTATCTACCTACCTACCTACCTACCTATCTCTATCTATCTATCTACCTACCTACCTATCTCTATCTATCAATCTACCTACCTACCTATCTCTATCTATCAATCTACCTACCTACTTATCTCTATCTATCTACCCACCAACCTACCTATCTCTATCTATCAATCTACCTACCTACCTATCTCTATCTATCTACCTACCTACCTACCTATCTCTATCTATCTACCTACCTACCTACCTATCTCTATCTATCAATCTACCTACCTACCTATCTGTATCTATCTACCTATCTACCTACCTATCTCTATCTACCTATCTACCTACCTACCTATCTGTATCTATATATCTACCTACCTACCTATCTCTATCTATCTATCTACCTACCTACCTATCTCTATCTATCTATCTACCTACCAACCTATCTGTATCTATCTATCTACCTACCTACCCATCTGTATCTATCAATCTACCTACCTACCTATCTCTATCTATCTATCTATCTACCTACCTACATATCTGTATCTATATATCTACCTACCTACCTATCTCTATCTATCTATCTACCTACCTACCTATCTCTATCTATCTACCTACCTACCTATCTCTATCTATCTATCTACCTACCTATCTCTATCTATCTATCTACCTACCTACCTATCTGTATCTATCAATCTACCTACCTACCTATCTCTATCTATCTACCTACCTACCTACCTATCTCTATCTATCAATCTACCTACCTACCTATCTGTATCTATCTATCTACCTACCTACCCATCTGTATCTATCAATCTACCTACCTACCTATCTCTATCTATCTATCTACCTACCTACATATCTGTATCTATATATCTACCTACCTACCTATCTGTATCTATCTATCTACCTATCTACCTATCAATATCTATCAATCTACCTACCTACCTATCTCTATCTATCTATCTACCTATCCACCTATCTGTATTTATCTATCTACCTACCTATCTGTATCTATCTACCTAACTACCTACCTATCTCTATCTATCTACCTACCTACCTACCTATCTCTATCTATCAATCTACCTACCTACCTATCTGTATCTATCAATCTACCTACCTATCTGTATCTATCTACCTACCTACCTATCTGTATCTATCTATCTACATATCTACCTATCTCTATCTATCAATCTACCTACATACCTATCTGTATCTATCAATCTACCTACCTACCTATCTCTATCTATCAATCTACCTACCTACCTATCTGTATCTATCTACCTATCTACCTACCTATCTCTATCTATCTATCTACCTACCTACCTATCTCTATCTATCTATCTACCTACCTACCTATCTGTATCTATCTATCTACCTACCTACCCATCTGTATCTATCAATCTACCTACCTACCTATCTCTATCTATCTATCTACCTACCTACATATCTGTATCTATATATCTACCTACCTACCTATCTGTATCTATCTATCTACCTATCTACCTATCAATATCTATCAATCTACCTACCTACCTATCTCTATCTATCTATCTACCTATCCACCTATCTGTATTTATCTATCTACCTACCTATCTGTATCTATCTACCTAACTACCTACCTATCTCTATCTATCTACCTACCTACCTACCTATCTCTATCTATCAATCTACCTACCTACCTATCTGTATCTATCAATCTACCTACCTATCTGTATCTATCTACCTACCTACCTATCTGTATCTATCTATCTACCTATCTACCTATCTCTATCTATCAATCTACATACCTACCTATCTCTATCTATCAATCTACCTACATACCTATCTGTATCTATCAATCTACCTACCTACCTATCTCTATCTATCAATCTACCTACCTACTTATCTCTATCTATCTACCTACCAACCTACCTATCTCTATCTATCAATCTACCTACCTACCTATCTCTATCTATCTATCTACCTACCTACCTATCTCTATCTATCTACCTACCTACCTACCTATCTCTATCTATCAATCTACCTACCTACCTATCTGTATCTATCTACCTATCTACCTACCTATCTCTATCTATCTACCTACCTACCTATCTCTATCTACCTATCTACCTACCTACCTATCTGTATCTATATATCTACCTACCTACCTATCTCTATCTATCTATCTACCTACCTACTTATCTCTATCTATCTATCTACCTACCAACCTATCTGTATCTATCTATCTACCTACCTACCCATCTGTATCTATCAATCTACCTACCTACCTATCTCTATCTATCTATCTACCTACCTACATATCTGTATCTATATATCTACCTACCTACCTATCTCTATCTATCTATCTACCTACCTACCTATCTCTATCTATCTACCTACCTACCTATCTCTATCTATCTATCTACCTACCTATCTCTATCTATCTATCTACCTACCTACCTATCTGTATCTATCAATTTACCTACCTACCTATCTCTATCTATCTACCTATCTACCTACCTATCTCTATCTATCAATCTACCTACCTACCTATCTGTATCTATCTACCTATCTACCTACCTATCTCTATCTATCTATCTACCTACCTACCTATCTCTATCTATCTATCTACCTACCTACCTATCTGTATCTATATATCTACCTACCTACCTATCTCTATCTATCTATCTACCTACCTACCTATCTCTATCTACCTACCTACCTACCTACCTATCTCTATCTATCAATCTACCTACCTACCTATCTGTATCTATCTACCTATCTACCTACCTATCTCTATCTATCTATCTACCTACCTACCTATCTCTATCTATCTATCTACCTACCTACCTATCTGTATCTATCTATCTACCTACCTACCCATCTGTATCTATCAATCTACCTACCTACCTATCTCTATCTATCTATCTACCTACCTACATATCTGTATCTATATATCTACCTACCTACCTATCTGTATCTATCTATCTACCTATCTACCTATCAATATCTATCAATCTACCTACCTACCTATCTCTATCTATCTATCTACCTATCCACCTATCTGTATTTATCTATCTACCTACCTATCTGTATCTATCTACCAAACTACCTACCTATCTCTATCTATCTACCTACCTACCTACCTATCTCTATCTATCAATCTACCTACCTACCTATCTGTATCTATCAATCTACCTACCTATCTGTATCTATCTACCTACCTACCTATCTGTATCTATCAATCTACCTACCTACCTATCTCTATCTATCTATCTACCTACCTACATATCTGTATCTATATATCTACCTACCTACCTATCTGTATCTATCTATCTACATATCTACCTATCTCTATCTATCAATCTACCTACCTACCTATCTCTATCTATCTATCTACCTACCTACCTATCTCTATCTATCTATCTACCTACATATCTGTATCTATCTACCTACCTACCTACCTACCTATCTCTATCTATCTATCTACCTACCTACCTATCTCTATCTATCAATCTACCTACCTACCTATCTCTATCTATCAATCTACCTACCTACTTATCTCTATCTATCTACCCACCAACCTACCTATCTCTATCTATCAATCTACCTACCTACCTATCTCTATCTATCTACCTACCTACCTACCTATCTCTATCTATCTACCTACCTACCTACCTATCTCTATCTATCAATCTACCTACCTACCTATCTGTATCTATCTACCTATCTACCTACCTATCTCTATCTACCTATCTACCTACCTACCTATCTGTATCTATATATCTACCTACCTACCTATCTCTATCTATCTATCTACCTACCTACCTATCTCTATCTATCTACCTACCAACCTATCTGTATCTATCTATCTACCTACCTACCCATCTGTATCTATCAATCTACCTACCTACCTATCTCTATCTATCTATCTATCTACCTACCTACATATCTGTATCTATATATCTACCTACCTACCTATCTCTATCTATCTATCTACCTACCTACCTATCTCTATCTATCTACCTACCTACCTATCTCTATCTATCTATCTACCTACCTATCTCTATCTATCTATCTACCTACCTACCTATCTGTATCTATCAATCTACCTACCTACCTATCTCTATCTATCTACCTACCTACCTACCTATCTCTATCTATCAATCTACCTACCTACCTATCTGTATCTATCTACCTATCTACCTACCTATCTCTATCTATCTATCTACCTACCTACCTATCTCTATCTATCTATCTACCTACCTACCTATCTGTATCTATATATCTACCTACCTACCTATCTCTATCTATCTATCTACCTACCTACCTATCTCTGTCTATCTACCTACCTACCTACCTATCTCTATCTATCAATCTACCTACCTACCTATCTGTATCTATCTACCTATCTACCTACCTATCTCTATCTATCTATCTACCTACCTACCTATCTCTATCTATCTATCTACCTACCTACCCATCTGTATCTATCAATCTACCTACCTACCTATGTCTATCTATCTATCTACCTACCTACATATCTGTATCTATATATCTACCTACCTACCTATCTGTATCTATCTATCTACCTATCTACCTATCAATATCTATCAATCTACCTACCTACCTATCTCTATCTATCTATCTACCTATCCACCTATCTGTATTTATCTATCTACCTACCTATCTGTATCTATCTACCTAACTACCTACCTATCTCTATCTATCTACCTACCTACCTACCTATCTCTATCTATCAATCTACCTACCTACCTATCTGTATCTATCAATCTACCTACCTATCTGTATCTATCTACCTACCTACCTATCTGTATCTATCAATCTACCTACCTACCTATCTCTATCTATCTATCTACCTACTTACATATCTGTATCTATATATCTACCTACCTACCTATCTGTATCTATCTATCTACATATCTACCTATCTCTATCTATCAATCTACCTACCTACCTATCTCTATCTATCTATCTACCTACCTACCTATCTCTATCTATCTATCTACCTACCTACCTATCTCTATCTATCTACCTACCTACCTACCTCTATCTATCAATCTACCTACCTACCTATCTCTATCTATCTATCTATCTACCTACCTACCTATCTCTATCTATCTATCTACCTACCTACCTATCTCTATCTATCAATCTACCTACCTACCTATCTGTATCTATCTATCTACCTACCTACCTATCTCTATCTATCAATCTACCTACCTACCTATCTCTATCTATCTACCTACCTACCTACCTATCTCTATCTATCACCTACCTACCTATCTCTATCTATCTATCTACCTACCTACCTATCTGTATCTATCTATCTACCTATCTACCTATCTCTATCTATCAATCTACCTACCTACCTATCTCTATCTATCTATCTACCTACCCACCTATCTGTATTTATCTATCTACCTACCTATCTGTATCTATCTACCTACCTACCTACCTATCTCTATCTATCTATCTACCTACCTACCTATCTCTATCTATCAATCTACCTACCTACCTATCTCTATATATCTATCTACCTACCCACCTATCTGTATTTATCTATCTATCTACCTATCTGTATCTATCTACCTAACTACCTACCTATCTCTATCTATCTACCTACCTACCTACCTATCTCTATCTATCAATCTACCTACCTACCTATCTCTATCTATCTACCTACCTACCTACCTATCTCTATCTATCAATCTACCTACCTACCTATCTCTATCTATATATCTACCTACCTACCTATCTGTATCTATCTATCTACCTATCTACCTATCTCTATCTATCAATCTACCTACCTACCTATATCTATCTATCTACCTACCCACCTATCTGTATTTATCTATCTACCTACCTATCTGTATCTATCTACCTACCGACCTACCTATCTCTATCTATCTATCTATCTACCTACCTACCTATCTCTATCTATCAATCTACCTACCTACCTATCTCTATCTATCTATCTACCTACCCACCTATCTGAATTTATCTATCTACCTACCTACCTACCTATCTCTATCTATCTATCTACCTACCTACCTATCTCTATCTATCAATCTCCCTACCTACCTATCTGTATCTATCAATCTACCTACCTACCTATCTCTATCTATCTACCTACCTACCTACCTACCTATCTCTATCAATCTACCTACCTACCTATCTCTATCTATCTATCTATCTATCTATCTACCTACCTACATATCTGTATCTATATATCTACCTACCTACCTATCTATCTCTATCTATCTATCTACCTACCTACCTATCACTATCTATCTATGTACCTACCTACCTATCTCTATCTATCTATCTATCTACCTACCTATCTGTATCTATCAATCTACCTACCTACCTATCTCTATCTATCTACCTACCTACCTATCTCTATCTATCAATCTACCTACCTACCTATCTCTATCTATCTACCTACCTACCTATCTCTATCTATCTACCTACCTACCTATCTGTCTCTATCAATGTACCTACCTACCTATCTATCTCTATCTATCTATCTACCTACCTACCTACCTATCTCTATCTATCTAGCTACCTACCTATCTCTATCTATCTATCTACCTACCTACCTATCTCTATCTATCTATCTATCTATCTATCTACCTACCTACCTATCTGTATCTATCAATCTACCTACCTACCTATCTCTATCTATTTACCTACCTACCTACCTATCTGTATCTATCAATCTACCTACCTACCTATCTCTATCTATCTACCTACCTACCTACCTATCTCTATCTATCAATATACCTACCTACCTATCTGTATCTATCTATCTACCTACCTACCTATCTGTATCTATCAATCTACCTACCTACCTATCTCTATCTATCAATCTACCTACCTACCTATCTCTATCTATCTTTCTACCTACCCACCTATCTGTATCTATCAATCTACCTACCTACCTATCTCTATCTATCTACCTACCTACCTATCTGTCTCTATCAATCTACCTACTTACCTACCTATCTCTATCTATCAATCTACCTACCTACCTATCTGTATCTATCTATCTACCTACCTACCTATCTGTATCTATCAATCTACCTACCTACCTATCTCTATCTATCTATCTACCTACCTACATATCTGTATCTATATATCTACCTACCTACCTATCTCTATCTATCTATCTACCTACCTACCTATCTCTATCTATCTACCTACCTACCTACCTATCTCTATCTATCAATCTACCTACCTACCTATCTGTATCTATCTACCTATCTACCTACCTATCTCTATCTATCTATCTACCTACCTACCTATCTCTATCTATCTATCTACCTACCTACCTATCTGTATCTATATATCTACCTACCTACCTATCTCTATCTATCTATCTACCTACCTACCTATCTCTATCTATCTACCTACCTACCTACCTATCTCTATCTATCAATCTACCTATCTACCTATCTGTATCTATCTACCTATCTACCTACCTATCTCTATCTATCTATCTACCTACCTACCTATCTCTATCTATCTATCTACCTACCTACCCATCTGTATCTATCAATCTACCTACCTACCTATGTCTATCTATCTATCTACCTACCTACATATCTGTATCTATATATCTACCTACCTACCTATCTGTATCTATCTATCTACCTATCTACCTATCAATATCTATCAATCTACCTACCTACCTATCTCTATCTATCTATCTACCTATCCACCTATCTGTATTTATCTATCTACCTACCTATCTGTATCTATCTACCTAACTACCTACCTATCTCTATCTATCTACCTACCTACCTACCTATCTCTATCTATCAATCTACCTACCTACCTATCTGTATCTATCAATCTACCTACCTATCTGTATCTATCTACCTACCTACCTATCTGTATCTATCAATCTACCTACCTACCTATCTCTATCTATCTATCTACCTACTTACATATCTGTATCTATATATCTACCTACCTACCTATCTGTATCTATCTATCTACATATCTACCTATCTCTATCTATCAATCTACCTACCTACCTATCTCTATCTATCTATCTACCTACCTACCTATCTCTATCTATCTACCTACCTACCTACCTCTATCTATCAATCTACCTACCTACCTATCTCTATCTATCTATCTATCTACCTACCTACCTATCTCTATCTATCTACCTACCTACCTATCTCTATCTATCAATCTACCTACCTACCTATCTGTATCTATCTATCTACCTACCTACCTATCTCTATCTATCAATCTACCTACCTACCTATCTCTATCTATCTACCTACCTACCTACCTATCTCTATCTATCACCTACCTACCTATCTCTATCTATCTATCTACCTACCTACCTATCTGTATCTATCTATCTACCTATCTACCTATCTCTATCTATCAATCTACCTACCTACCTATCTCTATCTATCTATCTACCTACCCACCTATCTGTATTTATCTATCTACCTACCTATCTGTATCTATCTACCTACCTACCTACCTATCTCTATCTATCTATCTACCTACCTACCTATCTCTATCTATCAATCTACCTACCTACCTATCTCTATATATCTATCTACCTACCCACCTATCTGTATTTATCTATCTATCTACCTATCTGTATCTATCTACCTAACTACCTACCTATCTCTATCTATCTACCTACCTACCTACCTATCTCTATCTATCAATCTACCTACCTACCTATCTCTATCTATCTACCTACCTACCTACTTATCTCTATCTATCAATCTACCTACCTACCTATCTCTATCTATATATCTACCTACCTACCTATCTGTATCTATCTATCTACCTATCTACCTATCTCTATCTATCAATCTACCTACCTACCTATCTCTATCTATCTATCTACCTACCCACCTATCTGTATTTATCTATCTACCTACCTATCTGTATCTATCTACCTACCGACCTACCTATCTCTATCTATCTATCTACCTACCTACCTATCTCTATCTATCAATCTACCTACCTACCTATCTCTATCTATCTATCTACCTACCCACCTATCTGAATTTATCTATCTACCTACCTATCTGTATCTATCTACCTACCTACCTACCTATCTCTATCTATCTATCTACCTACCTACCTATCTCTATCTATCAATCTCCCTACCTACCTATCTGTATCTATCAATCTACCTACCTACCTATCTCTATCTATCTACCTACCTACCTACCTACCTATCTCTATCAATCTACCTACCTACCTATCTCTATCTATCTATCTACCTACCTACATATCTGTATCTATATATCTACCTACCTACCTATCTATCTCTATCTATCTATCTACCTACCTACCTATCACTATCTATCTACCTACCTACCTATCTCTATCTATCTATCTATCTACCTACCTATCTGTATCTATCAATCTACCTACCTACCTATCTCTATCTATCTACCTACCTACCTATCTCTATCTATCAATCTACCTACCTACCTATCTCTATCTATCTACCTACCTACCTATCTCTATCTATCTACCTACCTACCTATCTGTCTCTATCAATGTACCTACCTACCTATCTATCTCTATCTATCTATCTACCTACCTACCTACCTATCTCTATCTATCTAGCTACCTACCTATCTCTATCTATCTATCTACCTACCTACCTATCTCTATCTATCTATCTATCTATCTACCTACCTACCTATCTGTATCTATCAATCTACCTACCTACCTATCTCTATCTATTTACCTACCTACCTAAATATCTGTATCTATCAATCTACCTACCTACCTATCTCTATCTATCTACCTACCTACCTACCTATCTCTATCTATCAATCTACCTACCTACCTATCTGTATCTATCTATCTACCTACCTACCTATCTGTATCTATCAATCTACCTACCTACCTATCTCTATCTATCAATCTACCTACCTACCTATCTCTATCTATCTATCTACCTACCCACCTATCTGTATCTATCAATCTACCTACCTACCTATCTCTATCTATCTACCTACCTACCTATCTGTCTCTATCAATCTACCTACTTACCTACCTATCTCTATCTATCAATCTACCTACCTACCTATCTGTATCTATCTATCTACCTACCTACCTATCTGTATCTATCAATCTACCTACCTACCTATCTCTATCTATCTATCTACCTACCTACATATCTGTATCTATATATCTACCTACCTACCTATCTCTATCTATCTATCTACCTACCTACCTATCTGTATCTATCTATCTACCTACCTACCTATCTGTATCTATCAATCTACCTATCTACCTATCTCTATCTATCAATCTACCTACCTACCTATCTCTATCTATCTATCTACCTACCCACCTATCTGTATTTATCTATCTACCTACCTACCTATCTCTATCTATCTATCTACCTACCTACCTATCTCTATCTATCTATCTACCTACCTACCTATCTGAATCTATATATCTACCTACCTACCTATCTGTATCTATCTATCTACCTATCTACCTATCTCTATCTATCAATCTACCTACCTACCTATCTCTATCTATCTATCTACCTACCCACCTATCTGTATTTATCTATCTACCTACCTATCTGTATCTATCTACCTACCTACCTACCTATCTCTATCTATCTATCTACCTACCTACCTATCTCTATCTATCAATCTACCTACCTACCTATCTCTATCTATCTATCTACCTACCTACCTATCTCTATCTATCAATCTACCTACCTACCTATCTGTATCTATCTATCTACCTACCTACCTATCTGTATCTATCAATCTGCCTACCTACCTATCTCTATCTATCAATCTACCTACCTACCTATCTGTATCTATCAATCTACCTACCTACCTATCTCTATCTATCTATCTACCTACCTACCTATCTCTATCTATCAATCTACCTACCTACCTATCTCTATCTATCTATCTACCTACCCACCTATCTGTATTTATCTATCTACCTACATATCTGTATCTATATATCTACCTACCTACCTATCTCTATCTATCTACCTATCTACCTACCTATCTCTATCTATCAATCTACCTACCTACCTATCTATATCTATCTATCTACCTACCTACATATCTGTATCTATCAATCTACCTACCTAGCTATCTCTATCTATCTATCTACCTACCTACATATCTGTATCTATATATCTACCTACCTACCTATCTGTATCTATCAATCTACCTACCTACCTATCTCTATCTATCTATCTACCTACCTACCTATCTGTATCTATATATGTACCTACCTACCTATCTGTATCTATCAATCTACCTACCTACCTATCTCTATCTATCAATCTACCTACCTACCTATCTGTATCTATCTATCTACCTACCTACCTATCTGTATCTATCAATCTACCTACCTACCTATCTCTATCTATCTATCTACCTACCTACATATCTGTATCTATATATCTACCTACCTACCTATCTCTATCTATCTATCTACCTACCTACCTATCTGTATCTATCTATCTACCTACCTACCTATCTGTATCTATCAATCTACCTATCTACCTATCTCTATCTATCAATCTACCTACCTACCTATCTCTATCTATCTATCTACCTACCCACCTATCTGTATTTATCTATCTACCTACCTACCTATCTCTATCTATCTATCTACCTACCTACCTATCTCTATCTATCTATCTACCTACCTACCTATCTGAATCTATATATCTACCTACCTACCTATCTGTATCTATCTATCTACCTATCTACCTATCTCTATCTATCAATCTACCTACCTACCTATCTCTATCTATCTATCTACCTACCCACCTATCTGTATTTATCTATCTACCTACCTATCTGTATCTATCTACCTACCTACCTACCTATCTCTATCTATCTATCTACCTACCTACCTATCTCTATCTATCAATCTACCTACCAACCTATCTCTATCTATCTATCTACCTACCTACCTATCTCTATCTATCAATCTACCTACCTACCTATCTGTATCTATCTATCTACCTACCTACCTATCTGTATCTATCAATCTGCCTACCTACCTATCTCTATCTATCAATCTACCTACCTACCTATCTGTATCTATCAATCTACCTACCTACCTATCTCTATCTATCTATCTACCTACCTACCTATCTCTATCTATCAATCTACCTACCTACCTACCTATCTCTATCTATCTATCTATCTACCTACCCACCTATCTGTATTTATCTATCTACCTACATATCTGTATCTATATATCTACCTACCTACCTATCTCTATCTATCTACCTATCTACCTACCTATCTCTATCTATCAATCTACCTACCTACCTACCTATCTATATCTATCTATCTACCTACCTACATATCTGTATCTATCAATCTACCTACCTAGCTATCTCTATCTATCTATCTACCTACCTACATATCTGTATCTATATATCTACCTACCTACCTATCTGTATCTATCAATCTACCTACCTACCTATCTCTATCTATCTATCTACCTACCTACCTATCTGTATCTATATATGTACCTACCTACCTATCTGTATCTATCAATCTACCTACCTACCTATCTCTATCTATCAATCTACCTACCTACCTATCTGTATCTATCTATCTACCTACCTAACTATCTGTATCTATCAATCTACCTACCTACCTATCTCTATCTATCTATCTACCTACCTACATATCTGTGTCTATCTATCTACCTACCTACCTATCTGTATCTATCTATCTACCTATCTACCTTTCTCTATCTATCAATCTACCTACCTACCTATCTCTCTTTATCTATCTACCTACCCACCTATCTGTATTTATCTATCTACCTACCTATCTGTATCTATCTACCTACCTACCTATCTCTATCTATCTATCTGCCTACCTACCTATCTCTATCTATCAATCTACCTGCCTACCTATCTCTATCTATCTATCTACCTACCTACCTATCTCTATCTATCAATCTACCTACCTACCTATCTGTATCTATCTATCTACCTACCTACCTATCTGTATCTATCAATCTACCTATCTACCTATCTCTATCTATCAATCTACCTACCTACCTATCTGTATCTATCAATCTACCTACCTACCTATCTCTATCTATCTATCTACCTACCTACCTATCTCTATCTATCAATCTACCTACCTAGCTATCTGTATCTATCAATCTACCTATCTACCTATCTCTATCTATCAATCTACCTACCTACCTATCTCTATCTATCTATCTATCTACCTACCCACCTATCTGTATTTATCTATCTACCTACCTATCTGTATCTATCTACCTACCTACCTATCTCTATCTATCTATCTGCCTACCTACCTATCTCTATCTATCAATCTACCTACCTACCTATCTCTATCTATCTATCTACCTACCTACCTATCTCTATCTATCAATCTACCTACCTACCTATCTGTATCTATCTATCTACCTACCTACCTATCTGTATCTATCAATCTACCTATCTACCTATCTCTATCTATCAATCTACCTACCTACCTATCTCTATCTATCTATCTACCTACCTACCTATCTCTATCTATCAATCTACCTACCTACCTATCTGTATCTATCTATCTACCTACCTACCTATCTGTATCTATCAATCTACCTATCTACCTATCTCTATCTATCAATCTACCTACCTACCTATCTGTATCTATCAATCTACCTACCTACCTATCTCTATCTATCTACCTACCTACCTACCTATCTCTATCTATCAATCTACCTACCTACCTATCTGTATCTATCTATCTACCTACCTACCTATCTGTATCTATCAATCTACCTACCTACCTATCTCTATCTATCTATCTCCCTACCTACATATCTGTATCTATATATCTACCTACCTACCTATCTCTATCTATCAATCTACCTACCTACCTATCTCTATCTATCAATCTATCTTCCCACCTATCTGTATCTATCTATCTACCTACCTACCTATCTGTATCTATCAATCTACCTACCTACCTATCTGTATCTATATATCTACTTACCTACCTATCTGTATCTATCTATCTACATACCTACCTATCTGTATCTATCTACCTGCCTACCTACGTATCTCTATCTATCTATCTACCTACCTACCTATCTGTATCTATCTATCTACCTACCTACCTATCTGTATCTATCTACCTGCCTACCTACGTATCTCTATCTATCTATCTACCTACCTACCTATCTGTATCTATCAATCTACCTACCTATCTGTATCTATCTACCTACCTACCTATCTGTATCTATCTATCTACCTATCTACCTATCTCTATCTATCAATCTACATACCTACCTATCTCTATCTATCAATCTACCTACATACCTATCTGTATCTATCAATCTACCTACCTACCTATCTCTATCTATCAATCTACCTACCTACCTATCTGTATCTATCTACCTATCTACCTACCTATCTCTATCTATCTATCTACCTACCTACCTATCTCTATCTATCTATCTACCTACCTACCTATCTGTATCTATCTATCTACCTACCTACCCATCTGTATCTATCAATCTACCTACCTACCTATCTCTATCTATCTATCTACCTACCTACATATCTGTATCTATATATCTACCTACCTACCTATCTGTATCTATCTATCTACCTATCTACCTATCAATATCTATCAATCTACCTACCTACCTATCTCTATCTATCTACCTACCTACCTACCTATCTCTATCTATCAATCTACCTACCTACCTATCTGTATCTATCAATCTACCTACCTATCTGTATCTATCTACCTACCTACCTATCTGTATCTATCTATCTACCTATCTACCTATCTCTATCTATCAATCTACATACCTACCTATCTCTATCCATCAATCTACCTACATACCTATCTGTATCTATCAATCTACCTACCTACCTATCTCTATCTATCAATCTACCTACCTACTTATCTCTATCTATCTACCTACCAACCTACCTATCTCTATCTATCAATCTACCTACCTACCTATCCCTATCTATCTATCTACCTACCTACCTATCTCTATCTATCTACCTACCTACCTACCTATCTCTATCTATCAATCTACCTACCTACCTATCTGTATCTATCTACCTATCTACCTACCTATCTCTATCTATCTACCTACCTACCTATCTCTATCTACCTATCTACCTACCTACCTATCTGTATCTATATATCTACCTACCTACCTATCTCTATCTATCTATCTACCTACCTACCTATCTCTATCTATCTATCTACCTACCAACCTATCTGTATCTATCTATCTACCTACCTACCCATCTGTATCTATCAATCTACCTACCTACCTATCTCTATCTATCTATCTACCTACCTACATATCTGTATCTATATATCTACCTACCTACCTATCTCTATCTATCTACCTACCTACCAACCTATCTCTATCTATCTACCTACCTACCTATCTCTATCTATCTATCTACCTACCTATCTCTATCTATCTATCTACCTACCTACCTATCTGTATCTATCAATCTACCTACCTACCTATCTCTATCTATCTACCTACCTACCTACCTATCTCTATCTATCAATCTACCTACCTACCTATCTGTATCTATCTACCTATCTACCTACCTATCTCTATCTATCTATCTACCTACCTACCTATCTCTATCTATCTATCTACCTACCTACCTATCTGTATCTATATATCTACCTACCTACCTATCTCTATCTATCTATCTACCTACCTACCTATCTCTATCTACCTACCTACCTACCTACCTATCTCTATCTATCAATCTACCTACCTACCTATCTGTATCTATCTACCTATCTACCTACCTATCTCTATCTATCTATCTACCTACCTACCTATCTCTATCTATCTATCTACCTACCTACCTATCTGTATCTATCTATCTACCTACCTACCCATCTGTATCTATCAATCTACCTACCTACCTATCTCTATCTATCTATCTACCTACCTACATATCTGTATCTATATATCTACCTACCTACCTATCTGTATCTATCTATCTACCTATCTACCTATCAATATCTATCAATCTACCTACCTACCTATCTCTATCTATCTATCTACCTATCCACCTATCTGTATTTATCTATCTACCTACCTATCTGTATCTATCTACCTAACTACCTACCTATCTCTATCTATCTACCTACCTACCTACCTACCTATCTCTATCTATCAATCTACCTACCTACCTATCTGTATCTATCAATCTACCTACCTATCTGTATCTATCTACCTACCTACCTATCTGTATCTATCAATCTACCTACCTACCTATCTCTATCTATCTATCTATCTATCTACCTACCTACATATCTGTATCTATATATCTACCTACCTACCTATCTGTATCTATCTATCTACATATCTACCTATCTCTATCTATCAATCTACCTACCTACCTATCTCTATCTATCTATCTACCTACCTATCTATCTCTATCTATCTATCTACCTACATATCTGTATCTATCTACCTACCTACCTACCTATCTCTATCTATCTATCTACCTACCTACCTATCTCTATCTATCAATCTACCTACCTACCTATCTCTATCTATCAATCTACCTACCTACTTATCTCTATCTATCTACCCACCAACCTACCTATCTCTATCTATCAATCTACCTACCTACCTATCTCTATCTATCTACCTACCTACCTACCTATCTCTATCTATCTACCTACCTACCTACCTATCTCTATCTATCAATCTACCTACCTACCTATCTGTATCTATCTACCTATCTACCTACCTATCTCTATCTATCTATCTATCTATCTATCTATCTATCTATCTACCTACCTACCTATCTCTATCTACCTATCTACCTACCTACCTATCTGTATCTATATATCTACCTACCTACCTATCTCTATCTATCTATCTACCTACCTACCTATCTCTATCTATCTACCTACCAACCTATCTGTATCTATCTATCTACCTACCTACCCATCTGTATCTATCAATCTACCTACCTACCTATCTCTATCTATCTATCTATCTACCTACTTACATATCTGTATCTATATATCTACCTACCTACCTATCTCTATCTATCTATCTACCTACCTACCTATCTCTATCTATCTACCTACCTACCTATCTCTATCTATCTATCTACCTACCTATCTCTATCTATCTATCTACCTACCTACCTATCTGTATCTATCAATCTACCTACCTACCTATCTCTATCTATCTACCTACCTACCTACCTATCTCTATCTATCAATCTACCTACCTACCTTTCTGTATCTATCTACCTAACTACCTACCTATCTCTATCTATCTATCTACCTACCTACCTATCTCTATCTATCTATCTACCTACCTACCTATCTGTATCTATATATCTACCTACCTACCTATCTCTATCTATCTATCTACCTACCTACCTATCTCTATCTATCTACCTACCTACCTACCTATCTCTATCTATCAATCTACCTACCTACCTATCTGTATCTATCTACCTATCTACCTACCTATCTCTATCTATCTATCTACCTACCTACCTATCTCTATCTATCTATCTACCTACCTACCCATCTGTATCTATCAATCTACCTACCTACCTATGTCTATCTATCTATCTACCTACCTACATATCTGTATCTATATATCTACCTACCTACCTATCTGTATCTATCTATCTACCTATCTACCTATCAATATCTATCAATCTACCTACCTACCTATCTCTATCTATCTATCTACCTATCCACCTATCTGTATTTATCTATCTACCTACCTATCTGTATCTATCTACCTAACTACCTACCTATCTCTATCTATCTACCTACCTACCTACCTACCTACCTATCTCTATCTATCAATCTACCTACCTACCTATCTGTATCTATCAATCTACCTACCTATCTGTATCTATCTACCTACCTACCTACCTATCTGTATCTATCAATCTACCTACCTACCTATCTCTATCTATCTACCTACCTACATATCTGTATCTATATATCTACCTACCTACCTATCTGTATCTATCTATCTACATATCTACCTATCTCTATCTATCAATCTACCTACCTACCTATCTCTATCTATCAATCTACCTACCTACCTATCTCTATCTATCTATCTACCTACCTACCTATCTCTATCTATCTATCTACCTACCTACCTATCTCTATCTATCAATCTACCTACCTACCTATCTGTATCTATCTATCTACCTACCTACCTATCTGTATCTATCAATCTACCTACCTACCTATCTCTATCTATCTACCTACCTACCTACCTATCTCTATTTATCAATCTACCTACCTACCTATCTGTATCTATCTACCTATCTACCTACCTATCTCTATCTATCTATCTACCTACCTACCTATCTCTATCTATCTATCTACCTACCTACCCATCTGTATCTATCAATCTACCTACCTACCTATGTCTATCTATCTATCTACCTACCTACATATCTGTATCTATATATCTACCTACCTACCTATCTGTATCTATCTATCTACCTATCTACCTATCAATATCTATCAATCTACCAACCTACCTATCTCTATCTATCTATCTACCTATCCACCTATCTGTATTTATCTATCTACCTACCTATCTGTATCTATCTACCTAACTACCTACCTATCTCTATCTATCTACCTACCTACCTACCTATCTCTATCTATCTATCTACCTACCTACATATCTGTATCTATATATCTACCTACCTACCTATCTGTATCTATCTATCTACATATCTACCTATCTCTATCTATCAATCTACCTACCTACCTATCTCTATCTATCTATCTACCTACCTACCTATCTCTATCTATCTATCTACCTACCTACCTATCTCTATCTATCTACCTACCTACCTACCTATCTCTATCTATCACCTACCTACCTATCTCTATCTATCTATCTACCTACCTACCTATCTGTATCTATCTATCTACCTATCTACCTATCTCTATCTATCAATCTACCTACCTACCTATCTCTATCTATCTATCTACCTACCCACCTATCTGTATTTATCTATCTACCTACCTATCTGTATCTATCTACCTACCTACCTACCTATCTCTATCTATCTATCTATCTACCTACCTACCTATCTCTATCTATCAATCTACCTACCTACCTATCTCTATCTATCTATCTACCTACCCACCTATCTGTATTTATCTATCTACCTACCTATCTGTATCTATCTACCTAACTACCTACCTATCTCTATCTATCTACCTACCTACCTACCTATCTCTATCTATCAATCTACCTACCTACCTATCTCTATCTATCTACCTACCTACCTATCTCTATCTATCAATCTACCTACCTACCTATCTCTATCTATATATCTACCTACCTACCTATCTGTATCTATCTATCTACCTATCTACCTATCTCTATCTATCAATCTACCTACCTACCTATCTCTATCTATCTATCTACCTACCCACCTATCTGTATTTATCTATCTACCTACCTACCTATCTCTATGTATCTACCTACCTACCTACCTATCTCTATCTATCAATCTACCTACCTACCTATCTCTATCTATCTATCTACCTACCCACCTATCTGAATTTATCTATCTACCTACCTATCTGTATCTATCTACCTACCTACCTACCTATCTCTATCTATCTATCTATCTACCTACCTACCTATCTCTATCTATCAATCTCCCTACCTACCTATCTGTATCTATCAATCTACCTACCTACCTATCTCTATGTATCTACCTACCTACCTACCTATCTCTATCAATCTACCTACCTACCTATCTCTATCTATCTATCTATCTACCTACCTACATATCTGTATCTATATATCTACCTACCTACCTATCTATCTCTATCTATCTATCTACCTACCTACCTATCACTATCTATCTATCTACCTACCTACCTATCACTATCTATCTATCTACCTACCTACCTATCTCTATCTATCTATCTATCTACCTACCTATCTGTATCTATCAATCTACCTACCTACCTATCTCTATCTATCTACCTACCTACCTACCTATCTATCTCTATCTATCAATCTACCTACCTACCTATCTCTATCTATCTACCTACCTACCTATCTCTATCTATCTATCTACCTACCTACCTATCTGTCTCTATCAATGTACCTACCTACCTATCTATCTCTATCTATCTATCTACCTACCTACCTACCTATCTCTATCTATCTACCTACCTACCTATCTCTATCTATCTATCTACCTACCTACCTATCTCTATCTATCTATCTACCTACCTACCTATCTGTATCTATCAATCTACCTACCTACATATCTCTATCTATTTACCTACCTACGTACCTATCTGTATCTATCAATCTACCTACCTACCTATCTCTATCTATCTACCTACCTACCTACCTATCTCTATCTATCAATCTACCTACCTACCTATCTGTATCTATCTATCTACCTACCTACCTATCTGTATCTATCAATCTACCTACCTACCTATCTCTATCTATCAATCTACCTACCTACCTATCTCTATCTATCTATCTACCTACCCACCTATCTGTATCTATCAATCTACCTACCTACCTATCTCTATCTATCTACCTACCTACCTATCTGTCTCTATCAATCTACCTACTTACCTACCTATCTCTATCTATCAATCTACCTACCTACCTATCTGTATCTATCTATCTACCTACCTACCTATCTGTATCTATCAATCTACCTACCTACCTATCTCTATCTATCTACCTACCTACCTACCTATCTGTATCTATCTATCTACCTACCTACCTATCTGTATCTATCAATCTACCTATCTACCTATCTCTATCTATCAATCTACCTACCTACCTATCTCTATCTATCTATCTACCTACCCACCTATCTGTATTTATCTATCTACCTACCTACCTATCTCTATCTATCTATCTACCTACCTACCTATCTCTATCTATCTATCTACCTACCTACCTATCTGAATCTATATATCTACCTACCTACCTATCTGTATCTATCTATCTACCTATCTACCTATCTCTATCTATCAATCTACCTACCTACCTATCTCTATCTATCTATCTACCTACCCACCTATCTGTATTTATCTATCTACCTACCTATCTGTATCTATCTACCTACCTACCTACCTATCTCTATCTATCTATCTACCTACCTACCTATCTCTATCTATCAATCTACCTACCTACCTATCTCTATCTATCTATCTACCTACCTACCTATCTCTATCTATCAATCTACCTACCTACCTATCTGTATCTATCTATCTACCTACCTACCTATCTGTATCTATCAATCTGCCTACCTACCTATCTCTATCTATCAATCTACCTACCTACCTATCTGTATCTATCAATCTACCTACCTACCTATCTCTATCTATCTATCTACCTACCTACCTATCTCTATCTATCAATCTACCTACCTACCTATCTCTATCTATCTATCTATCTACCTACCCACCTATCTGTATTTATCTATCTACCTACATATCTGTATCTATATATCTACCTACCTACCTATCTCTATCTATCTACCTACCTACCTACCTATCTCTATCTATCAATCTACCTACCTACCTATCTATATCTATCTATCTACCTACCTACATATCTGTATCTATCAATCTACCTACCTAGCTATCTCTATCTATCTATCTACCTACCTACATATCTGTATCTATATATCTACCTACCTACCTATCTGTATCTATCAATCTACCTACCTACCTATCTCTATCTATCTATCTACCTACCTACCTATCTGTATCTATATATGTACCTACCTACCTATCTGTATCTATCAATCTACCTACCTACCTATCTCTATCTATCTATCTACCTACCTACATATCTGTGTCTATCTATCTACCTACCTACCTATCTGTATCTATCTATCTACATATCTACCTATCTCTATCTATCAATCTACCTACCTACCTATCTCTCTTTATCTATCTACCTACCCACCTATCTGTATTTATCTATCTACCTACCTATCTGTATCTATCTACCTACCTACCTATCTCTATCTATCTATCTGCCTACCTAACTATCTCTATCTATCAATCTACCTGCCTACCTATCTCTATCTATCTATCTACCTACCTACCTATCTCTATCTATCAATCTACCTACCTACCTATCTGTATCTATCTATCTACCTACCTACCTATCTGTATCTATCAATCTACCTATCTACCTATCTCTATCTATCAATCTACCTACCTACCTATCTGTATCTATCAATCTACCTACCTACCTATCTCTATCTATCTATCTACCTACCTACCTATCTCTATCTATCAATCTACCTACCTAGCTATCTGTATCTATCAATCTACCTATCTACCTATCTCTATCTATCAATCTACCTACCTACCTATCTCTATCTATCTGTCTATCTACCTACCCACCTATCTGTATTTATCTATCTACCTACCTATCTGTATCTATCTACCTACCTACCTATCTCTATCTATCTATCTGCCTACCTACCTATCTCTATCTATCAATCTACCTACCTACCTATCTCTATCTATCTATCTACCTACCTACCTATCTCTATCTATCAATCTACCTACCTACCTACCTATCTGTATCTATCTATCTACCTACCTACCTATCTGTATCTATCAATCTACCTATCTACCTATCTCTATCTATCAATCTACCTACCTACCTATCTCTATCTATCTATCTACCTACCTACCTATCTCTATCTATCAATCTACCTACCTACCTATCTGTATCTATCTATCTACCTACCTACCTATCTGTATCTATCAATCTACCTATCTACCTATCTCTATCTATCAATCTACCTACCTACCTATCTGTATCTATCAATCTACCTACCTACCTATCTCTATCTATCTACCTACCTACCTACCTATCTCTATCTATCAATCTACCTACCTACCTATCTGTATCTATCTATCTACCTACCTACCTATCTGTATCTATCAATCTACCTACCTACCTATCTCTATCTATCTATCTCCCTACCTACATATCTGTATCTATATATCTACCTACCTACCTATCTCTATCTATCAATCTACCTACCTACCTATCTCTATCTATCAATCTATCTTCCCACCTATCTGTATCTATCTATCTACCTACCTACCTATCTGTATCTATCAATCTACCTACCTACCTATCTGTATCTATATATCTACTTACCTACCTATCTGTATCTATCTATCTACCTACCTACCTATCTGTATCTATCTACCTGCCTACCTACGTATCTCTATCTATCTATCTACCTACCTACCTATCTGTATCTATCAATCTACCTACCTACCTATCTCTATCTATCTACCTACCTACCTACCTACCTATCTCTATCAATCTACCTACCTACCTATCTCTATCTATCTACCTACCTACCTACATATCTGTATCTATATATCTACCTACCTACCTATCTCTATCTATCTATCTACCTACCTACCTATCTCTATCTATCAATCTACCTAGCTACCAATCTCTATCTATCTATCTACCTACCTTCATATCTTTATCTATATATCTACCTACCTACCTATCTATCTCTATCTATCTATCTACCTACCTACCTATCTCTATCTATCTATCTATCTACCTACCTACCTATCTGTATCTATCAATATACCTACCTACCTATCTCTATCTATCTATCTACCTATCTCTATCAATCTATCTACCTACCTATCTCTATCTATCTACCTACCTACCTACCTACATATCTGTATCTATATATCTACCTACCTACATATCTGTATCTATATATCTACCTACCTACCTATCTCTATCTATCAATCTACCTACCTACCTATCTCTATCTATCTATCTACCTATCTACCTATCTCTATCTATCTATCTACCTACCTACCTATCTCTACCTATCTATCTACCTACCTACCTATCTGTATCTATCTATCTACCTACCTACCTATCTGTATCTATCAATCTACCTACCCACCTATCTGTATCTATCAATCTACCTACCTACCTATCTCTATCTATCTACCTACCTACCTATCTGTCTCTATCAATCTACCTACCTACCTACCTATCTCTATCTATCAATCTACCTACCTACCTATCTGTATCTATCTATCTACCTACCTACCTATCTGTATCTATCAATCTACCTACCTACCTATCTCTATCTATCTATCTACCTACCTACATATCTGTATCTATATATCTACCTACCTACCTATCTGTATCTATCTATCTATCTACCTACCTATCTGTATCTATCTATCTACCTACCTACCTATCTGTATCTATCAATCTACCTATCTACCTATCTTTAGCTATCAATCTACCTACCTACCTATCTCTATCTATCTATCTACCTACCCACCTATCTGTATTTATCTATCTACCTACCTACCTATCTCTATCTATCTATCTACCTACTTACCTATCTCTATCTATCTATCTACCTACCTACCTATCTGTATCTATATATCTACCTACCTACCTATCTGTATCTATCTATCTACCTATCTACCTATCTCTAACTATCAATCTACCTACCTACCTATCTCTATCTATCTATCTACCTACCCACCTATCTGGATTTATCTATCTACCTACCTATCTGTATCTATCTACCTACCTACCTACCTATCTCTATCTATCTACCTACCTACCTATCTGTATCTATCTATCTACCTACCTACCTATCTGTATCTATATATCTACCTACCTACCTATCTGTATCTATCTATCTACCTATCTACCTATCTCTAACTATCAATCTACCTACCTACCTATCTCTATCTATCTATCTACCTTCCCACCTATCTGTATTTATCTATCTACCTACCTATCTGTATCTATCAATCTACCTATCTACCTGTCTCTATCTATCAATCTACCTACCTACCTATCTGTATCTATCAATCTACCTACCTACCTATCTCTATCTATCTATCTACCTACCTACCTATCTCTATCTATCAATCTACCTACCTACCTATCTCTATCTATCTATCTACCTACCCTCCTATCTGTATTTATCTATCTACCTACATATCTGTATCTATATACCTACCTACCTACCTATCTCTATCTATCTACCTACCTACCTACCTATCTCTATCTATCAATCTACCTACCTACCTATCTGTATCTATCTATCTACCTACCTACCTATCTGTATCTATCAATCTACCTACCTAGCTATCTCTATCTATCTATCTACCTACCTACATACCTGTATCTATATATCTACCTACCTACCTATCTCTATCTATCAATCTACCTAGCTACCTATCTCTATCTATCTATCTACCTACCTACCTATCAGTATCTATATATCTACCTACCTACCTATCTGTATCTATCAATCTACCTACCTACCTATCTCTATCTATCAATCTACCTACCTATCTGCATCTATCTATCTACCTACCTACCTATCTGTATCTATCAATCTACCTACCTACCTATCTCTATCTATCTATCTACCTACCTACATATCTGTATCTATCTATCTACCTACCTACCTATCTGTATCTATCTATCTACCTATCTACCTATCTCTATCTATCAATCTACCTACCTACCTATCTCTATCTATCTATCTATCTACCTAACCACCTATCTGTATTTATCTATCTACCTACATATCTGTATCTATATATCTACCTACCTACCTATCTCTATCTATCTACCTACCTACCTACCTATCTCTATCTATCAATCTACCTACCTACCTATCTGTATCTATCTATCTACCTACCTACCTATCTGTATCTATCAATCTACCTACCTACCTATCTGTATCTATCAATCTACCTACCTACCTATCTGTATCTATCTATCTACCTATCTACCTATCTCTATCTATCAATCTACCTACCTACCTATCTCTATCTATCTATCTATCTACCTACCCACCTATCTGTATTTATCTATCTACCTACATATCTGTATCTATATATCTACCTACCTACCTATCTCTATCTATCAATCTACCTACCTACCTATCTGTATCTATCTATCTACCTACCTACCTATCTGTATCTATCAATCTACCTACCTAGCTATCTCTATCTATCTATCTACCTACCTACATATCTGTATCTATATATCTACCTAGCTACCTATCTCTATCTATCAATCTACCTAGCTACCTATCTCTATCTATCTATCTACCTACCTACCTATCTGTATCTATATATCTACCTACCTACCTATCTGTATCTATCAATCTACCTACCTACCTATCTCTATCTATCAATCTACCTACCTACCTATCTGTATCTATCTATCTACCTACCTATCTGTATCTATCAATCTACCTACCTACCTATCTCTATCTATCTATCTACCTACCTACATATCTGTATCTATCTATCTACCTACCTACCTATCTGTATCTATCTATCTACCTATCTACCTATCTCTATCTATCAATCTACCTACCTACCTATCTCTATCTATCTATCTATCTACCTACCCACCTATCTGTATTTATCTATCTACCTACATATCTGTATCTATATATCTACCTACCTACCTATCTCTATCTACCTACCTACCTACCTACCTATCTCTATCTATCAATCTACCTACCTACCTATCTGTATCTATCTATCTACCTACCTACCTATCTGTATCTATCAATCTACCTACCTACCTATCTGTATCTATCAATCTACCTACCTACCTATCTGTATCTATATATCTACTTACCTACCTATCTGTATCTATCTATCTACCTACCTACCTATCTGTATCTATCTACCTGCCTACCTACGTATCTCTATCTATCTATCTACCTACCTACCTATCTGTATCTATCAATCTACCTACCTACCTATCTCTATCTATCTATCTACCTACCTACCTACCTACCTATCTCTATCAATCTACCTACCTACCTATCTCTATCTATCTATCTACCTACCTACATATCTGTATCTATATATCTACCTACCTACCTATCTATCTCTATCTATCTATCTACCTACCTACCTATCTCTATCTATCTATCTACCTACCTACCTATCTCTATCTATCTACCTACCTACCTATCTGTATCTATCAATCTACCTACCTACCTATCTCTATCTATCTACCTACCTACCTACCTATCTCTATCTATCAATCTACCTACCTACCTATCTCTATCTATCTACCTACCTACCTATCTCTATCTATCTATCTACCTACCTACCTATCTGTCTCTATCAATGTACCTACCTACCTATGTATCTCTATCTATCTATCTACCTACCTACCTACCTATCTCTATCTATCTACCTACCTACCTATCTCTATCTATCTATCTATCTATCTACCTACCTACCTATGTCTATCTATCTATCTACCTACCTACCTATCTCTATCTATCTACCTACCTACCTACCTATCTCTATCTATCAATCTACCTACCTACCTATCTGTATCTATCTATCTACCTACCTACCTATCTGTATCTATCAATCTACCTACCTAGCTATCTCTATCTATCTACCTACCTACATATCTGTATCTATATATCTACCTACCTACCTATCTCTATCTATCAATCTACCTAGCTACCTATCTCTATCTATCTATCTACCTACCTACCTATCTGTATCTATATATCTACCTACCTACCTATCTGTATCTATCAATCTACCTACCTACCTATCTCTATCTATCAATCTACCTACCTACATATCTGTATCTATCTATCTACCTACCTACCTATCTGTATCTATCTATCTACCTATTTACCTATCTCTATCTATCAATCTACCTACCTACCTATCTCTATCTATCTATCTATCTATCTATCTACCTACCCACCTATCTGTATTTATCTATCTACCTACATATCTGTATCTATATATCTACCTACCTACCTATCTCTATCTATCTACCTACCTACCTACCTACCTATCTCTATCTATCAATCTACCTACCTACCTATCTGTATCTATCTATCTACCTACCTACCTATCTGTATCTATCAATCTTCCTACCTACCTATCTCTATCTATCTATCTCCCTACCTACATATCTGTATCTATATATCTACCTACCTACCTATCTCTATCTATCAATCTACCTACCTACCTATCTCTATCTATCAATCTATCTTCCCACCTATCTGTATCTATCTATCTACCTACCTACCTATCTGTATCTATCAATCTACCTACCTACCTATCTGTATCTATATATCTACTTACCTACCTATCTGTATCTATCTATCTACCTACCTACCTATCTGTATCTATCTACCTGCCTACCTACGTATCTCTATCTATCTATCTACCTACCTACCTATCTGTATCTATCAATCTACCTACCTACCTATCTCTATCTATCTACCTACCTACCTACCTATCTCTATCAATCTACCTACCTACCTATCTCTATCTATCAATCTACCTACCTACATATCTGTATCTATATATCTACCTACCTACCTATCTATCTATCTCTATCTATCTATCTACCTACGTACCTATCTCTATCTATCTATCTACCTACCTACCTATCTCTATCTATCTACCTACCTACCTATCTGTATCTATCAATCTACCTACCTACCTATCTCTATCTATCTACCTACCTACCTACCTATCAATATCTATCAATCTACCTACCTACCTATCTCTATCTATCTACCTACCTACCTATCTCTATCTATCTATCTACCTACCTACCTATCTGTCTCTATCAATGTACCTACCTACCTATGTATCTCTATCTATCTATCTACCTACATACCTACCTACCTATCTCTATCTATCTACCAACCTACCTATCTCTATCTATCTATCTACCTACCTACCTATGTCTATCTATCTATCTACCTACCTACCTATCTGTATCTATCAATCTACCTACCTACCTATCTCTATCTATCTACCAACCTACCTATCTCTATCTATCTACCTACCTACCTATGTCTATCTATCTATCTACCTACCTACCTATCTGTATCTATCTATCTACCTACCTACCTATCTGTATCTATCTACCTGCCTACCTACGTATCTCTATCTATCTATCTACCTACCTACCTATCTGTATCTATCAATCTACCTACCTACCTATCTCTATCTATCTACCTACCTACCTACCTATCTCTATCAATCTACCTACCTACCTATCTCTATCTATCTATCTACCTACCTACCTATCTGTATCTATCTATCTACCTATTTACCTATCTCTATCTATCAATCTACCTACCTACCTATCTCTATCTATCTATCTATCTATCTATCTACCTACCCACCTATCTGTATTTATCTATCTACCTACATATCTGTATCTATATATCTACCTACCTACCTATCTCTATCTATCTACCTACCTACCTACCTATCTCTATCTATCAATCTACCTACCTACCTATCTGTATCTATCTATCTACCTACCTACCTATCTGTATCTATCAATCTTCCTACCTACCTATCTCTATCTATCTATCTCCCTACCTACATATCTGTATCTATATATCTACCTACCTACCTATCTCTATCTATCAATCTACCTACCTACCTATCTCTATCTATCAATCTATCTTCCCACCTATCTGTATCTATCTATCTACCTACCTACCTATCTGTATCTATCAATCTACCTACCTACCTATCTGTATCTATATATCTACTTACCTACCTATCTGTATCTATCTATCTACCTACCTACCTATCTGTATCTATCTACCTGCCTACCTACGTATCTCTATCTATCTATCTACCTACCTACCTATCTGTATCTATCAATCTACCTACCTACCTATCTCTATCTATCTACCTACCTACCTACCTATCTCTATCAATCTACCTACCTACCTATCTCTATCTATCAATCTACCTACCTACATATCTGTATCTATATATCTACCTACCTACCTATCTATCTATCTCTATCTATCTATCTACCTACCTACCTATCTCTATCTATCTATCTACCTACCTACCTATCTCTATCTATCTACCTACCTACCTATCTGTATCTATCAATCTACCTACCTACCTATCTCTATCTATCTACCTACCTACCTACCTATCAATATCTATCAATCTACCTACCTACCTATCTCTATCTATCTACCTACCTACCTATCTCTATCTATCTATCTACCTACCTACCTATCTGTCTCTATCAATGTACCTACCTACCTATGTATCTCTATCTATCTATCTACCTACATACCTACCTACCTATCTCTATCTATCTACCAACCTACCTATCTCTATCTATCTATCTACCTACCTACCTATGTCTATCTATCTATCTACCTACCTACCTATCTGTATCTATCAATCTACCTACCTACCTATCTCTATCTATCTACCAACCTACCTATCTCTATCTATCTACCTACCTACCTATGTCTATCTATCTATCTACCTACCTACCTATCTGTATCTATCTATCTACCTACCTACCTATCTGTATCTATCTACCTGCCTACCTACGTATCTCTATCTATCTATCTACCTACCTACCTATCTGTATCTATCAATCTACCTACCTACCTATCTCTATCTATCTACCTACCTACCTACCTATCTCTATCAATCTACCTACCTACCTATCTCTATCTATCTATCTACCTACCTACATATCTCTATCTATATATCTACCTACCTACCTATCTATCTCTATCTATCTATCTACCTACCTACCTATCTCTCTCTATCAATCTACCTAGCTACCTATCTCTATCTATCTATCTACCTACCTACATATCTGTATCTATATATCTACCTACCTACCTATCTATCTCTATCTATCTATCTACCTACCTACCTATCTCTATCTATCTATCTACCTACCTACCTATCTGTATCTATCAATATACCTACCTACCTATCTCTATCTATCTATCTACCTATCTCTATCAATCTACCTACCTACCTATCTCTATCTATCTACCTACCTACCTACCTACATATCTGTATCTATATATCTACCTACCTACATATCTGTATCTATATATCTACCTACCTACCTATCTCTATCTATCAATCTACCTACCTACCTATCTCTATCTATCAATCTATCTTCCCACCTATCTGTATCTATCTATCTACCTACCTACATATCTGTATCTATATATCTACCTACCTACCTATCTCTATCTATCAATCTACCTACCTACCTATCTCTATCTATCAATCTATCTTCCCACCTATCTGTATCTATCTATCTACCTACCTACCTATCTGTATCTATCAATCTACCTACCTACCTATCTGTATCTATATATCTACTTACCTACCTATCTGTATCTATCTATCTACCTACCTACCTATCTGTATCTATCTACCTGCCTACCTACGTATCTCTATCTATCTATCTACCTACCTACCTATCTGTATCTATCAATCTACCTACCTACCTATCTCTATCTATCTACCTACCTACCTACCTATCTCTATCAATCTACCTACCTACCTATCTCTATCTATCAATCTACCTACCTACATATCTGTATCTATATATCTACCTACCTACCTATCTATCTATCTCTATCTATCTATCTACCTACCTACCTATCTCTATCTATCTATCTACCTACCTACCTATCTCTATCTATCTACCTACCTACCTATCTGTATCTATCAATCTACCTACCTACCTATCTCTATCTATCTACCTACCTACCTACCTATCAATATCTATCAATCTACCTACCTACCTATCTCTATCTATCTACCTACCTACCTATCTCTATCTATCTATCTACCTACCTACCTATCTGTCTCTATCAATGTACCTACCTACCTATGTATCTCTATCTATCTATCTACCTACATACCTACCTACCTATCTCTATCTATCTACCAACCTACCTATCTCTATCTATCTATCTACCTACCTACCTATGTCTATCTATCTATCTACCTACCTACCTATCTGTATCTATCAATCTACCTACCTACCTATCTCTATCTATCTACCAACCTACCTATCTCTATCTATCTACCTACCTACCTATGTCTATCTATCTATCTACCTACATACCTATCTGTATCTATCTATCTACCTACCTACCTATCTGTATCTATCTACCTGCCTACCTACGTATCTCTATCTATCTATCTACCTACCTACCTATCTGTATCTATCAATCTACCTACCTACCTATCTCTATCTATCTACCTACCTACCTACCTATCTCTATCAATCTACCTACCTACCTATCTCTATCTATCTATCTACCTACCTACATATCTCTATCTATATATCTACCTACCTACCTATCTATCTCTATCTATCTATCTACCTACCTACCTATCTCTCTCTATCAATCTACCTAGCTACCTATCTCTATCTATCTATCTACCTACCTACATATCTGTATCTATATATCTACCTACCTACCTATCTATCTCTATCTATCTATCTACCTACCTACCTATCTCTATCTATCTATCTACCTACCTACCTATCTGTATCTATCAATATACCTACCTACCTATCTCTATCTATCTATCTACCTATCTCTATCAATCTACCTACCTACCTATCTCTATCTATCTACCTACCTACCTACCTACATATCTGTATCTATATATCTACCTACCTACATATCTGTATCTATATATCTACCTACCTACCTATCTCTATCTATCAATCTACCTACCTACCTATCTCTATCTATCAATCTATCTTCCCACCTATCTGTATCTATCTATCTACCTACCTACCTATCTGTATCTATCAATCTACCTACCTACCTATCTGTATCTATATATCTACTTACCTACCTATCTGTATCTATCTATCTACCTACCTACCTATCTGTATCTATCTACCTGCCTACCTACGTATCTCTATCTATTTATCTACCTACCTACCTATCTGTATCTATCAATCTACCTACCTACCTATCTCTATCTATCTACCTACCTACCTACCTATCTCTATCAATCTACCTACCTACCTATCTCTATCTATCAATCTACCTACCTACATATCTGTATCTATATATCTACCTACCTACCTATCTATCTATCTCTATCTATCTATCTACCTACCTACCTATCTCTATCTATCTATCTACCTACCTACCTATCTCTATCTATCTACCTACCTACCTATCTGTATCTATCAATCTACCTACCTACCTATCTCTATCTATCTACCTACCTACCTACCTATCAATATCTATCAATCTACCTACCTACCTATCTCTATCTATCTACCTACCTACCTATCTCTATCTATCTATCTACCTACCTACCTATCTGTCTCTATCAATGTACCTACCTACCTATGTATCTCTATCTATCTACCTACCTACCTACCTACCTATCTCTATCTATCTACCAACCTACCTATCTCTATCTATCTATCTACCTACCTACCTATGTCTATCTATCTATCTACCTACCTACCTATCTGTATCTATCAATCTACCTACCTACCTATCTCTATCTATCTACCAACCTACCTATCTGTATCTATCTACCTACCTACCTATGTCTATCTATCTATCTACCTACCTACCTATCTGTATCTATCTATCTACCTACCTACCTATCTGTATCTATCTACCTGCCTACCTATGTATCTCTATCTATCTATCTACCTACCTACCTATCTGTATCTATCAATCTACCTACCTACCTATCTCTATCTATCTACCTACCTACCTACCTATCTCTATCAATCTACCTACCTACCTATCTCTATCTATCTATCTACCTACCTACATATCTGTATCTATATATCTACCTACCTACCTATCTATCTCTATCTATCTATCTACCTACCTACCTATCTCTATCTATCAATCTACCTAGCTACCTATCTCTATCTATCTATCTACCTACCTACATATCTGTATCTATATATCTACCTACCTACCTATCTATCTCTATCTATCTATCTACCTACCTACCTATCTCTATCTATCTATCTACCTACCTACCTATCTGTATCTATCAATATACCTACCTACCTATCTCTATCTATCTATCTACCTATCTCTATCAATATACCTACCTACCTATCTCTATCTATCTACCTACCTACCTACCTACATATCTGTATCTATATATCTACCTACCTACATATCTGTATCTATATATCTACCTACCTACCTATCTCTATCTATCAATCTACCTACCTACCTATCTCTATCTATCTATCTACCTATCTACCTATCTCTATCTATCTATCTACCTACCTACCTATCTCTACCTATCTATCTACCTATCTACCTATCTGTATCTATCTATCTACCTACCTACCTATCTGTATCTATCAATCTACCTACCTACCTATCTCTATCTATCAATCTACCTACCTACCTATCTCTATCTATCTATCTACCTACCCACCTATCTGTATCTATCAATCTACCTACCTACCTATCTCTATCTATCTACCTACCTACCTATCTGTCTCTATCAATCTACCTACCTACCTACCTATCTCTATCTATCAATCTACCTACCTACCTATCTGTATCTATCTATCTACCTACCTACCTATCTGTATCTATCAATCTACCTACCTACCTATCTCTATCTATCTATCTACCTACTTACATATCTGTATCTATATATCTACCTACCTACCTATCTGTATCTATCTATCTACCTACCTACCTATCTGTATCTATCTATCTACCTACCTACCTATCTGTATCTATCAATCTACCTATCTACCTATCTTTATCTATCAATCTACCTACCTACCTATCTCTATCTATCTATCTACCTACCCACCTATCTGTATTTATCTATCTACCTACCTACCTATCTCTATCTATCTATCTACCTACCTACCTATCTCTATCTATCTATCTACCTACCTACCTATCTGTATCTATATATCTACCTACCTACCTATCTGTATCTATCTATCTACCTATCTACCTATCTCTAACTATCAATCTACCTACCTACCTATCTCTATCTATCTATCTACCTACCCACCTATCTGTATTTATCTATCTACCTACCTATCTGTATCTATCTACCTACCTACCTACCTATCTCTATCTATCTACCTACCTACCTATCTGTATCTATCTATCTACCTACCTACATATCTGTATCTATATATCTACCTACCTACCTATCTGTATCTATGTATCTACCTACCTACCTATCTCTATCTATCAATCTACCTGGCTACCTATCTCTATCTATCTATCTACCTACCTACCTATCTGTATCTATATATCTACCTACCTACCTATCTGTATCTATCAATCTACCTACCTACCTATCTCTATCTATCAATCTACCTACCTATCTGTATCTATCTATCTACCTACCTACCTATATGTATCTATCAATCTACCTACCTACCTATCTCTATCTATCTATCTACCTACCTACATATCTGTATCTATCTATCTACCTACCTACCTATCTGTATCTATCTATCTACCTATCTACCTATCTCTATCTATCAATCTACCTACCTACCTATCTCTATCTATCTATCTATCTACCTACCCACCTATCTGTATTTATATATCTACCTACCTACATATCTGTATCTATATATCTACCTACCTACCTATCTCTATCTATCTACCTACCTACCTACCTATCTCTATCTATCAATCTACCTACCTACCTATCTGTATCTATCTATCTACCTACCTACCTATCTCTATCTATCAATCTACCTACCTACCTATCTGTATCTATCTATCTACCTACCTACCTATCTGTATCTATCAATCTACCTACCTAGCTATCTCTATCTATCTATCTATCTACCTACATATCTGTATCTATATATCTACCTACCTACCTATCTCTATCTATCAATCTACCTAGCTACCTATCTCTATCTATCAATCTACCTACCTACCTATCTCTATCTATCTATCTATCTACCTACCCACCTATCTGTATTTATCTATCTACCTACATATCTGTATCTATATATCTACCTACCTACCTATCTCTATCTATCTACCTACCTACCTACCTATCTCTATCTATCAATCTACCTACCTACCTATCTGTATCTATCTATCTACCTACCTACCTATCTGTATCTATCAATCTACCTACCTACCTATCTGTATCTATCAATCTACCTACCTACCTATCTGTATCTATCTATCTACCTATCTACCTATCTCTATCTATCAATCTACCTACCTACCTATCTCTATCTATCTATCTATCTACCTACCCACCTATCTGTATTTATCTATCTACCTACATATCTGTATCTATATATCTACCTACCTACCTATCTCTATCTATCAATCTACCTACCTACCTATCTGTATCTATCTATCTACCTACCTACCTATCTGTATCTATCAATCTACCTACCTAGCTATCTCTATCTATCTATCTATCTACCTACATATCTGTATCTATATATCTACCTACCTACCTATCTCTATCTATCAATCTACCTAGCTACCTATCTCTATCTATCTATCTACCTACCTACCTATCTGTATCTATATATCTACCTACCTACCTATCTGTATCTATCAATCTACCTACCTACCTATCTCTATCTATCAATCTACCTACCTACCTATCTGTATCTATCTATCTACCTACCTACCTATCTGTATCTATCAATCTATCTACCTACCTATCTCTATCTATCTATCTACCTACCTACATATCTGTATCTATCTATCTACCTACCTACCTATCTGTATCTATCTATCTACCTATCTACCTATCTCTATCTATCAATCTACCTACCTACCTATCTCTATCTATCTATCTATCTACCTACCCACCTATCTGTATTTATCTATCTACCTACATATCTGTATCTATATATCTACCTACCTACCTATCTATATCTATCTACCTACCTACCTACCTATCTCTATCTATCAATCTACCTACCTACCTATCTGTATCTATCTATCTACCTACCTACCTATCTGTATCTATCAATCTACCTACCTACCTATCTGTATCTATCAATCTACCTACCTACCTATCTGTATCTATCTACCTGCCTACCTACGTATCTCTATCTATCTATCTACCTACCTACCTATCTGTATCTATCAATCTACCTACCTACCTATCTCTATCTATCTATCTACCTACCTACCTACCTATCTCTATCAATCTACCTACCTACCTATCTCTATCTATCTATCTACCTACCTACATATCTGTATCTATATATCTACCTACCTACCTATCTATCTCTATCTATCTATCTACCTACCTACCTATCTCTATCTATCTATCTACCTACCTACCTATCTCTATCTATCTACCTACCTACCTATCTGTATCTATCAATCTACCTACCTACCTATCTCTATCTATCTACCTACCTACCTACCTATCTCTATCTATCAATCTACCTACCTACCTATCTCTATCTATCTACCTACCTACCTATCTCTATCTATCTATCTACCTACCTACCTATCTGTCTCTATCAATGTACCTACCTACCTATGTATCTCTATCTATCTATCTACCTACCTACCTACCTATCTCTATCTATCTACCTACCTACCTATCTCTATCTATCTATCTATCTATCTACCTACCTACCTATGTCTATCTATCTATCTACCTACCTACCTATCTCTATCTATCTACCTACCTACCTACCTATCTCTATCTATCAATCTACCTACCTACCTATCTGTATCTATCTATCTATCTACCTACCTATCTGTATCTATCAATCTACCTACCTAGCTATCTCTATCTATCTACCTACCTACATATCTGTATCTATATATCTACCTACCTACCTATCTCTATCTATCAATCTACCTAGCTACCTATCTCTATCTATCTATCTACCTACCTACCTATCTGTATCTATATATCTACCTACCTACCTATCTGTATCTATCAATCTACCTACCTACCTATCTCTATCTATCAATCTACCTACCTACATATCTGTATCTATCTATCTACCTACCTACCTATCTGTATCTATCTATCTACCTATTTACCTATCTCTATCTATCAATCTACCTACCTACCTATCTCTATCTATCTATCTATCTATCTATCTACCTACCCACCTATCTGTATTTATCTATCTACCTACCTATCTGTATCTATCTATCTACCTACCTACCTATCTCTATCTATCTACCTACCTACCTACCTATCTCTATCTATCAATCTACCTACCTACCTATCTGTATCTATCTATCTACCTACCTACCTATCTGTATCTATCAATCTTCCTACCTACCTATCTCTATCTATCTATCTCCCTACCTACATATCTGTATCTATATATCTACCTACCTACCTATCTCTATCTATCAATCTACCTACCTACCTATCTCTATCTATCAATCTATCTTCCCACCTATCTGTATCTATCTATCTACCTACCTACCTATCTGTATCTATCAATCTACCTACCTACCTATCTGTATCTATATATCTACTTACCTACCTATCTGTATCTATCTATCTACCTACCTACCTATCTGTATCTATCTACCTGCCTACCTACGTATCTCTATCTATCTATCTACCTACCTACCTATCTGTATCTATCAATCTACCTACCTACCTATCTCTATCTATCTATCTACCTACCTACCTACCTATCTCTATCAATCTACCTACCTACCTATCTCTATCTATCAATCTACCTACCTACATATCTGTATCTATATATCTACCTACCTACCTATCTATCTATCTCTATCTATCTATCTACCTACCTACCTATGTCTATCTATCTATCTACCTACCTACCTATCTCTATCTATCTACCTACCTACCTATCTGTATCTATCAATCTACCTACCTACCTATCTCTATCTATCTACCTACCTACCTACCTATCAATATCTATCAATCTACCTACCTACCTATCTCTATCTTTCTACCTACCTACCTATCTCTATCTATCTATCTACCTACCTACCTATCTGTCTCTATCAATGTACCTACCTACCTATGTATCTCTATCTATCTATCTACCTACCTACCTACCTATCTCTGTCTATCTACCAACCTACCTATCTCTATCTATCTATCTACCTACCTACCTATGTCTATCTATCTATCTACCTACCTACCTATCTGTATCTATCAATCTACCTACCTACCTATCTCTATCTATCTACCAACCTACCTATCTCTATCTATCTACCTACCTACCTATGTCTATCTATCTATCTACCTACCTACCTATCTGTATCTATCTATCTACCTACCTACCTATCTGTATCTATCTACCTGCCTACCTACGTATCTCTATCTATCTATCTACCTACCTACCTATCTGTATCTATCAATCTACCTACCTACCTATCTCTATCTATCTACCTACCTACCTACCTATCTCTATCAATCTACCTACCTACCTCTCTATCTATCTATCTACCTACCTACATATCTCTATCTATATATCTACCTACCTACCTATCTATCTCTATCTATCTATCTACCTACCTACCTATCTCTATCTATCAATCTACCTAGCTACCTATCTCTATCTATCTACCTACCTACATATCTGTATCTATATATCTACCTACCTACCTATCTATCTCTATCTATCTACCTACCTACCTATCTCTATCTATCTATCTACCTACCTACCTATCTGTATCTATCAATATACCTACCTACCTATCTCTATCTATCTATCTACCTATCTCTATCAATCTACCTACCTACCTATCTCTATCTATCTACCTACCTACCTACCTACATATCTGTATCTATATATCTACCTACCTACATATCTGTATCTATATATCTACCTACCTACCTATCTCTATCTATCAATCTACCTACCTACCTATCTCTATCTATCAATCTATCTTCCCACCTATCTGTATCTATCTATCTACCTACCTACCTATCTGTATCTATCAATCTACCTACCTACCTATCTGTATCTATATATCTACTTACCTACCTATCTGTATCTATCTACCTGCCTACCTACGTATCTCTATCTATCTATCTACCTACCTACCTATCTGTATCTATCAATCTACCTACCTACCTATCTCTATCTATCTATCTACCTACCTACCTACCTATCTCTATCAATCTACCTACCTACCTATCTCTATCTATCTATCTACCTACCTACATATCTGTATCTATATATCTACCTACCTACCTATCTATCTCTATCTATCTATCTAACTACCTACCTTTCTCTATCTATCTATCTACCTACCTACCTATCTCTATCTATCTACCTACCTACCTATCTGTATCTATCAATCTACCTACCTACCTATCTCTATCTTTCTACCTACCTACCTATCTCTATCTATCTATCTACCTACCTACCTATCTGTCTCTATCAATGTACCTACCTACCTATGTATCTCTATCTATCTATCTACCTACCTACCTACCTATCTCTGTCTATCTACCAACCTACCTATCTCTATCTATCTATCTACCTACCTACCTATGTCTATCTATCTATCTACCTACCTACCTATCTGTATCTATCAATCTACCTACCTACCTATCTCTATCTATCTACCAACCTACCTATCTCTATCTATCTACCTACCTACCTATGTCTATCTATCTATCTACCTACCTACCTATCTGTATCTATCTATCTACCTACCTACGTATCTCTATCTATCTATCTACCTACCTACCTATCTGTATCTATCAATCTACCTACCTACCTATCTCTATCTATCTACCTACCTACCTACCTATCTCTATCAATCTACCTACCTACCTCTCTATCTATCTATCTACCTACCTACATATCTCTATCTATATATCTACCTACCTACCTATCTATCTCTATCTATCTATCTACCTACCTACCTATCTCTATCTATCAATCTACCTAGCTACCTATCTCTATCTATCTACCTACCTACATATCTGTATCTATATATCTACCTACCTACCTATCTATCTCTATCTATCTATCTACCTACCTACCTATCTCTATCTATCTATCTACCTACCTACCTATCTGTATCTATCAATATACCTACCTACCTATCTCTATCTATCTATCTACCTATCTCTATCAATCTACCTACCTACCTATCTCTATCTATCTCCCTACCTACCTACCTACATATCTGTATCTATATATCTACCTACCTACATATCTGTATCTATATATCTACCTACCTACCTATCTCTATCTATCAATCTACCTACCTACCTATCTCTATCTATCAATCTATCTTCCCACCTATCTGTATCTATCTATCTACCTACCTACCTATCTGTATCTATCAATCTACCTACCTACCTATCTGTATCTATATATCTACTTACCTACCTATCTGTATCTATCTATCTACCTACCTACCTACGTATCTCTATCTATCTATCTACCTACCTACCTATCTGTATCTATCAATCTACCTACCTACCTATCTCTATCTATCTATCTACCTACCTACCTACCTATCTCTATCAATCTACCTACCTACCTATCTCTATCTATCTATCTACCTACCTACATATCTGTATCTATATATCTACCTACCTACCTATCTATCTCTATCTATCTATCTAACTACCTACCTTTCTCTATCTATCTATCTACCTACCTACCTATCTCTATCTATCTACCTACCTACCTATCTGTATCTATCAATCTACCTACCTACCTATCTCTATCTATCTACGTACCTACCTACCTATCTCTATCTATCAATCTACCTACCTACCTATCTCTATCTATCTACCTACCTACCTATCTCTATCTATCTATCTACCTACCTACCTATCTGTCTCTATCAATGTACCTACCTACCTATGTATCTCTATCTATCTATCTACCTACCTACCTACCTATCTCTATCTATCTACCTACCTACCTACCTATCTCTATCTATCTACCTACCTACCTACCTATCTCTATCTATCAATCTACCTACCTACCTATCTGTATCTATCTATCTACCTACCTACCTATCTGTATCTATCAATCTACCTACCTAGCTATCTCTATCTATCTACCTACCTACATATCTGTATCTATATATCTACCTACCTACCTATCTCTATCTATCAATCTACCTAGCTACCTATCTCTATCTATCTATCTACCTACCTACCTATCTGTATCTATATATCTACCTACCTACCTATCTGTATCTATCAATCTACCTACCTACCTATCTCTATCTATCAATCTACCTACCTACATATCTGTATCTATCTATCTACCTACCTACCTATCTGTATCTATCTATCTACCTATTTACCTATCTCTATCTATCAATCTACCTACCTACCTATCTCTATCTATCTATCTATCTATCTACCTACCCACCTATCTGTATTTATCTATCTACCTACATGTCTGTATCTATATATCTACCTACCTACCTATCTCTATCTATCTACCTACCTACCTACCTATCTCTATCTATCAATCTACCTACCTACCTATCTGTATCTATCTATCTACCTACCTACCTATCTGTATCTATCAATCTTCCTACCTACCTATCTCTATCTATCTATCTCCCTACCTACATATCTGTATCTATATATCTACCTACCTACCTATCTCTATCTATCAATCTACCTACCTACCTATCTCTATCTATCAATCTATCTTCCCACCTATCTGTATCTATCTATCTATCTACCTACCTACCTATCTGTATCTATCAATCTACCTACCTACCTATCTGTATCTATATATCTACTTACCTACCTATCTGTATCTATCTATCTACCTACCTACCTATCTGTATCTATCTACCTGCCTACCTACGTATCTCTATCTATCTATCTATCTACCTACCTACCTATCTGTATCTATCAATCTACCTACCTACCTATCTCTATCTATCTACCTACCTACCTACCTATCTCTATCAATCTACCTACCTACCTATCTCTATCTATCAATCTACCTACCTACATATCTGTATCTATATATCTACCTACCTACCTATCTATCTATCTCTATCTATCTATCTACCTACCTACCTATCTCTATCTATCTATCTACCTACCTACCTATCTCTATCTATCTACCTACCTACCTATCTGTATCTATCAATCTACCTACCTACCTATCTCTATCTATCTACCTACCTACCTACCTATCAATATCTATCAATCTACCTACCTACCTATCTCTATCTATCTACCTACCTACCTATCTCTATCTATCTATCTACCTACCTACCTATCTGTCTCTATCAATGTACCTACCTACCTATGTATCTCTATCTATCTATCTACCTACCTACCTACCTACCTATCTCTATCTATCTACCAACCTACCTATCTCTATCTATCTATCTACCTACCTACCTATGTCTATCTATCTATCTACCTACCTACCTATCTGTATCTATCAATCTACCTACCTACCTATCTCTATCTATCTACCAACCTACCTATCTCTATCTATCTACCTACCTACCTATGTCTATCTATCTATCTACCTACCTACCTATCTGTATCTATCTATCTACCTACCTACCTATCTGTATCTATCTACCTGCCTACCTACGTATCTCTATCTATCTATCTACCTACCTACCTATCTGTATCTATCAATCTACCTACCTACCTATCTCTATCTATCTACCTACCTACCTACCTATCTCTATCTATCTACCTACCTACCTATCTCTATCTATCTATCTATCTACCTACCTACATATCTCTATCTATATATCTACCTACCTATCTCTATCTATCTATCTACCTACCTACCTATCTGTATCTATCAATCTACCTACCTACCTATCTCTATCTATCTACCAACCTACCTATCTCTATCTATCTACCTACCTACCTATGTCTATCTATCTATCTACCTACCTACCTATCTGTATCTATCTATCTACCTACCTACCTATCTGTATCTATCTACCTGCCTACCTACGTATCTCTATCTATCTATCTACCTACCTACCTATCTGTATCTATCAATCTACCTACCTACCTATCTCTATCTATCTACCTACCTACCTACCTATCTCTATCAATCTACCTACCTACCTATCTCTATCTATCTATCTACCTACCTACATATCTCTATCTATATATCTACCTACCTACCTATCTATCTCTATCTATCTATCTATCTACCTACCTACCTATCTCTATCTATCAATCTACCTAGCTACCTATCTCTATCTATCTATCTACCTACCTACATATCTGTATCTATATATCTACCTACCTACCTATCTATCTCTATCTATCTATCTACCTACCTACCTATCTCTATCTATCTATCTACCTACCTACCTATCTGTATCTATCAATATACCTACCTACCTATCTCTATCTATCTATCTACCTATCTCTATCAATCTACCTACCTACCTATCTCTATCTATCTACCTACCTACCTACCTACATATCTGTATCTATATATCTACCTACCTACATATCTGTATCTATATATCTACCTACCTACCTATCTCTATCTATCAATCTACCTACCTACCTATCTCTATCTATCAATCTATCTTCCCACCTATCTGTATCTATCTATCTACCTACCTACCTATCTCTATCTATCTATCTACCTACCTACCTATCTGTATCTATCAATCTACCTACCTACCTATCTCTATCTATCTACCTACATACCTACCTATCTCTATCAATCTACCTACCTACCTATCTCTATCTATCAATCTACCTACCTACATATCTGTATCTATATATCTACCTACCTACCTATCTATCTATCTCTATCTATCTATTTAGCTACCTACCTATCTCTATCTATCTATCTACCTACCTACCTATCTCTATCTATCTACCTACCTACCTATCTGTATCTATCAATCTACCTACCTACCTATCTCTATCTATCTACCTACCTACCTACCTATCAATATCTATCAATCTACCTACCTACCTATCTCTATCTATCTACCTACCTACCTATCTCTATCTATCTATCTACCTACCTACCTATCTGTCTCTATCAATGTACCTACCTACCTATGTATCTCTATCTATCTATCTACCTACCTACCTACCTATCTCTATCTATCTACCAACCTACCTATCTCTATCTATCTATCTACCTACCTATCTATGTCTATCTATCTATCTACCTACCTACCTATCTGTATCTATCAATCTACCTACCTACCTATCTCTATCTATCTACCAACCTACCTATCTCTATCTATCTACCTACCTACCTATGTCTATCTATCTATCTACCTACCTACCTATCTGTATCTATCTATCTACCTACCTACCTATCTGTATCTATCTACCTGCCTACCTACGTATCTCTATCTATCTATCTACCTACCTACCTATCTGTATCTATCAATCTACCTACCTACCTATCTCTATCTATCTACCTACCTACCTACCTATCTCTATCAATCTACCTACCTACCTATCTCTATCTATCTATCTACCTACCTACATATCTGTATCTATATATCTACCTACCTACCTATCTATCTCTATCTATCTATCTACCTACCTACCTACCTATCTCTATCTATCAATCTACCTAGCTACCTATCTCTATCTATCTATCTACCTACCTACATATCTGTATCTATATATCTACCTACCTACCTATCTATCTCTATCTATCTATCTACCTACCTACCTATCTCTATCTATCTATCTACCTACCTACCTATCTGTATCTATCAATATACCTACCTACCTATCTCTATCTATCTATCTACCTATCTCTATCAATCTACCTACCTACCTATCTCTATCTATCTACCTACCTACCTACCTACATATCTGTATCTATATATCTACCTACCTACCTATCTCTATCTATCAATCTACCTATCTATCTATCTCTATCTATCTATCTACCTACCTACCTATCTCTATCTATCTATCTACCTACCTACCTATCTCTATCTATCTACCTACCTACCTATCTGTATCTATCAATCTACCTACCTACCTATCTCTATCTATCTACCTACCTACCTACCTATCAATATCTATCAATCTACCTACCTACCTATCTCTATCTATCTACCTACCTACCTATCTCTATCTATCTATCTACCTACCTACCTATCTGTCTCTATCAATGTACCTACCTACCTATGTATCTCTATCTATCTATCTACCTACCTACCTACCTATCTCTATCTATCTACCAACCTACCTATCTCTATCTATCTATCTACCTACCTACCTATGTCTATCTATCTATCTACCTACCTACCTATCTGTATCTATCAATCTACCTACCTACCTATCTCTATCTATCTACCAACCTACCTATCTCTATCTATCTACCTACCTACCTATGTCTATCTATCTATCTACCTACCTACCTATCTGTATCTATCTATCTACCTACCTACCTATCTGTATCTATCTACCTGCCTACCTACGTATCTCTATCTATCTATCTACCTACCTACCTATCTGTATCTATCAATCTACCTACCTACCTATCTCTATCTATCTACCTACCTACCTATCTCTATCAATCTACCTACCTACCTATCTCTATCTATCTATCTACCTACCTACATATCTCTATCTATATATGTACCTACCTACCTATCTATCTCTATCTATCTATCTATCTACCTACCTACCTATCTCTATCTATCAATCTACCTAGCTACCTATCTCTATCTATCTATCTACCTACCTACATATCTGTATCTATATATCTACCTACCTACCTATCTATCTCTATCTATCTATCTACCTACCTACCTATCTCTATCTATCTATCTACCTACCTACCTATCTGTATCTATCAATATACCTACCTACCTATCTCTATCTATCTATCTACCTATCTCTATCAATCTACCTACCTACCTATCTCTATCTATCTACCTACCTACCTACCTACATATCTGTATCTATATATCTACCTACCTACATATCTGTATCTATATATCTACCTACCTACCTATCTCTATCTATCAATCTACCTACCTACCTATCTCTATCTATCAATCTATCTTCCCACCTATCTGTATCTATCTATCTACCTACCTACCTATCTGTATCTATCAATCTACCTACCTACCTATCTGTATCTATATATCTACTTACCTACCTATCTGTATCTATCTATCTACCTACCTACCTATCTGTATTTATCTACCTGCCTACCTACGTATCTCTATCTATCTATCTACCTACCTACCTATCTGTATCTATCAATCTACCTACCTACCTATCTCTATCTATCTACCTACCTACCTACCTACCTATCTCTATCAATCTACCTACCTACCTATCTCTATCTATCAATCTACCTACCTACATATCTGTATCTATATATCTACCTACCTACCTATCTATCTATCTCTATCTATCTATCTATCTACCTACCTACCTATCTCTATCTATCTATCTACCTACCTACCTATCTCTATCTATCTACCTACCTACCTATCTGTATCTATCTATCTACCTACCTACCTATCTGTCTCTATCAATGTACCTACCTACCTATGTATCTCTATCTATCTATCTACCTACCTACCTACCTATCTCTATCTATCTACCAACCTACCTATCTCTATCTATCTATCTACCTACCTACCTATGTCTATCTATCTATCTACCTACCTACCTATCTGTATCTATCAATCTACCTACCTACCTATCTCTATCTATCTACCAACCTACCTATCTCTATCTATCTACCTACCTACCTATGTCTATCTATCTATCTACCTACCTACCTATCTGTATCTATCTATCTACCTACCTACCTATCTGTATCTATCTACCTGCCTACCTACGTATCTCTATCTATCTATCTACCTACCTACCTATCTGTATCTATCAATCTACCTACCTACCTATCTCTATCTATCTACCTACCTACCTATCTCTATCAATCTACCTACCTACCTATCTCTATCTATCTATCTACCTACCTACATATCTGTATCTATATATCTACCTACCTACCTATCTATCTCTATCTATCTATCTACCTACCTACCTATCTCTATCTATCAATCTACCTAGCTACCTATCTCTATCTATCTATCTACCTACCTACATATCTGTATCTATATATCTACCTACCTACCTATCTATCTCTATCTATCTATCTACCTACCTACCTATCTCTATCTATCTATCTACCTACCTACCTATCTGTATCTATCAATATACCTACCTACCTATCTCTATCTATCTATCTACCTATCTCTATCAATCTACCTACCTACCTATCTCTATCTATCTACCTACCTACCTACCTACATATCTGTATCTATATATCTACCTACCTACATATCTGTATCTATATATCTACCTACCTACCTATCTCTATCTATCAATCTACCTACCTACCTATCTCTATCTATCTATCTACCTATCTACCTATCTCTATCTATCTATCTACCTACCTACCTATCTCTACCTATCTATCTACCTACCTACCTATCTGTATCTATCTATCTACCTACCTACCTATCTGTATCTATCAATCTACCTACCTACCTATCTCTATCTATCAATCTACCTACCTACCTATCTCTATCTATCTATCTACCTACCCACCTATCTGTATCTATCAATCTACCTACCTACCTATGTCTATCTATCTACCTACCTACCTATCTGTCTCTATCAATCTACCTACCTACCTACCTATCTCTATCTATCAATCTACCTACCTACCTATCTGTATCTATCTATCTACCTACCTACCTATCTGTATCTATCAATCTACCTACCTACCTATCTCTATCTATCTATCTACCTACCTACATATCTGTATCTATATATCTACCTACCTACCTATCTGTATCTATCTATCTACCTACCTACATATCTGTATCTATATATCTACCTACCTACCTATCTCTAACTATCAATCTACCTACCTACCTATCTCTATCTATCTATCTACCTACCCACCTATCTGTATTTATCTATCTACCTACCTATCTGTATCTATCTACCTACCTACCTACCTATCTCTATCTATCTACCTACCTACCTATCTGTATCTATCTATCTACCTACCTACCTATCTGTATCTATATATCTACCTACCTACCTATCTGTATCTATCTATCTACCTATCTACCTATCTCTAACTATCAATCTACCTACCTACCTATCTCTATCTATCTATCTACCTTCCCACCTATCTGTATTTATCTATCTACCTACCTATCTGTATCTATCAATCTACCTATCTACCTGTCTCTATCTATCAATCTACCTACCTACCTATCTGTATCTATCAATCTACCTACCTACCTATCTCTATCTATCTATCTACCTACCTACCTATCTGTATCTATCTACCTACCTACCTACCTATCTGTATCTATATATCTACCTACCTACCTATCTCTATCTATCTATCTACCTATCTACCTATCTCTAACTATCAATCTACCTACCTACCTATCTCTATCTATCTATCTACCTTCCCACCTATCTGTATTTATCTATCTACCTACCTATCTGTATCTATCAATCTACCTATCTACCTGTCTCTATCTATCTATCTACCTACCCACCTATCTGTATTTATCTATCTACCTACCTACCTATCTCTATCTATCTATCTACCTACCTACCTATCTCTATCTATCTATCTACCTACCTACCTATCTGTATCTATATATCTACCTACCTACCTATCTGTATCTATCTATCTACCTATCTACCTATCTCTAACTATCAATCTACCTACCTACCTATCTCTATCTATCTATCTACCTACCCACCTATCTGTATTTATCTATCTACCTACCTATCTGTATCTATCTACCTACCTACCTACCTATCTCTATCTATCTACCTACCTACCTATCTGTATCTATCTATCTACCTACCTACCTATCTGTATCTATATATCTACCTACCTACCTATCTGTATCTATCTATCTACCTATCTACCTATCTCTAACTATCAATCTACCTACCTACCTATCTCTATCTATCTATCTACCTTCCCACCTATCTGTATTTATCTATCTACCTACCTATCTGTATCTATCAATCTACCTATCTACCTGTCTCTATCTATCAATCTACCTACCTACCTATCTGTATCTATCAATCTACCTACCTACCTATCTCTATCTATCTATCTACCTACCTACCTATCTGTATCTATCTATCTACCTATCTACCTATCTCTAACTATCAATCTACCTACCTACCTATCTCTATCTATCTATCTACCTACCCATCTATCTGTATTTATCTATCTACCTACCTATCTGTATCTATCTACCTACCTACCTACCTATCTCTATCTATCTACCTACCTACCTATCTCTATCTATCAATCTACATACCTACCCATCTCTATCTATCAATCTACCTACCTACCTATCTCTATCTATCTATCTACCTACCTACATATCTGTATCTATATATCTACCTACCTACCTATCTCTATCTATCAATCTACCTACCTACCTATCTCTATCTATCTATCTACCTACCTACCTATCTGTATCTATATATCTACCTACCTACCTATCTGTATCTATCAATCTACCTACCTACCTATCTCTATCTATCAATCTACCTACCTACCTATCTGTATCTATCTATCTACCTACCTACCTATCTGTATCTATCAATCTACCTACCTACCTATCTCTATCTATCTATCTACCTACCTACATATCTGTATCTATTTTTCTACCTACCTACCTATCTGTATCTATCTATCTACCTATCTACCTATCTCTATCTATCAATCTACCTACCTACCTATCTCTATCTATCTATCTACCTACCCACCTATCTGTATTTATCTATCTACCTACATATCTGTATCTATATATCTACCTACCTACCTATCTCTATCTATCTACCTACCTATCTACCTATCTCTATCTATCAATCTACCTACCTACCTATCTGTATCTATCTATCTACCTACCTACTTATCTGTATCTATCAATCTACCTACCTACCTATCTGTATCTATATATCTACTTACCTACCTATCTGTATCTATCTATCTACCTACCTACCTATCTGTATCTATCTACCTGCCTACCTACGTATCTCTATCTATCTATCTATCTACCTACCTACCTATCTGTATCTATCAATCTACCTACCTACCTATCTCTATCTATCTATCTACCTACCTACCTACCTATCTCTATCAATCTACCTACCTACCTATCTCTATCTATCTATCTACCTACCTACATATCTGTATCTATATATCTACCTACCTACCTATCTATCTCTATCTATCTATCTACATACCTACCTATCTCTATCTATCTATCTACCTACCTACCTATCTCTATCTATCTACCTACCTACCTATCTGTATCTATCAATCTACCTACCTACCTATCTCTATCTATCTATCTACCTACCTACCTACCTATCTCTATCTATCAATCTACCTACCTACCTATCTCTATCTATCTACCTACCTACCTACCTATCTCTATCTATCAATCTACCTACCTACCTATCTGTATCTATCTATCTACCTACCTACCTATCTGTATCTATCAATCTACCTACCTAGCTATCTCTATCTATCTATCTACCTACCTACATATCTGTATCTATATATCTACCTACCTACCTATCTCTATCTATCAATCTACCTAGCTACCTATCTCTATCTATCTATCTACCTACCTACCTATCTGTATCTATATATCTACCTACCTACCTATATGTATCTATCAATCTACCTACCTACCTATCTCTATCTATCAATCTACCTACCTACATATCTGTATCTATCTATCTACCTACCTACCTACCTATCTGTCTCTATCAATGTACCTACCTACCTATGTATCTCTATCTATCTATCTACCTACCTACCTACCTATCTCTATCTATCTTCCTACCTACCTATCTCTATCTATCTATCTACCTACCTACCTATGTCTATCTATCTATCTACCTACCTACCTATCTCTATCTACCTACCTACCTACCTACCTATCTCTATCTATCAATCTACCTACCTACCTATCTGTATCTATCTATCTACCTACCTACCTATCTGTATCTATCAATCTACCTACCTAGCTATCTCTATCTATCTACCTACCTACATATCTGTATCTATATATCTACCTACCTACCTATCTCTATCTATCAATCTACCTAGCTACCTATCTCTATCTATCTATCTACCTACCTACCTATCTGTATCTATATATCTACCTACCTACCTATCTGTATCTATCAATCTACCTACCTACCTATCTCTATCTATCAATCTACCTACCTACATATCTGTATCTATCTATCTACCTACCTACCTATCTGTATCTATCTATCTACCTATCTACCTATCTCTATCTATCAATCTACCTACCTACCTATCTCTATCTATCTATCTATCTATCTATCTATCTACCTACCCACCTATCTGTATTTATCTATCTACCTACATATCTGTATCTATATATCTACCTACCTACCTATCTCTATCTATCTACCTACCTACCTACCTATCTCTATCTATCAATCTACCTACCTACCTATCTGTATCTATCTATCTACCTACCTACCTATCTGTATCTATCAATCTTCCTACCTACCTATCTCTATCTATCTATCTCCCTACCTACATATCTGTATCTATATATCTACCTACCTACCTATCTCTATCTATCAATCTACCTACCTACCTATCTCTATCTATCAATCTATCTTCCCACCTATCTGTATCTATCTATCTACCTACCTACCTATCTGTATCTATCAATCTACCTACCTACCTATCTGTATCTATCAATGTACCTACCTACCTATGTATCTCTATCTATCTACCTACCTACCTACCTACCTATCTCTATCTATCTACCAACCTACCTATCTCTATCTATCTATCTACCTACCCACCTATGTCTATCTATCTATCTACCTACCTACCTATCTGTATCTATCAATCTACCTACCTACCTATCTCTATCTATCTACCAACCTACCTATCTCTATCTATCTACCTACCTACCTATGTCTATCTATCTATCTACCTACCTACCTATCTGTATCTATCTATCTACCTACCTACCTATCTGTATCTATCTACCTGCCTACCTACGTATCTCTATCTATCTACCTACCTACCTATCGGTATCTATCAATCTACCTACCTACCTATCTCTATCTATCTACCTACCTACCTACCTATCTCTATCAATCTACCTACCTACCTATCTCTATCTATCTATCTACCTACCTACATATCTGTATCTATATATCTACCTACCTACCTATCTGTACCTACCTATCTGTATCTCTATCTATCAATCTATCTTCCCACCTATCTGTATCTATATATCTACCTACCTACCTATCTATCTCTATCTATCTATCTACCTACCTACCTATCTCTATCTATCTATCTACCTACCTACCTATCTCTATCTATCTACCTACCTACCTATCTGTATCTATCAATCTACCTACCTACCTATCTCTATCTATCTACCTACCTACCTACCTATCAATATCTATCAATCTACCTACCTACCTATCTCTATCTATCTACCTACCTACCTATCTCTATCTATCTATCTACCTACCTACCTATCTGTCTCTATCTATCTACCTACCTACCTATCTCTATTTATCAATCTACCTAGCTACCTATCTCTATCTATCTATCTACCTACCTACATATCTGTATCTATATATCTACCTACCTACCTATCTATCTCTATCTATCTATCTACCTACCTACCTATCTCTATCTATCTATCTACCTACCTACCTATCTGTATCTATCAATATACCTACCTACCTATCTCTATCTATCTATCTACCTATCTCTATCAATCTACCTACCTACCTATCTCTATCTATCTACCTACCTACCTACCTACATATCTGTATCTATATATCTACCTACCTACATATCTGTATCTATATATCTACCTACCTACCTATCTCTATCTATCAATCTACCTACCTACCTATCTCTATCTATCTATCTACCTATCTACCTATCTCTATCTATCTACCTACCTACCTATCTCTACCTATCTATCTACCTACCTACCTATCTGTATCTATCTATCTACCTACCTACCTATCTGTATCTATCAATCTACCTACCTACCTATCTCTATCTATCAATCTACCTACCTACCTATCTCTATCTATCTATCTATCTACCTACCCACCTATCTGTATCTATCAATCTACCTACCTACCTATCTCTATCTACCTACCTACCTATCTGTCTCTATCAATCTACCTACCTACCTACCTATCTGTATCTATCAATCTACCTACCTACCTATCTCTATCTATCTATCTACCTACCTACCTATCTGTATCTATCTATCTACCTACCTACCTATCTGTATCTATCTATCTACCTACCTACCTATCTGTATCTATCAATCTACCTATCTACCTATCTTTATCTATCAATCTACCTACCTACCTATCTCTATCTATCTATCTATCTACCTACCCACCTATCTGTATTTATCTATCTACCGACCTACCTATCTCTATCTATCTATCTACCTACCTACCTATCTCTATCTATCTATCTACCTACCTACCTATCTGTATCTATATATCTACCTACCTACCTATCTGTATCTATCTATCTACCTATCTACCTATCTCTAACTATCAATCTACCTACCTACCTATCTCTATCTATCTATCTACCTTCCCACCTATATGTATTTATCTATCTACCTACCTATCTGTATCTATCAATCTACCTATCTACCTGTCTCTATCTATCAATCTACCTACCTACCTATCTGTATCTATCAATCTACCTACCTACCTATCTCTATCTATCTATCTACCTACCTACCTATCTCTATCTATCAATCTACCTACCTACCTATCTCTATCTATCTATCTACCTACCCTCCTATCTGTATTTATCTATCTACCTACATATCTGTATCTATATACCTACCTACCTACCTACCTATCTCTATCTATCTACCTACCTACCTACCTATCTCTATCTATCAATCTACCTACCTACCTATCTGTATCTATCTATCTACCTACCTACCTATCTGTATTTATCTACCTGCCTACCTACGTATCTCTATCTATCTATCTACCTACCTACCTATCTGTATCTATCAATCTACCTACCTACCTATCTCTATCTATCTACCTACCTACCTACCTACCTATCTCTATCAATCTACCTACCTACCTATCTCTATCTATCAATCTACCTACCTACATATCTGTATCTATATATCTACCTACCTACCTATCTATCTATCTCTATCTATCTATCTATCTACCTACCTACCTATCTCTATCTATCTATCTACCTACCTACCTATCTCTATCTATCTACCTACCTACCTATCTGTATCTATCTATCTACCTACCTACCTATCTGTCTCTATCAATGTACCTACCTACCTATGTATCTCTATCTATCTATCTACCTACCTACCTACCTATCTCTATCTATCTACCAACCTACCTATCTCTATCTATCTATCTACCTACCTACCTATGTCTATCTATCTATCTACCTACCTACCTATCTGTATCTATCAATCTACCTACCTACCTATCTCTATCTATCTACCAACCTACCTATCTCTATCTATCTACCTACCTACCTATGTCTATCTATCTATCTACCTACCTACCTATCTGTATCTATCTATCTACCTACCTACCTATCTGTATCTATCTACCTGCCTACCTACGTATCTCTATCTATCTATCTACCTACCTACCTATCTGTATCTATCAATCTACCTACCTACCTATCTCTATCTATCTACCTACCTACCTATCTCTATCAATCTACCTACCTACCTATCTCTATCTATCTATCTACCTACCTACATATCTGTATCTATATATCTACCTACCTACCTATCTATCTCTATCTATCTATCTACCTACCTACCTATCTCTATCTATCAATCTACCTAGCTACCTATCTCTATCTATCTATCTACCTACCTACATATCTGTATCTATATATCTACCTACCTACCTATCTATCTCTATCTATCTATCTACCTACCTACCTATCTCTATCTATCTATCTACCTACCTACCTATCTGTATCTATCAATATACCTACCTACCTATCTCTATCTATCTATCTACCTATCTCTATCAATCTACCTACCTACCTATCTCTATCTATCTACCTACCTACCTACCTACATATCTGTATCTATATATCTACCTACCTACATATCTGTATCTATATATCTACCTACCTACCTATCTCTATCTATCAATCTACCTACCTACCTATCTCTATCTATCTATCTACCTATCTACCTATCTCTATCTATCTATCTACCTACCTACCTATCTCTACCTATCTATCTACCTACCTACCTATCTGTATCTATCTATCTACCTACCTACCTATCTGTATCTATCAATCTACCTACCTACCTATCTCTATCTATCAATCTACCTACCTACCTACCTATCTCTATCTATCTATCTACCTACCCACCTATCTGTATCTATCAATCTACCTACCTACCTATGTCTATCTATCTACCTACCTACCTATCTGTCTCTATCAATCTACCTACCTACCTACCTATCTCTATCTATCAATCTACCTACCTACCTATCTGTATCTATCTATCTACCTACCTACCTATCTGTATCTATCAATCTACCTACCTACCTATCTCTATCTATCTATCTACCTACCTACATATCTGTATCTATATATCTACCTACCTACCTATCTGTATCTATCTATCTACCTACCTACATATCTGTATCTATATATCTACCTACCTACCTATCTCTAACTATCAATCTACCTACCTACCTATCTCTATCTATCTATCTACCTACCCACCTATCTGTATTTATCTATCTACCTACCTATCTGTATCTATCTACCTACCTACCTACCTATCTCTATCTATCTACCTACCTACCTATCTGTATCTATCTATCTACCTACCTACCTATCTGTATCTATATATCTACCTACCTACCTATCTGTATCTATCTATCTACCTATCTACCTATCTCTAACTATCAATCTACCTACCTACCTATCTCTATCTATCTATCTACCTTCCCACCTATCTGTATTTATCTATCTACCTACCTATCTGTATCTATCAATCTACCTATCTACCTGTCTCTATCTATCAATCTACCTACCTACCTATCTGTATCTATCAATCTACCTACCTACCTATCTCTATCTATCTATCTACCTACCTACCTATCTGTATCTATCTACCTACCTACCTACCTATCTGTATCTATATATCTACCTACCTACCTATCTCTATCTATCTATCTACCTATCTACCTATCTCTAACTATCAATCTACCTACCTACCTATCTCTATCTATCTATCTACCTTCCCACCTATCTGTATTTATCTATCTACCTACCTATCTGTATCTATCAATCTACCTATCTACCTGTCTCTATCTATCTATCTACCTACCCACCTATCTGTATTTATCTATCTACCTACCTACCTATCTCTATCTATCTATCTACCTACCTACCTATCTCTATCTATCTATCTACCTACCTACCTATCTGTATCTATATATCTACCTACCTACCTATCTGTATCTATCTATCTACCTATCTACCTATCTCTAACTATCAATCTACCTACCTACCTATCTCTATCTATCTATCTACCTACCCACCTATCTGTATTTATCTATCTACCTACCTATCTGTATCTATCTACCTACCTACCTACCTATCTCTATCTATCTACCTACCTACCTATCTGTATCTATCTATCTACCTACCTACCTATCTGTATCTATATATCTACCTACCTACCTATCTGTATCTATCTATCTACCTATCTACCTATCTCTAACTATCAATCTACCTACCTACCTATCTCTATCTATCTATCTACCTTCCCACCTATCTGTATTTATCTATCTACCTACCTATCTGTATCTATCAATCTACCTATCTACCTGTCTCTATCTATCAATCTACCTACCTACCTATCTGTATCTATCAATCTACCTACCTACCTATCTCTATCTATCTATCTACCTACCTACCTATCTGTATCTATCTATCTACCTATCTACCTATCTCTAACTATCAATCTACCTACCTACCTATCTCTATCTATCTATCTACCTACCCATCTATCTGTATTTATCTATCTACCTACCTATCTGTATCTATCTACCTACCTACCTACCTATCTCTATCTATCTACCTACCTACCTATCTCTATCTATCAATCTACATACCTACCCATCTCTATCTATCAATCTACCTACCTACCTATCTCTATCTATCTATCTACCTACCTACATATCTGTATCTATATATCTACCTACCTACCTATCTCTATCTATCAATCTACCTACCTACCTATCTCTATCTATCTATCTACCTACCTACCTATCTGTATCTATATATCTACCTACCTACCTATCTGTATCTATCAATCTACTACCTACCTATCTCTATCTATCAATCTACCTACCTACCTATCTGTATCTATCTATCTACCTACCTACCTATCTGTATCTATCAATCTACCTACCTACCTATCTCTATCTATCTATCTACCTACCTACATATCTGTATCTATTTTTCTACCTACCTACCTATCTGTATCTATCTATCTACCTATCTACCTATCTCTATCTATCAATCTACCTACCTACCTATCTCTATCTATCTATCTACCTACCCACCTATCTGTATTTATCTATCTACCTACATATCTGTATCTATATATCTACCTACCTACCTATCTCTATCTATCTACCTACCTATCTACCTATCTCTATCTATCAATCTACCTACCTACCTATCTGTATCTATCTATCTACCTACCTACTTATCTGTATCTATCAATCTACCTACCTACCTATCTGTATCTATATATCTACTTACCTACCTATCTGTATCTATCTATCTACCTACCTACCTATCTGTATCTATCTACCTGCCTACCTACGTATCTCTATCTATCTATCTATCTACCTACCTACCTATCTGTATCTATCAATCTACCTACCTACCTATCTCTATCTATCTATCTACCTACCTACCTACCTATCTCTATCAATCTACCTACCTACCTATCTCTATCTATCTATCTACCTACCTACATATCTGTATCTATATATCTACCTACCTACCTATCTATCTCTATCTATCTATCTACATACCTACCTATCTCTATCTATCTATCTACCTACCTACCTATCTCTATCTATCTACCTACCTACCTATCTGTATCTATCAATCTACCTACCTACCTATCTCTATCTATCTACCTACCTACCTACCTATCTCTATCTATCAATCTACCTACCTACCTATCTCTATCTATCTACCTACCTACCTACCTATCTCTATCTATCAATCTACCTACCTACCTATCTGTATCTATCTATCTACCTACCTACCTATCTGTATCTATCAATCTACCTACCTAGCTATCTCTATCTATCTATCTACCTACCTACATATCTGTATCTATATATCTACCTACCTACCTATCTCTATCTATCAATCTACCTAGCTACCTATCTCTATCTATCTATCTACCTACCTACCTATCTGTATCTATATATCTACCTACCTACCTATATGTATCTATCAATCTACCTACCTACCTATCTCTATCTATCAATCTACCTACCTACATATCTGTATCTATCTATCTACCTACCTACCTACCTATCTGTCTCTATCAATGTACCTACCTACCTATGTATCTCTATCTATCTATCTACCTACCTACCTACCTATCTCTATCTATCTTCCTACCTACCTATCTCTATCTATCTATCTACCTACCTACCTATGTCTATCTATCTATCTACCTACCTACCTATCTCTATCTACCTACCTACCTACCTACCTATCTCTATCTATCAATCTACCTACCTACCTATCTGTATCTATCTATCTACCTACCTACCTATCTGTATCTATCAATCTACCTACCTAGCTATCTCTATCTATCTACCTACCTACATATCTGTATCTATATATCTACCTACCTACCTATCTCTATCTATCAATCTACCTAGCTACCTATCTCTATCTATCTATCTACCTACCTACCTATCTGTATCTATATATCTACCTACCTACCTATCTGTATCTATCAATCTACCTACCTACCTATCTCTATCTATCTATCTACCTACCCACCTATGTCTATCTATCTATCTACCTACCTACCTATCTGTATCTATCAATCTACCTACCTACCTATCTCTATCTATCTACCAACCTACCTATCTCTATCTATCTACCTACCTACCTATGTCTATCTATCTATCTACCTACCTACCTATCTGTATCTATCTATCTACCTACCTACCTATCTGTATCTATCTACCTGCCTACCTACGTATCTCTATCTATCTACCTACCTACCTATCGGTATCTATCAATCTACCTACCTACCTATCTCTATCTATCTACCTACCTACCTACCTATCTCTATCAATCTACCTACCTACCTATCTCTATCTATCTATCTACCTACCTACATATCTGTATCTATATATCTACCTACCTACCTATCTGTACCTACCTATCTGTATCTCTATCTATCAATCTATCTTCCCACCTATCTGTATCTATATATCTACCTACCTACCTATCTATCTCTATCTATCTATCTACCTACCTACCTATCTCTATCTATCTATCTACCTACCTACCTATCTCTATCTATCTACCTACCTACCTATCTGTATCTATCAATCTACCTACCTACCTATCTCTATCTATCTACCTACCTACCTACCTATCAATATCTATCAATCTACCTACCTACCTATCTCTATCTATCTACCTACCTACCTATCTCTATCTATCTATCTACCTACCTACCTATCTGTCTCTATCTATCTACCTACCTACCTATCTCTATTTATCAATCTACCTAGCTACCTATCTCTATCTATCTATCTACCTACCTACATATCTGTATCTATATATCTACCTACCTACCTATCTATCTCTATCTATCTATCTACCTACCTACCTATCTCTATCTATCTATCTACCTACCTACCTATCTGTATCTATCAATATACCTACCTACCTATCTCTATCTATCTATCTACCTATCTCTATCAATCTACCTACCTACCTATCTCTATCTATCTACCTACCTACCTACCTACATATCTGTATCTATATATCTACCTACCTACATATCTGTATCTATATATCTACCTACCTACCTATCTCTATCTATCAATCTACCTACCTACCTATCTCTATCTATCTATCTACCTATCTACCTATCTCTATCTATCTACCTACCTACCTATCTCTACCTATCTATCTACCTACCTACCTATCTGTATCTATCTATCTACCTACCTACCTATCTGTATCTATCAATCTACCTACCTACCTATCTCTATCTATCAATCTACCTACCTACCTATCTCTATCTATCTATCTATCTACCTACCCACCTATCTGTATCTATCAATCTACCTACCTACCTATCTCTATCTACCTACCTACCTATCTGTCTCTATCAATCTACCTACCTACCTACCTATCTGTATCTATCAATCTACCTACCTACCTATCTCTATCTATCTATCTACCTACCTACCTATCTGTATCTATCTATCTACCTACCTACCTATCTGTATCTATCTATCTACCTACCTACCTATCTGTATCTATCAATCTACCTATCTACCTATCTTTATCTATCAATCTACCTACCTACCTATCTCTATCTATCTATCTATCTACCTACCCACCTATCTGTATTTATCTATCTACCGACCTACCTATCTCTATCTATCTATCTACCTACCTACCTATCTCTATCTATCTATCTACCTACCTACCTATCTGTATCTATATATCTACCTACCTACCTATCTGTATCTATCTATCTACCTATCTACCTATCTCTAACTATCAATCTACCTACCTACCTATCTCTATCTATCTATCTACCTTCCCACCTATATGTATTTATCTATCTACCTACCTATCTGTATCTATCAATCTACCTATCTACCTGTCTCTATCTATCAATCTACCTACCTACCTATCTGTATCTATCAATCTACCTACCTACCTATCTCTATCTATCTATCTACCTACCTACCTATCTCTATCTATCAATCTACCTACCTACCTATCTCTATCTATCTATCTACCTACCCTCCTATCTGTATTTATCTATCTACCTACATATCTGTATCTATATACCTACCTACCTACCTACCTATCTCTATCTATCTACCTACCTACCTACCTATCTCTATCTATCAATCTACCTACCTACCTATCTGTATCTATCTATCTACCTACCTACCTATCTGTATCTATCAATCTACCTACCTAGCTATCTCTATCTATCTATCTACCTACCTACATATCTGTATCTATATATCTACCTACCTACCTATCTCTATCTATCAATCTACCTAGCTACCTATCTCTATCTATCTATCTACCTACCTACCTATCTGTATCTATATATCTACCTACCTACCTATCTGTATCTATCAATCTACCTACCTACCTATCTCTATCTATCAATCTACCTACCTACCTATCTGTATCTATCTATCTACCTACCTACCTATCTGTATCTATCAATCTACCTACCTACCTATCTCTATCTATCTATCTACCTACCTACATATCTGTATCTATCTATCTACCTACCTACCTATCTGTATCTATCTATCTACCTATCTACCTATCTCTATCAATCTACCTACCTACCTATCTCTATCTATCTATCTATCTACCTACCCACCTATCTGTATTTATCTATCTACCTACATATCTGTATCTATATATCTACCTACCTACCTATCTCTATCTATCTACCTACCTACCTACCTATCTCTATCTATCAATCTACCTACCTACCTATCTGTATCTATCTATCTACCTACCTACCTATCTGTATCTATCAATCTACCTACCTACCTATCTGTATCTATCAATCTACCTACCTACCTATCTGTATCTATATATCTACTTACCTACCTATCTGTATCTATCTATCTACCTACCTACCTATCTGTATCTATCTACCTGCCTACCTACGTATCTCTATCTATCTATCTACCTACCTACCTATCTGTATCTATCAATCTACCTACCTACCTATCTCTATCTATCTATCTATCTACCTACCTACCTACCTATCTCTATCAATCTACCTACCTACCTATCTCTATCTATCTATCTACCTACCTACATATCTGTATCTATATATCTACCTACCTACCTATCTATCTCTATCTATCTATCTACCTACCTACCTATCTCTATCTATCTATCTACCTACCTAACTATCTCTATCTATCTACCTACCTACCTATCTGTATCTATCAATCTACCTACCTACCTATCTCTATCTATCAATCTACCTACCTACCTATCTCTATCTATCTATCTACCTACCCACCTATCTGTATCTATCAATCTACCTACCTACCTATCTCTATCTATCTACCTACCTACCTATCTGTCTCTATCAATCTACCTACCTACCTACCTATCTCTATCTATCAATCTACCTACCTACCTATCTGTATCTATCTATCTACCTACCTACCTATCTGTATCTATCAATCTACCTACCTACCTATCTCTATCTATCTATCTACCTACCTACCTATCTGTATCTATATATCTACCTACCTACCTATCTCTATCTATCTATCTACCTATCTACCTATCTCTAACTATCAATCTACCTACCTACCTATCTCTATCTATCTATCTACCTTCCCACCTATCTGTATTTATCTATCTACCTACCTATCTGTATCTATCAATCTACCTATCTACCTGTCTCTATCTATCTATCTACCTACCCACCTATCTGTATTTATCTATCTACCTACCTACCTATCTCTATCTATCTATCTACCTACCTACCTATCTCTATCTATCTATCTACCTACCTACCTATCTGTATCTATATATCTACCTACCTACCTATCTGTATCTATCTATCTACCTATCTACCTATCTCTAACTATCAATCTACCTACCTACCTATCTCTATCTATCTATCTACCTACCCACCTATCTGTATTTATCTATCTACCTACCTATCTGTATCTATCTACCTACCTACCTACCTATCTCTATCTATCTACCTACCTACCTATCTGTATCTATCTATCTACCTACCTACCTATCTGTATCTATATATCTACCTACCTACCTATCTCTATCTATCTATCTACCTATCTACCTATCTCTAACTATCAATCTACCTACCTACCTATCTCTATCTATCTATCTACCTTCCCACCTATCTGTATTTATCTATCTACCTACCTATCTGTATCTATCAATCTACCTATCTACCTGTCTCTATCTATCTATCTACCTACCCACCTATCTGTATTTATCTATCTACCTACCTACCTATCTCTATCTATCTATCTACCTACCTACCTATCTCTATCTATCTATCTACCTACCTACCTATCTGTATCTATATATCTACCTACCTACCTATCTGTATCTATCTATCTACCTATCTACCTATCTCTAACTATCAATCTACCTACCTACCTATCTCTATCTATCTATCTACCTACCCACCTATCTGTATTTATCTATCTACCTACCTATCTGTATCTATCTACCTACCTACCTACCTATCTCTATCTATCTACCTACCTACCTATCTGTATCTATCTATCTACCTACCTACCTATCTGTATCTATATATCTACCTACCTACCTATCTGTATCTATCTATCTACCTATCTACCTATCTCTAACTATCAATCTACCTACCTACCTATCTCTATCTATCTATCTACCTTCCCACCTATCTGTATTTATCTATCTACCTACCTATCTGTATCTATCAATCTACCTATCTACCTGTCTCTATCTATCAATCTACCTACCTACCTATCTGTATCTATCAATCTACCTACCTACCTATCTCTATCTATCTATCTACCTACCTACCTATCTGTATCTATCTATCTACCTATCTACCTATCTCTAACTATCAATCTACCTACCTACCTATCTCTATCTATCTATCTACCTACCCATCTATCTGTATTTATCTATCTACCTACCTATCTGTATCTATCTACCTACCTACCTACCTATCTCTATCTATCTACCTACCTACCTATCTCTATCTATCAATCTACATACCTACCCATCTCTATCTATCAATCTACCTACCTACCTATCTCTATCTATCTATCTACCTACCTACATATCTGAATCTATATATCTACCTACCTACCTATCTCTATCTATCAATCTACCTACCTACCTATCTCTATCTATCTATCTACCTACCTACCTATCTGTATCTATATATCTACCTACCTACCTATCTGTATCTATCAATCTACCTACCTACCTATCTCTATCTATCAATCTACCTACCTACCTATCTGTATCTATCTATCTACCTACCTACCTATCTGTATCTATCAATCTACCTACCTACCTATCTCTATCTATCTATCTACCTACCTACATATCTGTATCTATCTATCTACCTACCTACCTATCTGTATCTATCAATCTACCTACCTACCTATCTCTATCTATCTATCTACCTACCTACCTATCTCTATCTATCAATCTACCTACCTACCTATCTCTATCTATCTATCTACCTACCCTCCTATCTGTATTTATCTATCTACCTACATATCTGTATCTATATACCTACCTACCTACCTACCTATCTCTATCTATCTACCTACCTACCTACCTATCTCTATCTATCAATCTACCTACCTACCTATCTGTATCTATCTATCTACCTACCTACCTATCTGTATCTATCAATCTACCTACCTAGCTATCTCTATCTATCTATCTACCTACCTACATATCTGTATCTATATATCTACCTACCTACCTATCTCTATCTATCAATCTACCTAGCTACCTATCTCTATCTATCTATCTACCTACCTACCTATCTGTATCTATATATCTACCTACCTACCTATCTGTATCTATCAATCTACCTACCTACCTATCTCTATCTATCAATCTACCTACCTACCTATCTGTATCTATCTATCTACCTACCTACCTATCTGTATCTATCAATCTACCTACCTACCTATCTCTATCTATCTATCTACCTACCTACATATCTGTATCTATCTATCTACCTACCTACCTATCTGTATCTATCTATCTACCTATCTACCTATCTCTATCAATCTACCTACCTACCTATCTCTATCTATCTATCTATCTACCTACCCACCTATCTGTATTTATCTATCTACCTACATATCTGTATCTATATATCTACCTACCTACCTATCTCTATCTATCTACCTACCTACCTACCTATCTCTATCTATCAATCTACCTACCTACCTATCTGTATCTATCTATCTACCTACCTACCTATCTGTATCTATCAATCTACCTACCTACCTATCTGTATCTATCAATCTACCTACCTACCTATCTGTATCTATATATCTACTTACCTACCTATCTGTATCTATCTATCTACCTACCTACCTATCTGTATCTATCTACCTGCCTACCTACGTATCTCTATCTATCTATCTACCTACCTACCTATCTGTATCTATCAATCTACCTACCTACCTATCTCTATCTATCTATCTACCTACCTACCTACCTATCTCTATCAATCTACCTACCTACCTATCTCTATCTATCTATCTACCTACCTACATATCTGTATCTATATATCTACCTACCTACCTATCTATCTCTATCTATCTATCTACCTACCTACCTATCTCTATCTATCTATCTACCTACCTACCTATCTCTATCTATCTACCTACCTACCTATCTGTATCTATCAATCTACCTACCTACCTATCTCTATCTATCAATCTACCTACCTACCTATCTCTATCTATCTATCTACCTACCCACCTATCTGTATCTATCAATCTACCTACCTACCTATCTCTATCTATCTACCTACCTACCTATCTGTCTCTATCAATCTACCTACCTACCTACCTATCTCTATCTATCAATCTACCTACCTACCTATCTGTATCTATCTATCTACCTACCTACCTATCTGTATCTATCAATCTACCTACCTACCTATCTCTATCTATCTATCTACCTACCTACATATCTGTATCTATATATCTACCTACCTACCTATCTCTATCTATCTATCTACCTATCTACCTATCTCTAACTATCAATCTACCTACCTACCTATCTCTATCTATCTATCTACCTTCCCACCTATCTGTATTTATCTATCTACCTACCTATCTGTATCTATCAATCTACCTATCTACCTGTCTCTATCTATCTATCTACCTACCCACCTATCTGTATTTATCTATCTACCTACCTACCTATCTCTATCTATCTATCTACCTACCTACCTATCTCTATCTATCTATCTACCTACCTACCTATCTGTATCTATATATCTACCTACCTACCTATCTGTATCTATCTATCTACCTATCTACCTATCTCTAACTATCAATCTACCTACCTACCTATCTCTATCTATCTATCTACCTACCCACCTATCTGTATTTATCTATCTACCTACCTATCTGTATCTATCTACCTACCTACCTACCTATCTCTATCTATCTACCTACCTACCTATCTGTATCTATCTATCTACCTACCTACCTATCTGTATCTATATATCTACCTACCTACCTATCTCTATCTATCTATCTACCTATCTACCTATCTCTAACTATCAATCTACCTACCTACCTATCTCTATCTATCTATCTACCTTCCCACCTATCTGTATTTATCTATCTACCTACCTATCTGTATCTATCAATCTACCTATCTACCTGTCTCTATCTATCTATCTACCTACCCACCTATCTGTATTTATCTATCTACCTACCTACCTATCTCTATCTATCTATCTACCTACCTACCTATCTCTATCTATCTATCTACCTACCTACCTATCTGTATCTATATATCTACCTACCTACCTATCTGTATCTATCTATCTACCTATCTACCTATCTCTAACTATCAATCTACCTACCTACCTATCTCTATCTATCTATCTACCTACCCACCTATCTGTATTTATCTATCTACCTACCTATCTGTATCTATCTACCTACCTACCTACCTATCTCTATCTATCTACCTACCTACCTATCTGTATCTATCTATCTACCTACCTACCTATCTGTATCTATATATCTACCTACCTACCTATCTGTATCTATCTATCTACCTATCTACCTATCTCTAACTATCAATCTACCTACCTACCTATCTCTATCTATCTATCTACCTTCCCACCTATCTGTATTTATCTATCTACCTACCTATCTGTATCTATAAATCTACCTATCTACCTGTCTCTATCTATCAATCTACCTACCTACCTATCTGTATCTATCAATCTACCTACCTACCTATCTCTATCTATCTATCTACCTACCTACCTATCTGTATCTATCTATCTACCTATCTACCTATCTCTAACTATCAATCTACCTACCTACCTATCTCTATCTATCTATCTACCTTCCCACCTATCTGTATTTATCTATCTACCTACCTATCTGTATCTATAAATCTACCTATCTACCTATCTCTATCTATCAATCTACATACCTACCCATCTCTATCTATCAATCTACCTACCTACCTATCTCTATCTATCTATCTACCTACCTACATATCTGAATCTATATATCTACCTACCTACCTATCTCTATCTATCAATCTACCTACCTACCTATCTCTATCTATCTATCTACCTACCTACCTATCTGTATCTATATATCTACCTACCTACCTATCTGTATCTATCAATCTACCTACCTACCTATCTCTATCTATCAATCTACCTACCTACCTATCTGTATCTATCTATCTACCTACCTACCTATCTGTATCTATCAATCTACCTACCTACCTATCTCTATCTATCTATCTACCTACCTACATATCTGTATCTATCTATCTACCTACCTACCTATCTGTATCTATCTATCTACCTATCTACCTATCTCTATCTATCAATCTACCTACCTACCTATCTCTATCTATCTATCTATCTACCTACCCACCTATCTGTATTTATCTATCTACCTATATATCTGTATCTATATATCTACCTACCTACCTATCTCTATCTATCTACCTACCTATCTACCTATCTCTATCTATCAATCTACCTACCTACCTATCTGTATCTATCTATCTACCTACCTACCTATCTGTATCTATCAATCTACCTACCTACCTATCTGTATCTATATATCTACTTACCTACCTATCTGTATCTATCTATCTACCTACCTACCTATCTGTATCTATCTACCTGCCTACCTACGTATCTCTATCTATCTATCTATCTACCTACCTACCTATCTGTATCTATCAATCTACCTACCTACCTATCTCTATCTATCTATCTACCTACCTACCTACCTATCTCTATCAATCTACCTACCTACCTATCTCTATCTATCTATCTACCTACCTACATATCTGTATCTATATATCTACCTACCTACCTATCTATCTCTATCTATCTATCTACATACCTACCTATCTCTATCTATCTATCTACCTACCTACCTATCTCTATCTATCTACCTACCTACCTATCTGTATCTATCAATCTACCTACCTACCTATCTCTATCTATCTACCTACCTACCTACCTATCTCTATCTATCAATCTACCTACCTACCTATCTCTATCTATCTACCTACCTACCTACCTATCTCTATCTATCAATCTACCTACCTACCTATCTGTATCTATCTATCTACCTACCTACCTATCTGTATCTATCAATCTACCTACCTAGCTATCTCTATCTATCTACCTACCTACATATCTGTATCTATATATCTACCTACCTACCTATCTCTATCTATCAATCTACCTAGCTACCTATCTCTATCTATCTATCTACCTACCTACCTATCTGTATCTATATATCTACCTACCTACCTATATGTATCTATCAATCTACCTACCTACCTATCTCTATCTATCAATCTACCTACCTACATATCTGTATCTATCTATCTACCTACCTACCTATCTGTCTCTATCAATGTACCTACCTACCTATGTATCTCTATCTATCTATCTACCTACCTACCTACCTATCTCTATCTATCTTCCTACCTACCTATCTCTATCTATCTATCTACCTACCTACCTATGTCTATCTATCTATCTACCTACCTACCTATCTCTATCTACCTACCTACCTACCTACCTATCTCTATCTATCAATCTACCTACCTACCTATCTGTATCTATCTATCTACCTACCTACCTATCTGTATCTATCAATCTACCTACCTAGCTATCTCTATCTATCTACCTACCTACATATCTGTATCTATATATCTACCTACCTACCTATCTCTATCTATCAATCTACCTAGCTACCTATCTCTATCTATCTATCTACCTACCTACCTATCTGTATCTATATATCTACCTACCTACCTATCTGTATCTATCAATCTACCTACCTACCTATCTCTATCTATCAATCTACCTACCTACATATCTGTATCTATCTATCTACCTACCTACCTATCTGTATCTATCTATCTACCTATCTACCTATCTCTATCTATCAATCTACCTACCTACCTATCTCTATCTATCTATCTATCTATCTATCTATCTATCTATCTATCTATCTATCTATCTATCTATCTATCTATCTACCTACCCACCTATCTGTATTTATCTATCTACCTACATATCTGTATCTATATATCTACCTACCTACCTATCTCTATCTATCTACCTACCTACCTACCTATCTCTATCTATCAATCTACCTACCTACCTATCTGTATCTATCTATCTACCTACCTACCTATCTGTATCTATCAATCTTCCTACCTACCTATCTCTATCTATCTATCTCCCTACCTACATATCTGTATCTATATATCTACCTACCTACCTATCTCTATCTATCAATCTACCTAGCTACCTATCTCTATCTATCAATCTATCTTCCCACCTATCTGTATCTATCTATCTACCTACCTACCTATCTGTATCTATCAATCTACCTACCTACCTATCTGTATCTATCAATGTACCTACCTACCTATGTATCTCTATCTATCTACCTACCTACCTACCTACCTATCTCTATCTATCTACCAACCTACCTATCTCTATCTATCTATCTACCTACCCACCTATGTCTATCTATCTATCTACCTACCTACCTATCTGTATCTATCAATCTACCTACCTACCTATCTCTATCTATCTACCAACCTACCTATCTCTATCTATCTACCTACCTACCTATGTCTACCTATCTATCTACCTACCTACCTATCTGTATCTATCTATCTACCTACCTACCTATCTGTATCTATCTACCTGCCTACCTACGTATCTCTATCTATCTACCTACCTACCTATCTGTATCTATCAATCTACCTACCTACCTATCTCTATCTATCTACCTACCTACCTACCTATCTCTATCAATCTACCTACCTACCTATCTCTATCTATCTATCTACCTACCTACATATCTGTATCTATATATCTACCTACCTACCTATCTGTACCTACCTATCTGTATCTCTATCTATCAATCTATCTTCCCACCTATCTGTATCTATATATCTACCTACCTACCTATCTATCTCTATCTATCTATCTACCTACCTACCTATCTCTATCTATCTATCTACCTACCTACCTATCTCTATCTATCTACCTACCTACCTATCTGTATCTATCAATCTACCTACCTACCTATCTCTATCTATCTACCTACCTACCTACCTATCAATATCTATCAATCTACCTACCTACCTATCTCTATCTATCTACCTACCTACCTATCTCTATCTATCTATCTACCTACCTAACTATCTGTCTCTATCTATCTACCTACCTACCTATCTCTATTTATCAATCTACCTAGCTACCTATCTCTATCTATCTATCTACCTACCTACATATCTGTATCTATATATCTACCTACCTACCTATCTATCTCTATCTATCTATCTACCTACCTACCTATCTCTATCTATCTATCTACCTACCTACCTATCTGTATCTATCAATATACCTACCTACCTATCTCTATCTATCTATCTACCTATCTCTATCAATCTACCTACCTACCTATCTCTATCTATCTACCTACCTACCTACCTACATATCTGTATCTATATATCTACCTACCTACATATCTGTATCTATATATCTACCTACCTACCTATCTCTATCTATCAATCTACCTACCTACCTATCTCTATCTATCTATCTACCTATCTACCTATCTCTATCTATCTATCTACCTACCTACCTATCTCTACCTATCTATCTACCTACCTACCTATCTGTATCTATCTATCTACCTACCTACCTATCTGTATCTATCAATCTACCTACCTACCTATCTCTATCTATCAATCTACCTACCTACCTATCTCTATCTATCTATCTATCTACCTACCCACCTATCTGTATCTATCAATCTACCTACCTACCTATCTCTATCTATCTACCTACCTACCTATCTGTCTCTATCAATCTACCTACCTACCTACCTATCTGTATCTATCAATCTGCCTACCTACCTATCTCTATCTATCTATCTACCTACCTACATATCTGTATCTATATATCTACCTACCTACCTATCTGTATCTATCTATCTACCTACCTACCTATCTGTATCTATCTATCTACCTACCTACCTATCTGTATCTATCAATCTACCTATCTACCTATCTTTATCTATCAATCTACCTACCTACCTATCTCTATCTATCTATCTACCTACCCAACTATCTGTATTTATCTATCTACCTACCTACCTATCTCTATCTATCTATCTACCTACCTACCTATCTCTATCTATCTATGTACCTACCTACCTATCTGTATCTATATATCTACCTACCTACCTATCTGTATCTATCTATCTACCTATCTACCTATCTCTAACTATCAATCTACCTACCTACCTATCTCTATCTATCTATCTACCTTCCCACCTATCTGTATTTATCTATCTACCTACCTATCTGTATCTATCAATCTACCTACCTACCTATCTGTATCTATCAATCTACCTACCTACCTATCTCTATCTATCTATCTACCTACCTACCTATCTCTATCTATCAATCTACCTACCTACCTATCTCTATCTATCTATCTACCTACCCTCCTATCTGTATTTATCTATCTACCTACATATCTGTATCTATATACCTACCTACCTACCTACCTATCTCTATCTATCTACCTACCTACCTACCTATCTCTATCTATCAATCTACCTACCTACCTATCTGTATCTATCTATCTACCTACCTACCTATCTGTATCTATCAATCTACCTACCTAGCTATCTCTATCTATCTATCTACCTACCTACATATCTGTATCTATATATCTACCTACCTACCTATCTCTATCTATCAATCTACCTAGCTACCTATCTCTATCTATCTATCTACCTACCTACCTATCTGTATCTATATATCTACCTACCTACCTATCTGTATCTATCAATCTACCTACCTACCTATCTCTATCTATCAATCTACCTACCTACCTATCTGTATCTATCTATCTACCTACCTACCTATCTGTATCTATCAATCTACCTACCTACCTATCTCTATCTATCTATCTACCTACCTACATATCTGTATCTATCTATCTACCTACCTACCTATCTGTATCTATCTATCTACCTATCTACCTATCTCTATCAATCTACCTACCTACCTATCTCTATCTATCTATCTATCTATCTACCTACCCACCTATCTGTATTTATCTATCTACCTACATATCTGTATCTATATATCTACCTACCTACCTATCTCTATCTATCTACCTACCTACCTACCTATCTCTATCTATCAATCTACCTACCTACCTATCTGTATCTATCTATCTACCTACCTACCTATCTGTATCTATCAATCTACCTACCTACCTATCTGTATCTATCAATCTACCTACCTACCTATCTGTATCTATATATCTACTTACCTACCTATCTGTATCTATCTATCTACCTACCTACCTATCTGTATCTATCTACCTGCCTACCTACGTATCTCTATCTATCTATCTACCTACCTACCTATCTGTATCTATCAATCTACCTACCTACCTATCTCTATCTATCTATCTACCTACCTACCTACCTATCTCTATCAATCTACCTACCTACCTATCTCTATCTATCTATCTACCTACCTACATATCTGTATCTATATATCTACCTACCTACCTATCTATCTCTATCTATCTATCTACCTACCTACCTATCTCTATCTATCTATCTACCTACCTACCTATCTCTATCTATCTACCTACCTACCTATCTGTATCTATCAATCTACCTACCTACCTATCTCTATCTATCTACCTACCTACCTACCTATCTCTATCTATCAATCTACCTACCTACCTATCTCTATCTATCTACCTACCTACCTATCTCTATCTATCTATCTACCTACCTACCTATCTGTCTCTATCAATGTACCTACCTACCTATGTATCTCTATCTATCTATCTACCTACCTACCTACCTATCTCTATCTATCTACCTACCTACCTATCTCTATCTATCTATCTACCTACCTACCTATGTCTATCTATCTATCTACCTACCTACCTATCTCTATCTATCTACCTACCTACCTACCTATCTCTATCTATCAATCTACCTACCTACCTATCTGTATCTATCTATCTACCTACCTACCTATCTGTATCTATCAATCTACCTACCTAGCTATCTCTATCTATCTACCTACCTACATATCTGTATCTATATATCTACCTACCTACCTATCTCTATCTATCAATCTTCCTAGCTACCTATCTCTATCTATCTATCTACCTACCTACCTATCTGTATCTATATATCTACCTACCTACCTATCTGTATCTATCAATCTACCTACCTACCTATCTCTATCTATCAATCTACCTACCTACATATCTGTATCTATCCATCTACCTACCTACCTATCTGTATCTATCTATCTACCTATCTACCTATCTCTATCTATCAATCTACCTACCTACCTATCTCTGTCTATCTATCTATCTATCTATCTATCTACCTACCCACCTATCTGTATTTATCTATCTACCTACATATCTGTATCTATATATCTACCTACCTACCTATCTCTATCTATCTACCTACCTACCTACCTATCTCTATCTATCAATCTACCTACCTACCTATCTGCATCTATCTATCTACCTACCTACCTATCTGTATCTATCAATCTTCCTACCTACCTATCTCTATCTATCTATCTCCCTACCTACATATCTGTATCTATATATCTACCTACCTACCTATCTCTATCTATCTACCTACCTACCTACCTATCTCTATCTATCTACCTGCCTACCTACGTATCTCTATCTATCTATCTACCTACCTACCTATCTGTATCTATCAATCTACCTACCTACCTATCTCTATCTATCTACCTACCTACCTATCTCTATCAATCTACCTACCTACCTATCTCTATCTATCAATCTACCTACCTACATATCTGTATCTATATATCTACCTACCTACCTATCTATCTCTATCTATCTATCTACCTACCTACCTATCTCTATCTATCTATCTACCTACCTACCTATCTCTATCTATCTACCTACCTACCTATCTGTATCTATCAATCTACCTACCTACCTATCTCTATCTATCTACCTACCTACCTACCTATCAATATCTATCAATCTACCTACCTACCTATCTCTATCTATCTACCTACCTACCTATCTCTATCTATCTACCTACCTACCTACCTATCTGTCTCTATCAATGTACCTACCTACCTATGTATCTCTATCTATCTATCTACCTACCTACCTACCTATCTCTATCTATCTACCAACCTACCTATCTCTATCTATCTATCTACCTACCTACCTATGTCTATCTATCTATCTACCTACCTACCTATCTGTATCTATCAATCTACCTACCTACCTATCTCTATCTATCTACCAACCTACCTATCTCTATCTATCTACCTACCTACCTATGTCTATCTATCTATCTACCTACCTACCTATCTGTATCTATCTATCTACCTACCTACCTATCTGTATCTATCTACCTGCCTACCTACGTATCTCTATCTATCTATCTACCTACCTACCTATCTGTATCTATCAATCTACCTACCTACCTATCTCTATCTATCTACCTACCTACCTACCTATCTCTATCAATCTACCTACCTACCTATCTCTATCTATCTATCTACCTACCTACATATCTGTATCTATATATCTACCTACCTACCTATCTATCTCTATCTATCTATCTACCTACCTACCTATCTCTATCTATCAATCTACCTAGCTACCTATCTCTATCTATCTATCTACCTACCTACATATCTGTATCTATCTATCTACCTACCTACCTATCTGTATCTATCTATCTACCTATCTACCTATCTCTATCTATCAATCTAGCTACCTACCTATCTCTATCTATCTATCTATCTACCTACCCACCTATCTGTATTTATCTATCTACCTACATATCTGTATCTATATATCTACCTACCTACCTATCTCTATCTATCTACCTACCTACCTACCTATCTCTATCTATCAATCTACCTACCTACCTATCTGTATCTATCTATCTACCTACCTACCTATCTGTATCTATCAATCTACCTACCTACCTATCTCTATCTATCTATCTCCCTACCTACATATCTGTATCTATATATCTACCTACCTACCTATCTCTATCTATCAATCTACCTACCTACCTATGTCTATCTATCAATCTATCTTCCCACCTATCTGTATCTATCTATCTACCTACCTACCTACCTATCTGTATCTATCAATCTACCTACCTACCTTTCTGTATCTATATATCTACTTACCTACCTATCTGTATCTATCTATCTACCTACCTACCTATCTGTATCTATCTACCTGCCTACCTACGTATCTCTATCTATCTATCTACCTACCTACCTATCTGTATCTATCAATCTACCTACCTACCTATCTCTATCTATCTACCTACCTACCTACCTATCTCTATCAATCTACCTACCTACCTATCTCTATCTATCTATCTACCTACCTACATATCTGTATCTATATATCTACCTACCTACCTACCTATCTATCTCTATCTATCTACCTACCTACCTATCTCTATCTATCAATCTACCTACCTACCTATCTCTATCTATCTATCTACCTACCTACATATCTGTATCTATATATCTACCTACCTACCTATCTATCTCTATCTATCTATCTACCTACCTACCTATGTCTATCTATCTATCTACCTACCTACCTATCTGTATCTATCAATATACCTACCTACCTATCTCTATCTATCTATCTACCTACCTACCTATCTCTATCAATCTACCTACCTACCTATCTCTATCTATCTACCTACCTACCTACCTACATATCTGTATCTATATATCTACCCACCTACATATATGTATCTATATATCTACCTACCTACCTATCTCTATCTATCAATCTACCTACCTCCCTATCTCTATCTATCTATCTACCTATCTACCTATCTCTATCTATCTATCTACCTACCTACCTATCTCTACCTATCTATCTACCTACCTACCTATCTGTATCTATCTATCTACCTACCTACCTATCTGTATCTATCAATCTACCTACCTACCTATGTCTATCTATCAATCTACCTACCTACCTATCTCTATCTATCTATCTACCTACCCACCTATCTGTATCTATCAATCTACCTACCTACCTATCTCTATCTATCTACCTACCTACCTATCTGTCTCTATCAATCTACCTACCTAGCTACCTATCTCTATCTATCAATCTACCTACCTAACTATCTGTATCTATCTATCTACCTACCTACCTATCTGTATCTATCAATCTACCTACCTACCTATATCTATCTATCTACCTACCTACATATCTGTATCTATATATCTACCTACCTACCTATCTGTATCTATCTATCTACCTACCTACCTATCTGTATCTATCTATCTACCTACCTACCTATCTGTATCTATCAATCTACCTATCTACCTATCTTTATCTATCAATCTACCTACCTACCTATCTCTATCTATCTATCTACCTACCCACCTATCTGTATTTATCTATCTACCTACCTACCTATCTCTATCTATCTATCTACCTACCTACCTATCTCTATCTATCTATCTACCTACCTACCTATCTGTATCTATATATCTACCTACCTACCTATCTGTATCTATCTATCTACCTATCTACCTATCTCTAACTATCAATCTACCTACCTACCTATCTCTATCTATCTATCTACCTACCCACCTATCTGTATTTATCTATATACCTACCTACCTACCTATCTCTATCTATCTACCTACCTACCTATCTCTATCTATCAATCTACCTACCTACCTATCTGTATCTATCTATCTACCTACCTACCTATCTCTATCTATATATCTACTTACCTACCTATCTCTATCTATCAATCTACCTAGCTACCTATCTCTATCTATCTATCTACCTACCTACCTATCTGTATCTATATATCTACCTACCTACCTATCTGTATCTAATAAAAAGAAAAAGAAAAAAAAATAAAAATAATAAAAAAAAAATAAAAATAAAAGAAAAAAAAAAAAAGAAGACAGAACTCTTGGAATAATTCTTCCAACAGGAATCCTTTATTAAGAGAAAATGGTTGCAGGCATGCTAGACAGGACTTGGGGTTCAAGCTCTCCCATTCAAGGTTTTAAGGGGTTCCCCAGTAGTCCCACCCAATCAACCCCCCTTCCAGTGATAGTTTCAAGTATCACAATTCCATCCCCTTTCTTCTTCCGTCTGGATGGAGACTTCAGATAACTACATGAAAGGCAATTACTCTTCTTTGATATGCTAACGCTTAGAGGCCACAATAAACACACATTCAGTCCTTTGAAGTGTGCTGAAGGAAGTGAGGGCCATAAAGCCCCTTTGCTCTCCCCCTTTTCTCCCTCTTATGGCAGAATCCAGAGAAGGCAGAATTGGGAGTTTCTATGTTTGATAATTAAAGATGAAATATAATTGGATTCTGACATCCGGCCCCTCTTAACAATAAGAGAGATCCACCTGAAAGAAAACACAAGTAAAAAATTTAGTTAGGCTTGTTAGGATACTCTGTGTGAAACTTCTTCAATAGCTTCGGGGCTCTGACGTGACGTTTATGGACCCACTCATTTTGTGAGGCAGGGAGGTGTTTCCAGGCAACTAGGTACTGAGTTGTTCCACGATATCTCCTAGAGTCAAGGATCTCTTTTATTTCGAAGTGTTGTTCCCCCTCCACCATGATTGGAGGTGGTGGGGGGGGGATTTTTGGCCGTAGAGGTGACTGATGCTCTCTTTTCAGCAAGCTGCAATGAAAAATTGGGTGTATTTGCCTGAGGTTTTTGGGTAATTCTAATTCTACTGTTACTGGATTTATGATCCTTTTAATTGGAAAAGGTCCTATATATTTTGGTCCAAGTTTTTTACAGGGCTGTAGGCACTTTAGGTATTTTGTAGATAAGTACACCATTTCTCCTATAATGAATGGTGTAGGCTCAACCCTTTTTTTATCGGCTTGTGCTTTGTATGCCCGCCTAGCTTCATCTAGTGATTTTCTGACTATTGGCCAGGTGTTTTGTAGGTTTTCCATCCATTCTTTCAGTGAAGGGATCATTGGTTCTTTTGGGGTTAACTCTGGCATAGGGTTGAAACTTTGGCCGTTGGCTATTTGAAAAGGAGTGTAGCCTGTGCTGGAGTGGACTGCATTATTGTAGGCAACTTCTGCAAAAGGAAGTAAGTCCGTCCAATCACTCTGTTGGAAATTTAAAAAACATCTCAAATATTGCTCAAGTACCGACTGGCAGCGTTCCGCTTGTCCATCTCCTTGAGGGTGGTGGCTAGATGTCAATCCCTAAGAGGGATAAAAATTCCTTCCAAAATGCAGACGTAAATTGCACTCCCCTATCAGAGATGATGTGTTGGGGTGCCCCGTGCAATCTGTAAATGTGCTGGATGAAAAGTTTTGCTAAGGCCTTTGCAGTGGGAATTTTTTGGCAAGGGATAAAGTGCACCTGTTTGGAAAATAGGTCCGTGACTGTCCAGATAACAGTATTCCCATTGCTTTCAGGCAATTCCACTATAAAATCCATGGCTATTTCCCTCCAGGGGGCTGAGGGACTTGCCACTGGTTGTAACAGCCCTGGCGATTTCCCTTGCAACCTCTTTGCTGATGCACAGGTTGGGCAGCTGGCAACATAACTTTCTATGTCCTTTTTTATTGATGGCCACCAAAATTGCCGTTTAATTAAGTGTAAAGTTTTTACAAATCCAAAATGCCCTGCTGATTTTGTGTCATGGCAAAGTTGCATGAAAGTTAGTCTTTGAGTTGTTGGTATATATAACTTTTCCCCTACCCAAGGCAATCCGTCTCTCATTGTGCACACATGTTTGTTTTTCTGGAACCAATCATCTGTTTCCAAACTTTTTCTGAATTCAATCCCAGTTTGGCTGTCCAGTTGTGGTTTTATTTTGGCTTGGGTTCTTGTGGTTACTGGCGCTGCCAGTTGTGACTCTGCCATTATTGGTCTAGAGTCTGTGGTTCGTGCGCTGTTATATTGGGGCATGCGAGATAGTGCATCTACCAGGAAGTTCTTTCTTCCTGGTAAATGTTTGAGCTTAAATTGGAATTGGTGAAAATGCTGGGACCAGCGGGCTTGTTTGGGATTGCGTTTCCTGGAAGTTTTCAGGGCTTCTAAATTTTTGTGATCAGTCCATACCTGGAAGGGGATTTTGTTGCCTTCCAGGAACTGTCGCCACGTGAGTAATGCCCAACGTATCCCATAAGCCTCCTTCTCCCATACGGGCCAGCGCTGTTCTGTTTCCGTGAGTTTCTTAGATGTATATGCACAGGGTTGCAATACTGCATCATCATTTTCTTGTAATAGCACAGCCCCCACTGCCACATCACTTGCATCTGCCTGTATTATGAAGGGTTTGTCCATGTCTGGGTGCCTTAGTACTGGTTCGGCAGAAAAAAGTCTCTTTAGTCTCTCAAACGCTGCTTGGCACTCCATTGTCCATGTTAGTGGCTGGCTAGGTTTTACTGAGGGTGTTCCCTTCATTTTTAGTAAGTTAGTGAGGGGCAAGGCTATCTGTGCAAATGAGGGGATGAATTGGCGGTAAAAATTTGCAAAGCCCAGGAAACTTTGTAGTTGCTTTCTTGTGCGGGGTGGTGCCCATTCTAATACTGCTCTGACCTTCTCTGGGTCCATTTCAATGCCCTGTGGGGATATGCGATAGCCTAGGTAGTCTATCCTTTCCTGGTGGAATTCGCATTTTGAGAGTTTGGCATATAGGTGAGCGGCTCGCAGCTTCTTTAAAACCGCTCTGACAAGTTTGACGTGTTCTTCTTTTGTTTCGGTAAAGATAAGAATGTCGTCCAAGTAAACAAGGACCCCCTTAAACAGGTGCTCCCTTAGAACGTCATTGATTAATTGCATAAAGACTGCAGGGCCCCCTTGTAATCCAAATGGCAAGACTTTGAATTGATAGCACCCCATGGGGCAGTTAAATGCAGTCTTCCATTCGTCCCCTTCCTTGATTCTTACTCGATAGTAAGCTTCCCTTAAGTCTAGTTTAGAAAAAATTTTCCCTTTCGATAGGTGTGACAGCATGTCTTTCATGAGGGGCAGCGGGTATAGGTTGCTTTCACTGATTGTATTCAGGGCCCTATAATCCACGCATAAACGTAAAGAGCCATCCTTCTTCTCTCTAAAAAGGACCGGGGCAGCCACTTTAGGCTTGGCTGGCTCAATGAAACCTCTCTCCAGGTTTTTTTTTATAAATCTTTCCATTTCCTCCTTCTCCTTTGGGCTCATGGAGTATAATCTGGGCTTCGGGAGTTTTGCCCCAGGCTTGAATTCAATGGTACAGTCTGTGGGTCGGTGGGGGGGAAGCTCATTCGCCCTCTCCTCACTGAAGACTTCAGCAAGGTCCCTATATTCCTCTGGTATTTCTGTTAATCTTTTTTCCTCTCCTATGGATGCTTTTTCTATTCTTGATTCTGGTAGCCTCCCTTGGGGTTTTAAGTCCATAGGGTCCCCCTTCGGGAATTTGATTTCTGTCGTCCTCCAATTTACCCAGGGGTTCCATTTTTTCAACCATTCCATCCCTAGAATCATTGGGCATTCCATACCTGGGGTCACCACAAACGTTAAGTCCTCTTCATGGTTGCCCAGGGAGAGATGTATTGGCAAAGTGGCTAGGGAGCTGGCACCCCCCCTGCTATGGATCCATCTAGCTGGCCAAATGAGATTGGTTGTTCCAGTCTCCTGGATGGGATGCCCAGATTCCCCACTAGTGTTGGGCTAATGAGGCAGCGGGTGCAGCCAGAGTCTATTAAGGCTTTCACCTTCACAGCTTCGGGCATGGGGGGGATTAATATAGTCACTGTTTTGAAGATGGGTGTGATGCGTCCACTTACCAGGGGTTCGCCTTCCGAGCTGTCATCTGAGGCATCCACCGGCCCTGTGGTGTAGGCTGGAGTCCTTTCCCCTTGGTGAGCAGAGGTGGGGGTTTCTGCAATTTCCATCATTCTCATGGCCGTTTCTTTTGGCTTAGCTGAATACTTTCCGGGTTTGTTGATTGGGGATCTGTCTGGGTTGTGCTGGGGGGCCTTTGAGCGGCATTCTACAGCTCGATGCCCTTCTCTTCCGCACTTGAAACATCTCATTTGCTTCTTGGCTGTATCCGATGATTTCACCGGTTGGTGTGTCAGCTCAGGCGGGGGGCGGCTCCATTGTTTTCCTCGGCGGTGCCTCTTCAATATGTCGATCTCTGCTTCCTCTGCCAAGACGTACCATTCCTCAAGTCGATGTGGGTCCCCTCGGGGCAGGCAAGCATCATATAGATCATAGTTTAGTCCGTCTTTGAAATGGCCAAGGAGGATGTCTTCTGGCCAATTCAGTTTGCTGGCAATGGCCCGGAATTCTTGTGTATACTCAGCCACTGGGCGTTTGCCCTGCCTCATCGTTGTTACTCTTTCACGGGCTTTGCGATCAGCCAGGGGGTCTTCAAATCGTCTTCTCAAAGAGGACATGAAACGGTTGAAGTTACTGAGTTCTGGGGCATTGGAGTCATGCAAGTTCACTACCCAATCCGCAGCTGGTCCATCCAGGGCAGATTGCACGATCCGGATGCGGGCTTTGTCGCTGGGAATATCCTGCCCATATTCCTCCATGTAGCTGAGGACTTGGGTTAGGAAAAACCCCAAGCGTGTTGGCTCCCCTTTGAATTTCACTTCCAACGGTGGACGTCTTGGAATGGATCGGTGCCTCTGTTGTGGGTGGTAGTGCCTTCCGTCCAGATTGCCATCTTGGGTCCGGTAGGGGGTGGGAGCTCCTGGATCAGTAGATGTCCCTGGGGTTGCAGGTTCCACGTCCCCCTCGGTGTCTCTCCCTTTGCGGCTCCAGGAACTGGGGCAGCCGTAGGGTTCAGTATTCTCCTCTCCTAGGGAGCTGAGAGTTCTCTTCATCAGGTCAATAGCTTTCTCTAGGATCCAGTCTGAGTACGGTGCCCAGCTTCCTCCCTCTTCACTTGCGTGCAGGGATTTCTCCATCTCCTGCTTCCATTCTGGTTGCTTGGTCCCCCGTCTCAGGGTCACTTTTCTTGATTCCTTTCCCCACTCGCTTTTCTTTCCAACGCCCATCGACCAGCGAGGCTTGTGGTCCTGTGTCTCCACCACTTCTTCTTCTGAGAAATCTGGCCTCTCGGATCCCAACATCTGGCAAGGTTCCAACTGGGTCAGCGGCTCTCTTTCCAGGGAGTTTTCTCCCTCTCTTGTTTCGTTGTCTGACATGGTAAATTTTTGCAAAATCCCCCGGCAAGGGTCTACCTTCCAGGTGGATTAATTTTGCAAGTCCTGTCTAATGTAAGGACCCACCCCACTTTGCATCTTAAGAAGACAGAACTCTTGGAATAGTTCTTCCAACAGGAATCCTTTATTAAGAGAAAATGGTTGCAGGCATGCTAGACAGGACTTGGGGTCCAAGCTCTCCCATTCAAGGTTTTAAGGGGTTCCTCAGTAGTCCCACCCAATCAACCCCCCTTCCAGTGATAGTTTCAAGTATCACAATTCCACCCCGTTTCTTCTTTCTTGGTCTGGATGGAGACTTCAGATAACTACATGAAAGGCAAATACTCTTCTTTGTTAATGCTAATGCTCTCTGGTGCTAACGCTTTGAGGTTACAATAGGTTACAATAAACACACATTCAGCATTCAGCTCTTTGAAGTCTACTGAAGGAAGTGAGGGCCATAAAGCCCCTTTGTTCTCCCCCTTCTCTCCCTCTTATGGCAGAATCCAAAGAAGGCAGAATTGGGAGTTTCTATATTTAATAATTAAAGATGAAATATGATTGGATTCTGACACTATCTCTATGTATCTATCTACCTACCTACCTATCTGTATCTATCTATCTAACTACCTACCTATCTGTATCTATCAATCTACCTACCTACCTATCTCTATCTATCTACCTACCAACCTACCTACCTATCTCTATCTATCTATCTACCTACCTACCTACCTATCTGTATCTATATATCTACCTACCTACCTATCTCTATCTATCAATCTACCTACCTACCTATCTCTATCTATCTATCTACCTACCCTCCTATCTGTATTTATCTATCTACCTACATATCTGTATCTATATACCTACCTACCTACCTATCTCTATCTATCTACCTACCTACCTACCTATCTCTATCTATCAATCTACCTACCTACCTATCTGTATCTATCTATCTACCTACCTACCTATCTGTATCTATCAATCTACCTACCTAGCTATCTCTATCTATCTATCTACCTACCTACATATCTGTATCTATATATCTACCTACCTACCTATCTCTATCTATCAATCTACCTAGCTACCTATCTCTATCTATCTATCTACCTACCTACCTATCTGTATCTATATATCTACCTACCTACCTATCTGTATCTATCAATCTACCTACCTACCTATCTGTATCTATCAATCTACCTACCTACCTATCTGTATCTATCTATCTACCTACCTACCTATCTGTATCTATCAATCTACCTACCTACCTATCTCTATCTATCTATCTACCTACCTACATATCTGTATCTATCTATCTACCTACCTACCTATCTGTATCTATCTATCTACCTATCTACCTATCTCTATCTATCAATCTACCTACCTACCTATCTCTATCTATCTATCTATCTACCTACCCACCTATCTGTATTTATCTATCTACCTACATATCTGTATCTATATATCTACCTACCTACATATCTCTATCTATCTACCTACCTACCTACCTATCTCTATCTATCAATCTACCTACCTACCTATCTGTATCTATCTATCTACCTACCTACCTATCTGTATCTATCAATCTACCTACCTACCTACCTATCTCTATCTATCTATCTCCCTACCTACATATCTGTATCTATATATCTACCTACCTACCTACCTATCTCTATCTATCAATCTACCTACCTACCTATCTCTATCTATCAATCTATCTTCCCACCTATCTGTATCTATCTATCTACCTACCTACCTATCTGTATCTATCAATCTACCTACCTACCTATCTGTATCTATATATCTACTTACCTACCTATCTGTATCTATCTATCTACCTACCTACCTATCTGTATCTATCTACCTGCCTACCTACGTATCTCTATCTATCTATCTACCTACCTACCTATCTGTATCTATCAATCTACCTACCTACCTATCTCTATCTATCTAACTACCTACCTACCTATCTCTATCAATCTACCTACCTACCTATCTCTATCTATCTATCTACCTACCTACATATCTGTATCTATATATCTACCTACCTACCTATCTATCTCTATCTATCTATCTACCTACCTACCTATCTCTATCTATCTATCTACATACCTACCTATCTCTATCTACCTACCTACCTACCTATCTGTATCTATCAATCTACCTACCTACCTATCTCTATCTATCTACCTACCTACCTACCTATCTCTATCTATCAATCTACCTACCTACCTATCTCTATCTATCTACCTACCTACCTATCTCTATCTATCTATCTACCTACCTACCTATCTGTCTCTATCAATGTACCTACCTACCTATGTATCTCTATCTATCTACCTACCTACCTACCTATCTCTATCTATCTACCTACCTACCTATCTCTATCTATCTATCTACCTACCTACCTATGTCTATCTATCTATGTACCTACCTACCTATCTCTATCTATCTACCTACCTACCTACCTATCTCTATCTATCAATCTACCTACCTACCTATCTGTATCTATCTATCTACCTACCTACCTATCTGTATCTATCAATCTACCTACCTAGCTATCTCTATCTATCTACCTACCTACATATCTGTATCTATATATCTACCTACCTACCTATCTCTATCTATCAATCTACCTAGCTACCTATCTCTATCTATCTATCTACCTACCTACCTATCTGTATCTATATATCTACCTACCTACCTATCTATCTGTATCTATCAATCTACCTACCTACCTATCTCTATCTATCAATCTACCTACCTACCTATCTGTATCTATCTATCTACCTACCTACCTATCTGTATCTATCAATCTACCTACCTACCTATCTCTATCTATCTATCTACCTACCTACATATCTGTATCTATCTATCTACCTACCTACCTACCTATCTGTATCTATCAATCTACCTACCTACCTATCTCTATCTATCTACCTACCTACCTACCTATCTCTATCTATCAATCTAGATACCTACCCACCTATCTGTATTTATCTATCTACCTACATATCTGTATCTATATATCTACCTACCTACCTATCTCTATCTATCTACCTACCTACCTACCTATCTCTATCTATCAATCTACCTACCTACCTATCTGTATCTATCTATCTACCTACCTACCTATCTGTATCTATCAATCTACCTACCTACCTATCTCTATCAATCTATCTCCCTACCTACATATCTGTATCTATATATCTACCTACCTACCTATCTCTATCTATCAATCTACCTACCTACCTATGTCTATCTATCAATCTATCTTCCCACCTATCTGTATCTATCTATCTACCTACCTACCTATCTGTATCTATCAATCTACCTACCTACCTATCTGTATCTATATATCTACTTACCTACCTATCTGTATCTATCTATCTACCTACCTACCTATCTGTATCTATCTACCTGCCTACCTACGTATCTCTATCTATCTATCTACCTACCTACCTATCTGTATCTATCAATCTACCTACCTACCTATCTCTATCTATCTATCTACCTACCTACCTATCTCTATCAATCTACCTACCTACCTATCTCTATCTATCTACCTACCTACCTACATATCTGTATCTATATATCTACCTACCTACCTATCTATCTCTATCTATCTATCTATCTATCTATCTATCTATCTATCTATCTATCTATCTATCTATCTATCTATCTATCTATCTATCTATCTATCTATCTATCTATCTACCTACCTACCTATCTCTATCTATCAGTCTACCTACCTACCTATCTCTATCTATCTATCTACCTACCTACCTATCTGTATCTATCAATATACCTACCTACCTACCTATCTCTATCTATCTATCTACCTACCTACCTATCTCTATCAATCTACCTACCTACCTATCTCTATCTACCTACCTACCTACCTACCTACCTACATATCTGTATCTATATATCTACCTACCTACATATCTGTATCTATATATCTACCTACCTACCTATCTCTATCTATCAATCTACCTACCTCCCTATCTCTATCTATCTATCTACCTATCTACCTATCTCTATCTATCTATCTACCTACCTACCTATCTCTACCTATCTACCTACCTACCTACCTATCTGTATCTATCTATCTACCTACCTACCTATCTGTATCTATCAATCTACCTACCTACCTATGTCTATCTATCAATCTACCTACCTACCTATCTCTATCTATCTATCTACCTACCCACCTATCTGTATCTATCAATCTACCTATCTACCTATCTCTATCTATCTACCTACCTACCTATCTGTCTCTATCAATCTACCTACCTAGCTACCTATCTCTATCTATCAATCTACCTACCTACCTATCTGTATCTATCTATCTACCTACCTACCTATCTGTATCTATCAATCTACCTACCTACCTATCTCTATCTATCTATCTACCTACCTACATATCTGTATCTATATATCTACCTACCTACCTATCTGTATCTATCTATCTACCTACCTACCTATCTGTATCTATCTATCTACCTACCTACCTATCTGTATCTATCAATCTACCTATCTACCTATCTTTATCTATCAATCTACCTACCTACCTATCTCTATCTATCTATCTACCTACCCACCTATCTGTATTTATCTATCTACCTACCTACCTATCTCTATCTATCTATCTACCTACCTACCTACCTATCTCTATCTATCTATCTACCTACCTACCTATCTGTATCTATATATCTACCTACCTACCTATCTGTATCTATCTATCTACCTATCTACCTATCTCTAACTATCAATCTACCTACCTACCTATCTCTATCTATCTATCTACCTACCCACCTATCTGTATTTATCTATCTACCTAACTATCTGTATCTATCTACCTACCTACCTACCTATCTCTATCTATCTATCTACCTACCTACCTATCTCTATCTATCAATCTACATACCTACCTATCTCTATCTATCTATCTACCTACCTACCTATCTCTATCAATCTACCTACCTACCTATCTGTATCTATCTATCTACCTACCTACCTCTCTGTATCTATCAATCTACCTATCTACCTATCTCTATCTATCAATCTACCTACCTACCTATCTGTATCTATCAATCTACTTACCTACCTATCTCTATCTATCTATCTACCTACCTACCTATCTCTATCTATCAATCTACCTACCTACCTATCTCTATCTATCTATCTACCTACCCTCCTATCTGTATTTATCTATCTACCTACATATCTGTATCTATATACCTACCTACCTACCTATCTCTATCTATCTACCTACCTACCTACCTATCTCTATCTATCAATCTACCTACCTACCTATCTGTATCTATCTATCTACCTACCTACCTATCTGTATCTATCAATCTACCTACCTAGCTATCTCTATCTATCTATCTACCTACCTACATATCTGTCTCTATATATCTACCTACCTACCTATCTCTATCTATCCATCTACCTAGCTACCTATCTCTATCTATCTATCTACCTAAATACCTATCTGTATCTATATATCTACCTACCTACCTATCTGTATCTATCAATCTACCTATCTACCTATCTGTATCTATCAATCTACCTACCTACCTATCTGTATCTATCTATCTACCTACCTACCTATCTGTATCTATCAATCTACCTACCTACCTATCTCTATCTATCTACCTACCTACCTACCTATCTCTATCTATCAATCTACCTACCTACCTATCTGTATCTATCTATCTACCTACCTACCTATCTGTATCTATCAATCTACCTACCTACCTATCTCTATCTATCTATCTCCCTACCTACATATCTGTATCTATATATCTACCTACCTACCTACCTATCTCTATCTATCAATCTACCTACCTACCTATCTCTATCTATCAATCTATCTTCCCACCTATCTGTATCTATCTATCTACCTACCTACCTATCTGTATCTATCAATCTACCTACCTACCTATCTGTATCTATATATCTACTTACCTACCTATCTGTATCTATCTATCTACCTACCTACCTATCTGTATCTATCTACCTGCCTACCTACGTATCTCTATCTATCTATCTACCTACCTACCTATCGCTATCTATCTAACTACCTACCTACCTATCTCTATCAATCTACCTACCTACCTATCTCTATCTATCTATCTACCTACCTACATATCTGTATCTATATATCTACCTACCTACCTATCTATCTCTATCTATCTATCTACCTACCTACCTATCTCTATCTATCTATCTACCTACCTACCTATCTCTACCTACCTACCTACCTACCTATCTGTATCTATCAATCTACCTACCTATCTCTATCTATCTACCTACCTACCTACCTATCTCTATCTATCAATCTACCTACCTACCTATCTCTATCTATCTACCTACCTACCTATCTCTATCTATCTATCTACCTACCTACCTATCTGTCTCTATCAATGTACCTACCTACCTATGTATCTCTATCTATCTATCTACCTACCTACCTACCTATCTCTATCTATCTACCTACCTACCTATCTCTATCTATCTATCTACCTACCTACCTATGTCTATCTATCTATGTACCTACCTACCTATCTCTATCTATCTACCTACCTACCTACCTATCTCTATCTATCAATCTACCTACCTACCTATCTGTATCTATCTATCTACCTACCTACCTATCTGTATCTATCAATCTACCTACCTAGCTATCTCTATCTATCTACCTACCTACATATCTGTATCTATATATCTACCTACCTACCTATCTCTATCTATCAATCTACCTAGCTACCTATCTCTATCTATCTATCTACCTACCTACCTATCTGTATCTATATATCTACCTACCTACCTATCTGTATCTATCAATCTACCTACCTACCTATCTCTATCTATCAATCTACCTACCTACCTATCTGTATCTATCTATCTACCTACCTACCTATCTGTATCTATCAATCTCCCTACCTACCTATCTCTATCTATCTATCTACCTACCTACATATCTGTATCTATCTATCTATCTACCTACCTACCTACCTATCTGTATCTATCTATCTACCTATCTACCTATCTCTATCTATCAATCTACCTACCTACCTATCTCTATCTATCTATCTATCTACCTACCCACCTATCTGTATTTATCTATCTACCTACATATCTGTATCTATATATCTACCTACCTACCTATCTCTATCTATCTACCTACCTACCTACCTATCTCTATCTATCAATCTATCTACCTACCTATCTGTATCTATCTATCTACCTACCTACCTATCTGTATCTATCAATCTACCTACCTACCTATCTCTATCTATCTATCTCCCTACCTACATATCTGTATCTATATATCTACCTACCTACCTATCTCTATCTATCAATCTACCTACCTACCTATCTCTATCTATCAATCTTACTTCCCACCTATCTGTATCTATCTATCTACCAACCTACCTATCTGTATCTATCAATCTACCTACCTACCTATCTGTATTTATATATCTACTTACCTACCTATCTGTATCTATCTATCTACCTACCTACCTATCTGTATCTATCTACCTGCCTACCTACGTATCTCTATCTATCTATCTACCTACCTACTTATCTGTACCTATCAATCTACCTACCTACCTATCTCTATCTATCTACCTACCTACCTACCTATCTCTATCTATCTATCTACCTACCTACATATCTGTATCTATATATCTACCTACCTACCTATCTATCTCTATCTATCTATCTACCTACCTACCTATCTCTATCTATCTATCTACCTACCTACCTATCTCTATCTACCTACCTACCTACCTATCTGTATCTATCAATCTACCTACCTACCTATCTCTATCTATCTACCTACCTACCTACCTATCTCTATCTATCAATCTATCTACCTACCCACCTATCTGTATTTATCTATCTACCTACATATCTGTATCTATATATCTACCTACCTACCTATCTCTATCTATCTACCTACCTACCTACCTATCTCTATCTATCAATCTACCTACCTACCTAGCTGTATCTATCTATCTACCTACCTACCTATCTGTATCTATCAATCTACCTACCTACCTATCTCTATCTATCTATCTCCCTACCTACATATCTGTATCTATATATCTACCTACCTACCTATCTCTATCTATCAATCTACCTACCTACCTATGTCTATCTATCAATCTATCTTCCCACCTATCTGTATCTATCTATCTACCTACCTACCTATCTGTATCTATCAATCTACCTACCTACCTATCTGTATCTATATATCTACTTACCTACATATCTGTATCTATCTATCTACCTACCTACCTATCTGTATCTATCTACCTGCCTACCTACGTATCTCTATCTATCTATCTACCTACCTACCTATCTGTATCTATCAATCTACCTACCTACCTATCTCTATCTATCTACCTACCTACCTACCTACCTACCTACCTATCTCTATCAATCTACCTACCTACCTATCTCTATCTATCTATCTATCTACCTACCTACATATCTGTATCTATATATCTACCTACCTACCTATCTATCTCTATCTATCTATCTACCTACCTACCTATCTCTATCTATCAATCTACCTACCTACCTATCTCTATCTATCTATCTACCTACCTACATATCTGTATCTATATATCTACCTACCTACCTATCTATCTCTATCTATCTATCTATCTACCTACCTACCTATGTCTATCTATCTATCTACCTACCTACCTATCTGTATCTATCAATATACCTACCTACCTATCTCTATCTATATATCTACCTACCTACCTATCTCTATCAATCTACCTACCTACCTATCTCTATCTACCTACCTACCTACCTACCTACATATCTGTATCTATATATCTACCTACCTACATATCTGTATCTATATATCTACCTACCTACCTATCTCTATCTATCAATCTACATACCTCCCTATCTCTATCTATCTATCTACCTATCTACCTATCTCTATCTATCTATCTACCTACCTACCTATCTCTACCTATCTATCTACCTACCTACCTATCTGTATCTATCTATCTACCTACCTACCTATCTGTATCTATCAATCTACCTACCTACCTATGTCTATCTATCAATCTACCTACCTACCTATCTCTATCTATCTATCTACCTACCCACCTATCTGTATCTATCAATCTACCTACCTACCTATCTCTATTTATCTACCTACCTACCTATCTGTCTCTATCAATCTACCTACCTACCTACCTATCTCTATCTATCAATCTACCTACCTACCTATCTGTATCTATCTATCTACCTACCTACCTATCTGTATCTATCAATCTACCTACCTACTTATCTCTATCTATCTATCTACCTACCTACATATCTGTATCTATATATCTACCTACCTACCTATCTGTATCTATCTATCTACCTACCTACCTATCTGTATCTATCTATCTACCTACCTACCTACCTATCTGTATCTATCAATCTACCTATCTACCTATCTTTATCTATCAATCTACCGACCTACCTATCTCTATCTATCTATCTACCTACCCACCTATCTGTATTTATCTATCTACCTACCTACCTATCTCTATCTATCTACCTACCTACCTATCTCTATCTATCTATCTACCTACCTACCTATCTGTATCTATATATCTACCTACCTACCTATCTGTATCTATCTATCTACCTATCTACCTAACTCTAACTATCAATCTACCTACCTACCTATCTCTATCTATCTATCTACCTACCCACCTATCTGTATTTATCTATCTACCTACCTATCTGTATCTATCTACCTACCTACCTACCTATCTCTATCTATCTATCTACCTACCTACCTATCTCTATCTATCAATCTACATACCTACCTATCTCTATCTATCTATCTACCTACCTACCTATCTGTATCTATCCATCTACATACCTACGTATCTCTATCTATCTATCTACCTACCTACCTATCTCTATCTATCAATCTACCTACCTACCTATCTGTATCTATCTATCTACATACCTACCAATCTGTATCTATCAATCTACCTATCTACCTATCTCTATCTATCAATCTACCTACCTACCTATCTGTGTCTATCAATCTACCTACCTACCTATCTCTATCTATCTATCTACCTACCTACCTATCTCTATCTATCAATCTACCTACCTACCTATCTCTATCTATCTATCTACCTACCCTCCTATCTGTATTTATCTATCTACCTACATATCTGTATCTATATACCTACCTACCTATCTCTATCTATCTACCTAACTACCTACCTATCTCTATCTATCAATCTACCTACCTACCTATCTACCTACCTACCTATCTGTATCTATCAATCTACCTACCTAGCTATCTCTATCTATCTATCTACCTACCTACATATCTGTATCTATATATCTACCTACCTACCTATCTCTATCTATCAATCTACCTAGCTACCTATCTCTATCTATCTATCTACCTACCTACCTATCTGTATCTATATATCTACCTACCTACCTATCTGTATCTATCTATCTACCTACCTACCTATCTGTATCTATCAATCTACCTACCTACCTATCTCTATCTATCTATCTACCTACCTACATATCTGTATCTATCTATCTACCTACCTACCTATCTGTATCTATCTATCTACCTATCTACCTATCTCTATCTATCAATCTACCTACCTACCTATCTCTATCTATCTATCTATCTACCTACCCACCTATCTGTATTTATCTATCTACCTACATATCTGTATCTATATATCTACCTACCTACCTATCTCTATCTATCTACCTACCTACCTACCTATCTCTATCTATCAATCTACCTACCTACCTATCTGTATCTATCTATCTACCTACCTACCTATCTGTATCTATCAATCTACCTACCTACCTATCTCTATCTATCTATCTCCCTACCTACATATCTGTATCTATATATCTACCTACCTACCTACCTACCTATCTCTATCTATCAATCTACCTACCTACCTATCTCTATCTATCAATCTATCTTCCCACCTATCTGTATCTATCTATCTACCTACCTACCTATCTGTATCTATCAATCTACCTACCTACCTACCTATCTGTATCTATATATCTACTTACCTACCTATCTGTATCTATCTATCTACCTACCTACCTATCTGTATCTATCTACCTGCCTACCTACGTATCTCTATCTATCTATCTACCTACCTACCTATCTGTATCTATCAATCTACCTACCTACCTATCTCTATCTATCTATCTAACTACCTACCTACCTATCTCTATCAATCTACCTACCTACCTATCTCTATCTATCTATCTACCTACCTACATATCTGTATCTATATATCTACCTACCTACCTATCTATCTCTATCTATCTATCTACCTACCTACCTATCTCTATCTATCTATCTACCTACATACCTATCTCTATCTACCAACCTACCTACCTATATGTATCTATCAATCTACCTACCTACCTATCTCTATCTATCTACCTACCTACCTACCTATCTCTATCTATCAATCTACCTACCTACCTATCTCTATCTATCTACCTACCTACCTAACTCTATCTATCTATCTACCTACCTACTTATCTGTCTCTATCAATGTACCTACCTACCTATGTATCTCTATCTATCTATCTACCTACCTACCTACCTATCTCTATCTATCTACCTACCTACCTATCTCTATCTATCTATCTACCTACCTACCTATGTCTATCTATCTATGTACCTACCTACCTATCTCTATCTATCTACCTACCTACCTATCTCTATCTATCAATCTACCTACCTACCTATCTGTATCTATCTATCTACCTACCTACCTATCTGTATCTATCAATCTACCTACCTAGCTATCTCTATCTATCTACCTACCTACATATCTGTATCTATATATCTACCTACCTACCTATCTCTATCTATCAATCTACCTAGCTACCTATCTCTATCTATCTATCTACCTACCTACCTATCTGTATCTATATATCTACCTACCTACCTACCTATCTGTATCTATCAATCTACCTACCTACCTATCTCTATCTATCAATCTACCTACCTACCTATCTGTATCTATCTATCTACCTACCTACCTATCTGTATCTATCAATCTACCTACCTACCTATCTCTATCTATCTATCTACCTACCTACATATCTGTATCTATCTATCTACCTACCTACCTATCTGTATCTATCTATTTACCTATCTACCTATCTCTATCTATCAATCTACCTACCTACCTATCTCTATCTATCTATCTATCTATCTACCTACCCACCTATCTGTATTTATCTATCTACCTACATATCTGTATCTATATATCTACCTACCTACCTATCTCTATCTATCTACCTACCTACCTATCTATCTCTATCTATCAATCTACCTACCTACCTATCTGTATCTATCTATCTACCTACCTACCTATCTGTATCTATCAATCTACCTACCTACCTATCTCTATCTATCTATCTCCCTACCTACATATCTGTATCTATATATCTACCTACCTACCTATCTCTATCTATCAATCTACCTACCTACCTATCTCTATCTATCAATCTATCTTCCCACCTATCTGTATCTATCTATCTACCAACCTACCTATCTGTATCTATCAATCTACCTACCTACCTATCTGTATCTATATATCTACTTACCTACCTATCTGTATCTATCTACCTACCTACCTATCTGTATCTATCTACCTGCCTACCTACGTATCTCTATCTATCTATCTATCTACCTACCTACCTATCTGTATCTATCAATCTACCTACCTACCTATCTCTATCTATCTACCTACCTACCTACCTACCTATCTCTATCAATCTACCTACCTACCTATCTCTATCTATCTATCTACCTACCTACATATCTGTATCTATATATCTACCTACCTACCTATCTATCTCTATCTATCTATCTACCTACCTACCTATCTCTATCTATCTATCTACCTACCTACCTATCTCTATCTATCTACCTACCTACCTATCTGTATCTATCAATCTACCTACCTACCTATCTCGATCTATCTACCTACCTACCTACCTATCTCTATCTATCAATCTACATACCTACCTATCTCTATCTATCTATCTACCTACCTACCTATCTCTATCAATCTACCTACCTACCTATCTGTATCTATCTATCTACCTACCTACCTCTCTGTATCTATCAATCTACCTATCTACCTATCTCTATCTATCAATCTACCTACCTACCTATCTGTATCTATCAATCTACTTACCTACCTATCTCTATCTATCTATCTACCTACCTACCTATCTCTATCTATCAATCTACCTACCTACCTATCTCTATCTATCTATCTACCTACACTCCTATCTGTATTTATCTATCTACCTACATATCTGTATCTATATACCTACCTACCTACCTATCTCTATCTATCTACCTACCTACCTACCTATCTCTATCTATCAATCTACCTACCTACCTATCTCTATCTATCTATCTACCTACCTACCTATCTGTATCTATCAATCTACCTACCTAGCTATCTCTATCTATCTATCTACCTACCTACATATCTGTCTCTATATATCTACCTACCTACCTATCTCTATCTATCCATCTACCTAGCTACCTATCTCTATCTATCTATCTACCTAAATACCTATCTGTATCTATATATCTACCTACCTACCTATCTGTATCTATCAATCTACCTACCTACCTATCTGTATCTATCAATCTACCTACCTACATATCTGTATCTATCTATCTACCTACCTACCTATCTGTATCTATCAATCTACCTACCTACCTATCTCTATCTACCTACCTACCTACCTATCTGTCTCTATCAATGTACCTACCTACCTATGTATCTCTATCTATCTATCTACCTACCTCCCTACCTATCTCTATCTATCTACCTACCTACCTATCTCTATCTATCTATCTACCTACCTACCTATGTCTATCTATCTATCTACCTACCTACCTATCTGTATCTATCAATCTACCTACCTACCTATCTCTATCTATCTACCTACCTATCTGTATCTATCAATCTACCTACCTACCTATCTCTATCTATCTATCTACCTACCTACCTATCTCTATCTATCTATCTACCTACCTACCTATCTGTATCTATATATCTACCTACCTACCTATCTGTATCTATCTATCTACCTATCTACCTATCTCTAACTATCAATCTACCTACCTACCTATCTCTATCTATCTATCTACCTACCCACCTATCTGTATTTATCTATCTACCTACCTATCTGTATCTATCTACCTACCTACCTACCTATCTCTATCTATCTATCTACCTACCTACCTATCTCTATCTATCAATCTACATACCTACCTATCTCTATCTATCTATCTACCTACCTACCTATCTCTATCTATCAATCTACCTACCTACCTATCTGTATCTATCTATCTACCTACCTACCTATCTGTATCTATCAATCTACCTATCTACCTATCTCTATCTATCAATCTACCTACCTACCTATCTGTATCTATCAATCTACCTACCTACCTATCTCTATCTATCTATCTACCTACCTACCTATCTCTATCTATCAATCTACCTACCTATCTATCTCTATCTATCTATCTACCTACCCTCCTATCTGATTTTATCTATCTACCTACATATCTGTATCTATATACCTACCTACCTATCTCTATCTATCTACCTACCTACCTATCTCTATCTATCAATCTACCTACCTACCTATCTGTATCTATCTATCTACCTACCTACCTATCTGTATCTATATATCTACCTACCTACCTATCTCTATCTATCAATCTACCTAGCTACCTATCTCTATCTATCTATCTACCTACCTACCTATCTGTATCTATATATCTACCTACCTACCTATCTGTATCTATCAATCTACCTACCTACCTATCTCTATCTATCAATCTACCTACCTACCTATCTGTATCTATCTATCTACCTACCTACCTATCTGTATCTATCAATCTACCTACCTACCTATCTCTATCCATCTATCTACCTACCTACATATCTGTATCTATCTATCTACCTACCTACCTATCTGTATCTATCTATCTACCTATCTACCTATCTCTATCTATCAATCTACCTACCTACCTATCTCTATCTATCTATCTATCTACCTACCCACCTATCTGTATTTATCTATCTACCTACATATCTGTATCTATATATCTACCTACCTCCCTATCTCTATCTATCTACCTACCTACCTACCTATCTCTATCTATCAATCTACCTACCTACCTATCTCTATCTATCTATCTACCTACCTACCTATCTGTATCTATCAATCTACCTACCTACCTATCTCTATCTATCTATCTCCCTACCTACATATCTGTATCTATATATCTACCTACCTACCTATCTCTATCTATCAATCTACCTACCTACCTATCTCTATCTATCAATCTATCTTCCCACCTATCTGTATCTATCTATCTACCTACCTACCTATCTGTATCTATCAATCTACCTACCTACCTATCTGTATCTATATATCTACTTACCTACCTATCTGTATCTATCTATCTACCTACCTACCTATCTGTATCTATCTACCTGCCTACCTACGTATCTCTATCTATCTATCTACCTACCTACCTATCTGTATCTATCAATCTACCTACCTACCTATCTCTATCTATCTATCTCCCTACCTACATATCTGTATCTATATATCTACCTACCTACCTATCTCTATCTATCAATCTACCTACCTACCTATCTCTATCTATCAATCTATCTTCCCACCTATCTGTATCTATCTATCTACCTACCTACCTATCTGTATCTATCAATCTACCTACCTACCTATCTGTATCTATATATCTACTTACCTACCTATCTGTATCTATCTATCTACCTACCTACCTATCTGTATCTATCTACCTGCCTACATACGTATCTCTATCTATCTATCTAACTACCTACCTATCTCTATCTATCTACCTACCTACCTACCTATCTCTATCAATCTACCTACCTACCTATCTCTATCTATCTACCTACCTACCTACATATCTGTATCTATATATCTACCTACCTACCTATCTATCTCTATCTATCTATCTACCTACCTACCTATCTCTATCTATCTATCTACCTACCTACCTATCTCTATCTATCTACCTACCTACCTATCTGTATCTATCAATCTACCTACCTACCTATCTCTATCTATCTACCTACCTACCTACCTATCTGTATCTATCAATCTACCTACCTACCTATCTCTATCTATCTACCTACCTACCTATCTCTATCTATCTATCTACCTACCTACCTACCTATCTCTATCTATCTACCTACCTACCTACCTATCTCTATCTATCAATCTACCTACCTACCTATCTGTATCTATCTATCTACCTACCTACCTATCTGTATCTATCAATCTACCTACCTACCTATCTCTATCTATCAATCTACCTACCTACCTATCTCTATCTATCTACCTAACTACCTATCAGTCTCTACCAATCTACCTACCTACCTACCTATCTCTATCTATCAATCTACCTACCTACCTATCTGTATCTATCTATCTACCTACCTCCCTACCTATCTCTATCTATCTACCTACCTACCTATCTCTATCTATCTATCTACCTACCTACCTATGTCTATCTATCTATCTACCTACCTACCTATCTGTATCTATCAATCTACCTACCTACCTATCTCTATCTATCTACCTACCTATCTGTATCTATCAATCTACCTACCTACCTATCTCTATCTATCTATCTACCTACCTACCTATCTCTATCTATCTATCTACCTACCTACCTATCTGTATCTATATATCTACCTACCTACCTATCTGTATCTATCTATCTACCTATCTACCTATCTCTAACTATCAATCTACCTACCTACCTATCTCTATCTATCTATCTACCTACCCACCTATCTGTATTTATCTATCTACCTACCTATCTGTATCTATCTACCTACCTACCTACCTATCTCTATCTATCTATCTACCTACCTACCTATCTCTATCTATCAATCTACATACCTACCTATCTCTATCTATCTATCTACCTACCTACCTATCTCTATCTATCAATCTACCTACCTACCTATCTGTATCTATCTATCTACCTACCTACCTATCTGTATCTATCAATCTACCTATCTACCTATCTCTATCTATCAATCTACCTACCTACCTATCTGTATCTATCAATCTACCTACCTACCTATCTCTATCTATCTATCTACCTACCTACCTATCTCTATCTATCAATCTACCTACCTATCTATCTCTATCTATCTATCTACCTACCCTCCTATCTTTTATCTATCTACCTACATATCTGTATCTATATACCTACCTACCTACCTATCTCTATCTATCTACCTACCTACCTATCTCTATCTATCAATCTACCTACCTACCTATCTGTATCTATCTATCTACCTACCTACCTATCTGTATCTATATATCTACCTACCTACCTATCTCTATCTATCAATCTACCTAGCTACCTATCTCTATCTATCTATCTACCTACCTACCTATCTGTATCTATATATCTACCTACCTACCTATCTGTATCTATCAATCTACCTACCTACCTATCTGTATCTATATATCTACTTACCTACCTATCTGTATCTATCTATCTACCTACCTACCTATCTGTATCTATCTACCTGCCTACATACGTATCTCTATCTATCTATCTAACTACCTACCTATCTCTATCTATCTACCTACCTACCTACCTATCTCTATCAATCTACCTACCTACCTATCTCTATCTATCTACCTACCTACCTACATATCTGTATCTATATATCTACCTACCTACCTATCTATCTCTATCTATCTATCTACCTACCTACCTATCTCTATCTATCTATCTACCTACCTACCTATCTCTATCTATCTACCTACCTACCTATCTGTATCTATCAATCTACCTACCTACCTATCTCTATCTATCTACCTACCTACCTACCTATCTGTATCTATCAATCTACCTACCTACCTATCTCTATCTATCTACCTACCTACCTATCTCTATCTATCTATCTACCTACCTACCTACCTATCTCTATCTATCTACCTACCTACCTACCTATCTCTATCTATCAATCTACCTACCTACCTATCTGTATCTATCTATCTACCTACCTACCTATCTGTATCTATCAATCTACCTACCTACCTATCTCTATCTATCAATCTACCTACCTACCTATCTCTATCTATCTACCTAACTACCTATCAGTCTCTATCAATCTACCTACCTACCTACCTATCTCTATCTATCAATCTACCTACCTACCTATCTGTATCTATCTATCTACCTACCTCCCTACCTATCTCTATCTATCTACCTACCTACCTATCTCTATCTATCTATCTACCTACCTACCTATGTCTATCTATCTATCTACCTACCTACCTATCTGTATCTATCAATCTACCTACCTACCTATCTCTATCTATCTACCTACCTATCTGTATCTATCAATCTACCTACCTACCTATCTCTATCTATCTATCTACCTACCTACCTATCTCTATCTATCTATCTACCTACCTACCTATCTGTATCTATATATCTACCTACCTACCTATCTGTATCTATCTATCTACCTATCTACCTATCTCTAACTATCAATCTACCTACCTACCTATCTCTATCTATCTATCTACCTACCCACCTATCTGTATTTATCTATCTACCTACCTATCTCTATCTACCTACCCACCTATCTGTATTTATCTATCAACCTACCTACCTATCTCTATCTATCTATCTACCTACCTACCTATCTCTATCTATCTATCTACCTACCTACCTATCTGTATCTATATATCTACCTACCTACCTATCTGTATCTATCTATGTACCTATCTACCTATCTCTATCTATCAATCTACCTACCTACCTATCTCTATCTATCTATCTACCTACCCACCTATCTGTATTTATCTATCTACCTACCTATCTGTATCTATCTACCTACCTACCTATCTCTATCTATCTATCTACCTACCTACCTATCTCTATCTATCAATCTACCTACCTACCTATCTCTATCTATCTATCTACCTACCTACCTATCTCTATCTATCAATCTACCTACCTACCTATCTGTATCTATCTATCTACCTACCTACCTATCTGTATCTATCAATCTACCTACCTACCTATCTCTATCTATCAATCTACCTACCTACCTATCTGTATCTATCAATCTACCTACCTACCTATCTCTATCTATCTATCTACCTACCTACCTATCTCTATCTATCAATCTACCTACCTATCTATCTCTATCTATCTATCTACCTACCCTCCTATCTGATTTTATCTATCTACCTACATATCTGTATCTATATACCTACCTACCTACCTATCTCTATCTATCTACCTACCTACCTATCTCTATCTATCAATCTACCTACCTACCTATCTGTATCTATCTATCTACCTACCTACCTATCTGTATCTATATATCTACCTACCTACCTATCTCTATCTATCAATCTACCTAGCTACCTATCTCTATCTATCTATCTACCTACCTACCTATCTGTATCTATATATCTACCTACCTACCTATCTGTATCTATCAATCTACCTACCTACCTATCTGTATCTATATATCTACTTACCTACCTATCTGTATCTATCTATCTACCTACCTACCTATCTGTATCTATCTACCTGCCTACATACGTATCTCTATCTATCTATCTAACTACCTACCTATCTCTATCTATCTACCTACCTACCTACCTATCTCTATCAATCTACCTACCTACCTATCTCTATCTATCTACCTACCTACCTACATATCTGTATCTATATATCTACCTACCTACCTATCTATCTCTATCTATCTATCTACCTACCTACCTATCTCTATCTATCTATCTACCTACCTACCTATCTCTATCTATCTACCTACCTACCTATCTGTATCTATCAATCTACCTACCTACCTATCTCTATCTATCTACCTACCTACCTACCTATCTGTATCTATCAATCTACCTACCTACCTATCTCTATCTATCTACCTACCTACCTATCTCTATCTATCTATCTACCTACCTACCTACCTATCTCTATCTATCTACCTACCTACCTACCTATCTCTATCTATCAATCTACCTACCTACCTATCTGTATCTATCTATCTACCTACCTACCTATCTGTATCTATCAATCTACCTACCTACCTATCTCTATCTATCAATCTACCTACCTACCTATCTCTATCTATCTACCTAACTACCTATCAGTCTCTATCAATCTACCTACCTACCTACCTATCTCTATCTATCAATCTACCTACCTACCTATCTGTATCTATCTATCTACCTACCTCCCTACCTATCTCTATCTATCTACCTACCTACCTATCTCTATCTATCTATCTACCTACCTACCTATGTCTATCTATCTATCTACCTACCTACCTATCTGTATCTATCAATCTACCTACCTACCTATCTCTATCTATCTACCTACCTATCTGTATCTATCAATCTACCTACCTACCTATCTCTATCTATCTATCTACCTACCTACCTATCTCTATCTATCTATCTACCTACCTACCTATCTGTATCTATATATCTACCTACCTACCTATCTGTATCTATCTATCTACCTATCTACCTATCTCTAACTATCAATCTACCTACCTACCTATCTCTATCTATCTATCTACCTACCCACCTATCTGTATTTATCTATCTACCTACCTATCTCTATCTACCTACCCACCTATCTGTATTTATCTATCAACCTACCTACCTATCTCTATCTATCTATCTACCTACCTACCTATCTCTATCTATCTATCTACCTACCTACCTATCTGTATCTATATATCTACCTACCTACCTATCTGTATCTATCTATGTACCTATCTACCTATCTCTATCTATCAATCTACCTACCTACCTATCTCTATCTATCTATCTACCTACCCACCTATCTGTATTTATCTATCTACCTACCTATCTGTATCTATCTACCTACCTACCTATCTCTATCTATCTATCTACCTACCTACCTATCTCTATCTATCAATCTACCTACCTACCTATCTCTATCTATCTATCTACCTACCTACCTATCTCTATCTATCAATCTACCTACCTACCTATCTGTATCTATCTATCTACCTACCTACCTATCTGTATCTATCAATCTACCTACCTACCTATCTCTATCTATCAATCTACCTACCTACCTATCTGTATCTATCAATCTACCTACCTACCTATCTCTATCTATCTATCTACCTACCTACCTATCTCTATCTATCTATCTATCTACCTACCCACCTATCTGTATTTATCTATCTACCTACATATCTGTATCTATATATCTACTTACCTACCTATCTCTATCTATCTACCTACCTAGCTACCTATCTCTATCTATCTATCTACCTACCTACCTATCTCTATCTATCTACCTACCTACCTACCTACATATCTGTATCTATATATCTACCTACCTACCTATCTCTATCAATCTATCTACCTACCTATCTGTATCTATCTACCTACCTACCTACCTATCTCTATCTATCTATCTACCTATCTACCTACATACCTATCTCTATCTATCAATCTACCTACCTACCTATCTCTATCTATCTATCTACCCACCTACCTATCTCTATCTATCTATCTACCTACCTACCTATCTGTATCTATCTATCTACCTACCTACATATCTGTATCTATCTATCTACCTACCCACCTATCTGTATCTATCAATCAATCTACCTACCTACCTGTCTCTATCTATCTATCTACCTACCTACATATCTGTATCTACCTACCTACCTACCTACCTTTCTGTATCTATCTATCTACCTACCTACCTATCTCTATCTATCAATCTACCTACCTACCTATCTGTATCTATCTACCTACCTACCTATCTGTATCTATCAATCTACCTACCTACCTATCTCTATCTATCTATCTACCTACCTACATATCTGTATCTATATATCTACCTACCTACCTACCTATCTCTTTCTATCTATCTACCTACCTACCTATCTGTCTCTATCAATCTACCTACCTACCTATCTATCTCTATCTATCTATCTACCTACCTACCTCACTATCTCTATCTATCTACCTACCTACCTACCTATCTCTATCTATCAATCTACCTACCTACCTATCTCTATCTATCTATCTATCTACCTACCTACCTATCTGTATCTATCAATCTACCTACCTACCTATCTCTATCTATCTATCTCCCTACCTACATATCTGTATCTATATATCTACCTACCTACCTATCTCTATCTATCAATCTACCTACCTACCTATCTCTATCTATCAATCTATCTTCCCACCTATCTGTATCTATCTATCTACCTACCTACCTATCTGTATCTATCAATCTACCTACCTACCTATCTGTATCTATATATCTACTTACCTACCTATCTGTATCTATCTATCTACCTACCTACCTATCTGTATCTATCTACCTGCCTACCTACGTATCTCTATCTATCTATCTACCTACCTACCTATCTGTATCTATCAATCTACCTACCTACCTATCTCTATCTATCTACCTACCTACCTACCTATCTCTATCAATCTACCTACCTACCTATCTCTATCTATCTATCTACCTACCTATCTCTATCTATCTATCTACCTACCTACCTATGTCTATCTATCTATCTACCTACCTACCTATCTGTATCTATCAATCTACCTACCTACCTATCTCTATCTATCTACCTACCTACCTACCTATCTGTATCTATCAATCTACCTACCTACCTATCTCTATCTATCTACCTACCTACCTACCTATCTCTATCTATCAATCTACCTACCTACCTATCTGTATCTATCTATCTACCTACCTACCTATCTGTATCTATCAATCTACCTACCTACCTATCTCTATCTATCAATCTACCTACCTATCTGTATCTATCAATCTACCTACCTACCTATCTCTATCTATCTACCTACCTACCTACCTATCTGTATCTATCAATCTACCTACCTACCTATCTCTATCTATCTACCTACCTACCTACCTATCTCTATCTATCAATCTACCTACCTACCTATCTGTATCTATCTATCTACCTACCTACCTATCTGTATCTATCAATCTACCTACCTACCTATCTCTATCTATCAATCTATCTTCCCACCTATCTGTATCTATCTATCTACCTACCTACCTATCTGTATCTATCAATCTACCTACCTACCTATCTGTATCTATATATCTACTTACCTACCTATCTGTATCTATCTATCTACCTACCTACCTATCTGTATCTATCTACCTGCCTACCTACGTATCTCTATCTATCTATCTAACTACCTACCTATCTCTATCTATCTACCTACCTACCTACCTATCTCTATCAATCTACCTACCTACCTATCTTTATCTATCTACCTACCTACCTACATATCTGTATCTATATATCTACCTACCTACCTATCTATCTCTATCTATCTATCTACCTACCTACCTATCTCTATCTATCTATCTACCTACCTACCTATCTCTATCTATCTACCTACCTACCTATCTCTATCTATCTATCTACCTACCTACCTATCTCTATCTATCTACCTACCTACCTACCTATCTGTATCTATCAATCTACCTACCTACCTATCTCTATCTATCTACCTACCTACCTATCTCTATCTATCTATCTACCTACCTACCTACCTACCTATCTCTATCTATCTACCTACCTACCTACCTATCTCTATCTATCAATCTACCTACCTACCTATCTGTATCTATCTATCTACCTACCTACCTATCTGTATCTATCAATCTACCTACCTACCTATCTCTATCTATCAATCTACCTACCTACCTATCTCTATCTATCTATCTACCTACCCACCTATCTGTATCTATCAATCTACCTACCTATCTATCTCTATCTATCTACCTAACTACCTATCAGTCTCTATCAATCTACCTACCTACCTACCTATCTCTATCTATCAATCTACCTACCTACCTATCTGTATCTATCTATCTACCTACCTACCTATCTGTATCTATCAATCTACCTACCTACCTATCTCTATCTATCTATCTACCTACCTACATATCTGTATCTATATATCTACCTACCTACCTATCTCTATCTATCTATCTACCTACCTACCTATCTGTATCTATCTATCTACCTACCTACCTATCTGTATCTATCAATCTACCTATCTACCTATCTCTATCTATCAATCTACCTACCTACCTATCTCTATCTATCTACCTACCCACCTATCTGTATTTATCTATCTACCTACCTACCTATCTCTATCTATCTATCTACCTACCTACCTATCTCTATCTATCTATCTACCTACCTACCTATCTGTATCTATATATCTACCTACCTACCTATCTGTATCTATCTATGTACCTATCTACCTATCTCTATCTATCAATCTACCTACCTACCTATCTCTATCTATCTATCTACCTACCCACCTATCTGTATTTATCTATCTACCTACCTATCTGTATCTATCTACCTACCTACCTATCTCTATCTATCTATCTATCTACCTACCTACCTATCTCTATCTATCAATCTACCTACCTACCTATCTCTATCTATCTATCTACCTACCTACCTATCTCTATCTATCAATCTACCTACCTACCTATCTGTATCTATCTACCTACCTACCTACCTATCTGTATCTATCAATCTACCTACCTACCTATCTCTATCTATCAATCTACCTACCTACCTATCTGTAACTATCAATCTACCTACCTACCTATCTCTATCTATCTATCTACCTACCTACCTATCTCTATCTATCTATCTATCTACCTACCCACCTATCTGTATTTATCTATCTACCTACATATCTGTATCTATATATCTACTTACCTACCTATCTCTATCTATCTACCTACCTAGCTACCTATCTCTATCTATCTATCTACCTACCTACCTATCTCTATCTATCTACCTACCTACCTACCTACATATCTGTATCTATATATCTACCTACCTACCTATCTCTATCAATCTATCTACCTACCTATCTGTATCTATCTACCTACCTACCTACCTATCTCTATCTATCTATCTACCTATCTACCTACCTACCTATCTCTATCTATCAATCTACCTACCTACCTATCTCTATCTATCTATCTACCCACCTACCTATCTCTATCTATCTATCTACCTACCTACCTATCTGTATCTATCTATCTACCTACCTACATATCTGTATCTATCTATCTACCTACCCACCTATCTGTATCTATCAATCTACCTACCTACCTATCTCTATCTATCTATCTACCTACCTACATATCTGTATCTACCTACCTACCTACCTCCCTATCTGTATCTATCTATCTACCTACCTACATATCTGTATCTATATATCTACCTTCCTACCTTTCTGTATCTATCTATCTACCTACCTACCTATCTCTATCTATCTATCTACCTACCTACTTACCTATCTCTATCAATCTACCTACCTACCTATCTCTATCTATCTACCTACCTACCTACCTATCTCTATCTATCAATCTACCTACCTACCTATCTGTATCTATCTACCTACCTACCTATCTGTATCTATCAATCTACCTACCTACCTATCTCTATCTATCTATCTACCTACCTACATATCTGTATCTATATATCTACCTACCTACCTACCTATCTCTTTCTATCTATCTACCTACCTACCTATCTGTCTCTATCAATCTACCTACCTACCTATCTATCTCTATCTATCTATCTACCTACCTACCTACCTACCTATCTCTATCTATCTACCTACCTACCTATCTCTATCTATCTATCTACCTACCTACCTATCTCTATCTATCTATCTACCTACCTACCTATCTGTATCTATCAATCTACCTACCTACCTATCTCTATCAATCTACCTACCTACCTACATATCTGTATCTCTATATCTACCTACCTACCTATCTGTATCTATCTATATACCTATCTACCTATCTCTATCTATCAATCTATCTACCTACCTATCTCTATCTATCTATCTACCTACCCACCTATCTGTATTTATCTATCTAGCTACCTATCTGTATCTATCTACCTACCTACCTACGTATCTCTATCTATCTATCTACCTACCTACCTATCTGTATCTATCAATCTACCTACCTACCTATCTGTATCTATCTATCTACCTACCTACCTATCTCTATCTATCTATCTACCTACCTACCTATCTGTATCTATCAATATACCTACCTACCTATCTCTATCTATCTATCTACCTACCTACCTATCTCTATCAATCTACCTACCTACCTATCTCTATCTATCTACCTACCTACCTACCTACATATCTGTATCTATATATCTACCTACCTACATATCTGTATCTATATATCTACCTACCTACCTATCTCTATCTATCAATCTACCTACCTACCTATCTCTATCTATCTATCTACCTATCTACCTATCTCTATCTATCTATCTACCTACCTACCTATCTCTACCTATCTATCTACCTACGTACCTATCTGTATCTATCTATCTACCTACCTACCTATCTGTATCTATCAATCTACCTACCTACCTATATCTATCTATCAATCTACCTACCTACCTATCTCTATCTATCTATCTACCTACCCACCTATCTGTATCTATCAATCTACCTACCTACCTATCTCTATCTATCTACCTACCTACCTATCTGTCTCTATCAATCTACCTACCTACCTACCTATCTCTATCTATCAATCTACCTACCTACCTATCTGTATCTATCTATCTACCTACCTACCTATCTGTATCTATCAATCTACCTACCTACCTATCTCTATCTATCTATCTACCTACCTACATATCTGTATCTATATATCTACCTACCTACCTATCTGTATCTATCTATCTACCTACCTACCTATCTGTATCTATCTATCTACCTACCTACCTATCTGTATCTATCAATCTACCTATCTACCTATCTTTATCTATCAATCTACCTACCTACCTATCTCTATCTATCTATCTACCTACCCACCTATCTGTATTTATCTATCTACCTACCTACCTATCTCTATCTATCTATCTACCTACCTACCTATCTCTATCTATCTATCTACCTACCTACCTATCTGTATCTATATATCTACCTACCTATCTGTATCTATATATCTACCTATCTACCTATCTCTATCTATCAATCTACCTACCTACCTATCTCTATCTATCTATCTACCTACCCACCTATCTGTATTTATCTATCTACCTACCTCTGTATCTATCTACCTACCTACCTACCTATCTCTATCTATCTATCTATCTACCTACCTACCTATCTCTATCTATCAATCTACATACCTACCTATCTCTATCTATCTATCTACCTACCTACCTATCTCTATCTATCAATCTACCTACCTACCTATCTGTATCTATCTATCTACCTACCTACCTATCTGTATCTATCAATCTACCTACCTACCTATCTCTATCTATCAATCTACCTACCTACCTATCTCTATCTATCAATCTACCTACCTATCTCTATCTATCTATCTACACACCTACCTATCTCTATCTATCTATCTACCTACCTACCTATCTGTATCTATCTGTCTACCTACCTACATATCTGTATCTATCTATCTACCTACCCACCTATCTGTATCTATCAATCTACCTACCTACCTATCTCTATCTATCTATCTACCTACCTACATATCTGTATCTACCTACCTACCTACCTACCTATCTGTATCTATCTATCTACCTACCTACATATCTGTATCTATCTATCTACCTACCTACCTATCTGTATCTATCTATCTACCTACCTACCTATCTCTATCTATCTATCTACCTACCTACTTACCTATCTCTATCAATCTACCTACCTACCTATCTCTATCTATCTACCTACCTACCTACCTATCTCTATCTATCAATCTACCTACCTACCTATCTGTATCTATCTACCTACCTACCTATCTGTATCTATCAATCTACCTACCTACCTATCTCTATCTATCTATCTACCTACCTACATATCTGTATCTATATATCTACCTACCTACGTACCTATCTCTTTCTATCTATCTACCTACCTACCTATCTGTCTCTATCAATCTACCTACCTACCTATCTATCTCTATCTATCTACCTACCTACCTACCTATCTCTATCTATCTAGCTACCTACCTATCTCTATCTATCTATCTACCTACCTACCTATCTCTATCTATCTATCTACCTACCTACCTATCTGTATCTGTCAATCTACCTACCTAACTATCTCTATCTATCTACCTACCTACCTACCTATCTCTATCTATCTATCTACCTACCTACCTATCTGTATCTATCAATCTACCTACCTACCTATCTCTATCTATCTATCTACCTACCTACCTATCTCTATCAATCTACCTACCTACCTATCTCTATCTATCTACCTACCTACCTACCTACATATCTGTATCTATATATCTACCTACCTACCTATCTCTATCTATCAATCTACCTACCTACCTATCTCTATCTATCAATCTACCTACCTACCTATCTCTATCTATCTATCTACCTATCTACCTATCTCTATCTATCAATCTACCTACCTACCTATCTCTTTCTATCTATCTACCTACCTACCTATCTCTATCTATCTACCTACCTATCTACCTATCTTTATCTATCAATCTACCTACCTACCTATCTCTATCTATCTATCTATCTATCTATCTACCTACCTACCTATCTCTATCTATCTATCTCCCTACCTATCTCTATCTATCTACCTACCTACCTACCTACCTATCTGTATCTATCAATCTACCTACCTACCTATCTCTATCTATCAATCTACCTACCTACCTATCTGTATCTATCTATCTACCTACCTACCTATCTGTATCTATCAATCTACCTACCTACATATCTGTATCTATCTATCTACCTATCTACCTATCTCTATCTATCTATCTATCTACCTACCTACCTATCTCTATCTATTTACCTACCTACCTATCTATCAATCTACCTACCTATCTGTATCTATCAATCTACCTAGCTACCTATCTTTATCTATCTATCTACCTACCTACCTACCTACATATCTGTATCTATATATCTACCTACCTACCTACCTATCTCTATCTATCAAACTACCTACCTACCTATCTGTATCTATCTATCTACCTACCTACCTACCTATCTCTATCAATCTATCTACCTACCTATCTGTATCTATCTACCTACCTACCTACCTATCTCTATCTATCTATCTACCTACCTACCTATCTCTATCTATCAATCTACCTACCTACCTATCTCTATCTATCTATCTACCCACCTACCTATCTCTATCTATCTATCTACCTACCTACCTATCTGTATCTATCTATCTACCTACCTACATATCTGTATCTATCTATCTACCTACCTACCTATCTGTATCTATCAATCTACCTACCTACATATCTGTATCTATCTATCTACCTATCTACCTATCTCTATCTATCAATCTACCTACCTACCTATCTCTATCTATCTATCTACCTACCTACCTATCTCTATCTATTTACCTACCTACCTATCTATCAATCTACCTTCCTACCTATCTCTATCTATCTATCTACCTACCCACCTATCTGTATTTATCTATCTACCTACCTATCTGTATCTATCTACCTACCTACCTACGTATCTCTATCTATCTATCTATCTACCTACCTACCTATCTGTATCTATCAATCTACCTACCTACCTATCTCTATCTATCTATCTACCTACCTACCTATCTGTATCTATCTACCTACCTACCTACCTATCTCTATCTATCAATCTACCTACCTACCTATCTGTATCTACCTACCTACCTACCTATCTGTATCTATCTACCTACCTACCTACCTATCTCTATCTATCAATCTACCTACCTACCTATCTGTATCTATCTATCTACCTACCTACCTATCTGTATCTATCTATCTACCTACCTACCTATCTGTATCTATCTATCTACCTACCTACCTATCTCTATCTATCTATCTACCTACCTACCTATCTGTATCTATCTATCTACCTACCTACCTATCTGTATCTATCTATCTACCTACCTACCTATCTCTATCTATCTATCTACCTACCTACCTATCTCTATCTATCAATCTACCTACCTACCTGTCTGTATCTATCAATCTACCTACCTACCTATCTCTATCTATCTATCTACCTACCTACCTATCTCTATCTATCAATCTACCTACCTACCTATCTGTATCTATCAATCTACCTACCTACCTATCTCTATCTATCTACCTACATATCTGTATCTATATATCTACCTACCTACCTATCTCTATCTATCTACCTACCTACCTACCTATCTCTATCTATCAATCTACCTACCTACCTATGTCTATCTATCTATCTACCTACCTACCTATCTCTATCTATCAATCTACCTACCTACCTATCTCTATCTATCTATCTACCTATCTACCTATCTCTATCTATCTACCTACCTACCTATCTCTATCTATCTATCTACCTACCTACCTATCTCTATCTATCTACCTACCTACCTATCTCTATCTATCAATCTACCTACCTACCTATCTCTATCTATCTATCTACCTACCTACCTACCTACCTATCTCTATCTATCTATCTACCTACCTACCTATCTCTATCTATCTACCTACCTACCTACCTACCTATCTGTATCTATCAATCTACCTACCTACCTATCTCTATCTATCAATCTACCTACCTACCTATCTGTATCTATCTATCTACCTACCTACCTATCTGTATCTATCAATCTACCTACCTACATATCTGTATCTATCTATCTACCTATCTACCTATCTCTATCTATCTATCTACCTACCTACCTATCTGTATCTATCAATCTACCTACCTACCTTTCTCTATCTATCTACCTACATATCTGTATCTATATATCTACCTACCTACCTATCTCTATCTATCTACCTACCTACCTACCTATCTCTATCTATCAATCTACCTACCTACCTATCTCTATCTATCTATCTACCTACCTATCTCTATCTATCAATCTACCTACCTACCTATCTCTATCTATCTATCTACCTATCTACCTATCTCTATCTATCTACCTACCTACCTATCTCTATCTATCAATCTACCTACCTACCTATCTCTATCTATCTACCTACCTATCTCTATCTATCTATCTACCTACCTACCTATCTCTATCTATCTACCTACCTACCTACCTATCTCTATCTATCAATCTACCTACCTACCTATCTCTATCTATCTATCTACCTACCTACCTACCTACCTATCTCTATCTATCTATCTATCTACCTACCTATCTCTATCTATCTACCTACCTACCTACCTACCTACCTATCTGTATCTATCAATCTACCTACCTACCTATCTCTATCTATCAATCTACCTACCTACCTATCTGTATCTATCTATCTACCTACCTACCTATCTGTATCTATCAATCTACCTACCTACCTATCTGTATCTATCAATCTACCTAGCTACCTATCTCTATCTATCTATCTACCTACCTACCTACCTTCCTACCTACATATCTGTATCTATATATCTACCTACCTACCTATCTCTATCTATCAAACTACCTACCTACCTATCTGTTACTATCTATCTACCTACCTACCTACCTACCTATCTCTATCTATCTACCTACCTATCTGTATCTATCTACCTACCTACCTACCTATCTCTATCTATCTATCTACCTACCTACCTATCTCTATTTATCAATCTACCTACCTACCTATCTCTATCTATCTATCTACCCACCTACCTATCTGTATCTATCTATCTACCTACCTACATATCTGTATCTATCTATCTACCTACCTACCTATCTGTATCTATCAATCTACCTACCTACATATCTGTATCTATCTATCTACCTATCTACCTATCTCTATCTATCAATCTACCTACCTACCTATCTCTATCTATCTATCTACCTACCTACCTATCTCTATCTATTTACCTACCTACCTATCTATCAATCTACCTACCTACCTATCTTTATCTATCTATCTACCTACCTACATATCTGTATCTACCTACCTACCTACCTACCTATCTGTATCTATCTATCTACCGACCTACATATCTGTATCTATCTATCTACCTACCTACCTATCTCTATCTATCTATCTACCTACCTTCTTACCTATCTCTATCTATCTACCTTCCTACCTATCTCTATCTATCTACCTACCTACCTACCTATCTCTATCTATGAATCTACCTACCTACCTATCTGTATCAATCTATCTACCTACCTACCTATCTCTATCTATCAATCTACCTACCTACCTATCTCTATCTATCTATCTACCTACCTACATATCTGTATCTATATATCTACCTACCTACCTATCTGTATCTATCTATCTACCTATCTACCTATCTCTATCTATCAATCTACCTACCTACCTATCTCTATCTATCTATCTACCTACCCACCTATCTGTATTTATCTATCCACCTACCTATCTCTATCTATCAATCTACCTACCTACCTTTCTGTATCTATCTATCTACCTATCTACATATCTCTATCTATCAATCTACCTACCTACCTATCTGTATCTATCTATCTACCTACCTACATATCTGTATCTATATATCTACCTACCTACCTATCTCTATCTATCAATCTACCTACCTACCTATCTGTACCTATCTATCTATCTACCTACCCACCTATCTGTATTTATCTATCTACCTACCTATCTGTATCTATTATACCTACCTACCTACGTATCTCTATCTATCTATCTACCTACCTACCTATCTGTATCTATCAATCTACCTACCTACCTATCTCTATCTATCAATCTACCTACCTACCTATCTGTATCTATCTATCTACCTACCTACCTATCTGTATCTATCAATCTACCTACCTACCTATCTCTATCTATCTATCTATCTACCTACCTACCTATCTGTATCTATCTACCTACTTACCTACCTATCTCTATCTATCAATCTACCTACCTACCTATCTGTATCTATCTACCTACCTACCTACCTATCTGTATCTATCTACCTACCTACCTACCTATCTCTATCTATCAATCTACCTACCTACCTATCTGTATCTATCTATCTACCTACCTATCTGTATCTATCTATGTACCTACCTACCTATCTGTATCTATCTATCTACCTACCTACATATCTGTATCTATATATCTACCTACCTACCTATCTGTATCTATCTATCTACCTACCTACCTATCTCTATCTATCTATCTACCTACCTACATATCTGTATCTACCTACCTACCTACCTACCTATCTGTATCTATCTATCTACCTACCTACATATCTGTATCTATATATCTACCTACCTACCTATCTGTATCTATCTATCTACCTACCTATCTATCTCTATCTATCTTACCTACCTACTTACCTATCTCTATCTATCTACCTACCTACCTATCTCTATCTATCTACCTACCTACCTACCTATCTCTATCTATGAATCTACCTACCTACCTATCTGTATCAATCTATCTACCTACCTACCTATCTCTATCCATCAATCTACCTACCTACCTATCTCTATCTATCTATCTACCTACCTACATATCTGTATCTATATATCTACCTACCTACCTATCTGTATCTATCTATCTACCTATCTACCTATCTCTATCTATCAATCTACCTACCTACCTATCTCTATCAATCTATCTATCTACCTACCCACCTATCTGTATTTATCTATCTACCTACCTATCTCTATCTATCTACCTACCTACCTACCTTTCTGTATCTATCTATCTACCTATCTACCTATCTCTATCTATCAATCTACCTACCTACCTATCTGTATCTATCTATCTACCTACCTACATATCTGTATCTATATATCTACCTACCTACCTATCTCTATCAATCTACCTACCTACCTATCTGTACCTATCTATCTACCTACCCACCTATCTGTATTTATCTATCTACCTACCCATCTGTATCTATCTACCTACCTACCTACGTATCTCTATCTATCTATCTACCTACCTACCTATCTGTATCTATCAATCTACCTACCTACCTATCTCTATCTATCAATCTACCTACCTACCTATCTGTATCTATCTATCTACCTACCTACCTATCTGTATCTATCAATCTACCTACCTACCTATCTCTATCTATCTATCTACCTACCTACCTATCTGTATCTATCTACCTACCTACCTACCTATCTCTATCTATCAATCTACCTACCTACGTATCTGTATCTATCTATCTACCTACCTACCTATCTGTATCTATCTACCTACCTACCTACCTATCTCTATCTATCAATCTACCTACCTACCTATCTGTATCTATCTATCTACCTACCTACCTATCTCTATCTATCTATCTACCTACCTACCTATCTCTATCTATCTACCTACCTACCTACCTATCTCTATCTATCTATCTACCTACCTACCTATCTCTATCTATCTATCTACCTACCTACCTATCTCTATCTATCTATCTACCTACCTACCTATCTGTATCTATCAATCTACCTACCTACCTATCTCTATCTACCTACCTACCTATCTCTATCTATCAATCTACCTACCTACCTATCTGTATCGATCAATCTACCTACCTACCTATCTCTATCTATCTACCTACATATCTGTCTCTATATATCCACCTACCTACCTATCTCTATCTATCTACCTACCTACCTACCTATCTCTATCTATCAATCTACCTACCTACCTATCTCTATCTATCTATCTACCTACCTACCTATCTCTATCTATCTACCTACCTACCTACCTATCTCTATCTATCTACCTACCTACCTACCTATCTCTATCAATCTACCTACCTACCTATCTCTATCTATCTATCTACCTACCTATCTCTATCTATCAATCTACCTACCTACCTATCTTTATCTATCTATCTACCTACCCATCTATCTCTATCTATCTATCTACCTACCTATCTATCTGTATCTATCTATCTACCTATTTACCTATCTCTATCTATCTATCTACCTACCTACCTATCTCTATCTATCTATCTACCTACCTACCTATCTCTATCTATCAATCTACCTACCTACCTATCTGTATCTATCTATCTACCTACCTACCTATCTCTATCTATCAATCTACCTACCTTCCTATCTGTATCTATCAATCTACCTACCTACCTATCTATCTATCTATCTATCTACCTACCTACCTATCTCTATCTATCTACCTACCTACCTACCTATCTCCATCAATCTACCTACCTACCTATCTCTATCTATCTATCTACCTACCTACCTATCTCTATCTATCTATCTACCTACCTACCTATCTCTATCTATCAATCTACCTACCTACCTACCTATCTGTATCTATCAATCTACCTACCTACCTATCTCTATCTATCAATCTACCTACCTACCTATCTGTATCTATCTATCTACCTACCTACCTATCTGTATCTATCAATCTACCTACCTACCTATCTCTATCTATCTATCTACCTACCTACCTATCTCTATCTATCAATCTACCTACCTTCCTATCTGTATCTATCAATCTACCTACCTACCTATCTCTATCTATCAATCTACCTACCTACCTATCTCTATCAATCTACCTACCTACCTATCTCTATCTATCTACCTACCTACCTACCTATCTCTATCTATCAATCTACCTACCTACCTATCTGTATCTATCTATCTACCTACCTACCTATCTGTATCTATCAATCTACCTACCTACCTATCTCTATCTACCTACCTACCTACCTATCTCTATCTATCAATCTACCTACCTACCTATCTCTATCTATCTACCTACCTACATATCTGTATCTATCTACCTACCTACCTACCTATCTGTATATATCTATCTATCTACCTACCTACCTATCTCTATCTATCTATCTACTTACCTACCGATCTCTATCTATCTACCTACCTACCTATCTGTATCTATCAATCTACCTACCTACCTATCTCTATCTATCAATCTACCTACCTACCCATCTGTTTCTTTCTATCTACCTACCTACCTATCTGTATCTATCAATCTACCTACCTACCTATCTCTATCTATCTACCTACCTACCTACATATCTCTATCTATCAATCTACCTACCTACCTATCTGTATCTATCTATCTACCTACCTACCTATCTGTATCTATCAATCTACCTACCTACCTATCTCTATCTATCTACCTACCTACCTACCTACCTATCTCTATCTATGAATCTACCTACCTACCTATCTCTATCTATCTATCTACCTACCTACCTATCTCTATTTATCTATCTAACTACCTACCTATCTCTATCTATCTATCTACCTACCTACCTATCTCTATCAATCTACCTACCTACCTATCTCTATCTATCTACCTACCTACCTACCTACATATCTGTATCTATCAATCTACCTACCTACCTATCTCTATCTATCAATCTACCTACCTACCCATCTGTTTCTATCTATCTACCTACCTACCTATCTGTATCTATCAATCTACCTACCTACATATTTGTATCTATCTATCTACCTATCTACCTATCTCTATCTATCAATCTACCTACCTACCTATCTCTATCTATCTATCTACCTATCTACCTATCTCTATCTATTTACCTACCTACCTATCTATCAATCTACCTACCTACCTATCTGTATCTATCAATCTACCTAGCTACCTATCTCTATCTATCTATCTACCTACCTACCTACCTACCTACATATCTGTATCTATATATCTACCTACCTACCTATCTCTATCTATCAAACTACCTACATACCTATCTGTATCTATCTATCTACCTACCTACCTACCTATCTCTATCAATCTATCTACCTACCTATCTGTATCTATCTACCTACCTACCTACCTATCTCTATCTATATATCTACCTACCTTCCTATCTCTATCTATCAATCTACCTACCTACCTATCTCTATCTATCAATCTACCTACCTACCTATCTGTACCTATCTATCTACCTACCCACCTATCTGTACTTATCTATCTACCTACCTATCTGTATCTATCTACCTACCTACCTACGTATCTCTATCTATCTATCTACCTACCTACCTATCTGTATCTATCAATCTACCTACCTACCTATCTCTATCTATCAATCTACCTACCTACCTATCTGTATCTATCTATCTACCTACCTACCTATCTGTATCTATCAATCTACCTACCTACCTATCTCTATCTATCTATCTACCTACCTACCTATCTGTATCTATCTACCTACCTACCTACCTATCTCTATCTATCAATCTACCTACCTACCTATCTGTATCTATCTATCTACCTACCTACCTATCTGTATCTATCTACCTACCTACGTACCTATCTCTATCTATCAATCTACCTACCTACCTATCTGTATCTATCTATCTACCTACCTACCTATCTGTATCTATCTATCTACCTACCTACCTATCTCTATCTATCTATCTACCTACCTACCTATCTGTATCTATCTATCTACCTACCTACCTATCTCTATCTATCTATCTACCTACCTACCTATCTCTATCTATCAATCTACCTACCTACCTATCTGTATCTATCAATCTACCTACCTACCTATCTCTATCTATCTATCTACCTACCTACCTATCTCTATCTATCAATCTACCTACCTACCTATCTGTATCTATCAATCTACCTACCTACCTATCTCTATCTATCTACCTACATATCTGTATCTATATATCTACCTACCTACCTATCTCTATCTATCTACCTACCTACCTACCTATCTCTATCTATCAATCTACCTACCCACCTATCTCTATCTATCTATCTACCTAGCTACCTATCTCTATCTATCAATCTACCTACCAACCTATCTCTATCTATCTATCTACCTATCTACCTATCTCTATCTATCAATCTACCTACCTACCTATCTCTATCTATCTATCTATCTATCTACCTACCTACCTATCTCTATCTATCTACCTACCTACCTACCTATCTCTATCTATCAATCTACCTACCTACCTATCTCTATCTATCTATCTACCTACCTACCTATCTCTATCTATCTATCTACCTACCTACCTTTCTCTATCTATCTACCTACCTACCTACCTATCTGTATCTATCAATCTACCTACCTACCTATCTCTATCTATCAATCTACCTACCTACCTATCTCTATCTATCAATCTACCTACCTACCTATCTGTATCTATCTATCTACCTACCTACCTATCTGTATCTATCAATCTACCTACCTACCTATCTCTATCTATCTATCTACCTACCTACCTATCTGTATCTATCTACCTACCTACCTACCTATCTCTATCTATCAATCTACCTACCTACCTATCTGTATCTATCTATCTACCTACCTACCTATCTGTATCTATCTACCTACCTACCTACCTATCTCTATCTATCAATCTACCTACCTACCTATCTGTATCTATCTATCTACCTACCTACCAATCTGTATCTATCTATCTACCTACCTACCTATCTCTATCTATCTATCTATCTATCTACCTACCTATCTGTATCTATCTACCTACCTACCTACCTATCTCTATCTATCTATCTACCTACCTTCCTATCTCTATCTATCAATCTACCTACCTACCTATCTCTATCTATCAATCTACCTACCTACCTATCTGTATCTATCTATCTACCTACCTACATATCTGTATCTATATATCTACCTACCTACCTATCTCTATCTATCAATCTACCTACCTACCTATCTGTACCTATCTATCTACCTACCCACCTATCTGTATTTATCTATCTACCTACCTATCTGTATCTATCTACCTACCTACCTACCTATCTCTATCTATCAATCTACCTACCTACCTATCTGTATCTATCTATCTACCTACCTACCTATCTGTATCTATCTACCTACCTACGTACCTATCTCTATCTATCAATCTACCTACCTACCTATCTGTATCTATCTATCTACCTACCTACCTACCTATCTGTATCTATCTATCTACCTACCTACCTATCTCTATCTATCTATCTACCTACCTACCTATCTATATCTATCAATCTACCTACCTACCTATCTGTATCTATCAATCTACCTACCTACCTATCTCTATCTATCTATCTACCTACCTACCTATCTCTATCTATCAATCTACCTACCTACCTATCTGTATCTATCAATCTACCTACCTACCTATCTCTATCTATCTACCTACATATCTGTATCTATATATCTACCTACCTACCTATCTCTATCTATCTACCTACCTACCTACCTATCTCTATCTATCAATCTACCTACCTACCTATCTCTATCTATCTATCTACCTAGCTACCTATCTCTATCTATCAATCTACCTACCTACCTATCTCTATCTATCTATCTACCTATCTACCTATCTCTATCTATCAATCTACCTACCTACCTATCTCTATCTATCTATCTACCTACCTACCTATCTCTATCTATCTACCTACCTACCTACCTATCTCTATCTATCAATCTACCTACCTACCTATCTCTATCTATCAATCTACCTACCTACCTATCTCTATCTATCAATCTACCTACCTACCTATCTCTATCTATCTACCTACCTACATATCTGTATCTATCTACCTACCTACCTACCTATCTGTATCTATCAATCTACCTACCTACATATCTCTATCTATCTACCTACCTACCTACATATCTCTATCTATCAATCTACCTACCTACCTATCTGTATCTATCTATCTACCTACCTACCTATCTGTATCTATCAATCTACCTACCTACCTATCTCTATCTATCTACCTACCTACCTACCTACCTATCTCTATCTATGAATCTACCTACCTACCTATCTCTATCTATCTATCTACCTACCTACCTATCTCTATTTATCTATCTAACTACCTACCTATCTCTATCTATCTATCTACCTACCTACCTATCTCTATCAATCTACCTACCTACCTATCTCTATCTATCTACCTACCTACCTACCTACATATCTGTATCTATCAATCTACCTACCTACCTATCTCTATCTATCAATCTACCTACCTACCCATCTGTTTCTATCTATCTACCTACCTACCTATCTGTATCTATCAATCTACCTACCTACATATCTGTATCTATCTATCTACCTATCTACCTATCTCTATCTATCAATCTACCTACCTACCTATCTCTATCTATCTATCTACCTATATACCTATCTCTATCTATTTACCTACCTACCTATCTATCAATCTACCTACCTACCTATCTGTATCTATCAATCTACCTAGCTACCTATCTCTATCTATCTATCTACCTACCTACCTACCTACCTACATATCTGTATCTATATATCTGCCTACCTACCTATCTCTATCTATCAAACTACCTACCTACCTATCTGTATCTATCTATCTACCTACCTACCTACCTATCTCTATCAATCTATCTACCTACCTATCTGTATCTATCTACCTACCTACCTACCTATCTCTATCTATCTATCTACCTACCTTCCTATCTCTATCTATCAATCTACCTACCTACCTATCTCTATCTATCAATCTACCTACCTACCTATCTGTATCTATCTATCTACCTACCTACATATCTGTATCTATATATCTACCTACCTACCTATCTCTATCTATCAATCTACCTACCTACCTATCTGTACCTATCTATCTACCTACCCACCTATCTGTATTTATCTATCTACCTACCTATCTGTATCTATCTACCTACCTACCTACGTATCTCTATCTATCTATCTACCTACCTACCTATCTGTATCTATCAATCTACCTACCTACCTATCTCTATCTATCAATCTACCTACCTACCTATCTGTATCTATCTATCTACCTACCTACCTATCTGTATCTATCAATCTACCTACCTACCTATCTCTATCTATCTATCTACCTACCTACCTATCTGTATCTATCTACCTACCTACCTACCTATCTCTATCTATCAATCTACCTACCTACCTATCTGTATCTATCTATCTACCTACCTACCTATCTGTATCTATCTACCTACCTACGTACCTATCTGTATCTATCTATCTACCTACCTACCTATCTCTATCTATCTATCTACCTACCTACCTATCTGTATCTATCTATCTACCTACCTACCTATCTCTATCTATCTATCTACCTACCTACCTATCTCTATCTATCAATCTACCTACCTACCTATCTGTATCTATCAATCTACCTACCTACCTATCTCTATCTATCTATCTACCTACCTACCTATCTCTATCTATCAATCTACCTACCTACCTATCTGTATCTATCAATCTACCTACCTACCTATCTCTATCTATCTACCTACCTATCTGTATCTATCTACCTACCTACCTACCTATCTCTATCTATCTACCTACCTACCTACCTATCTCTATCTATCAATCTACCTACCTACCTATCTCTATCTATCTATCTACCTAGCTACCTATCTCTATCTATCAATCTACCTACCTACCTATCTCTATCTATCTATCTACCTATCTACCTATCTCTATCTATCAATCTACCTACCTACCTATCTCTATCTATCTATCTACCTACCTACCCATCTCTATCTATCTACCTACCTACCTATCTCTATCTATCAATCTACCTACCTACCTATCTCTATCTATCTATCTACCTACCTACCTATCTCTATCTATCTATCTACCTACCTACCTATCTCTATCTATCTACCTACCTACCTACCTATCTGTATCTATCAATCTACCTACCTACCTATCTCTATCTATCAATCTACCTACCTACCTATCTCTATCTATCAATCTACCTACCTACCTATCTCTATCTATCAATCTACCTACCTACCTATCTGTATCTATCTATCTACCTACCTACCTATCTGTATCTATCAATCTACCTACCTACCTATCTCTATCTATCTATCTACCTACCTACCTATCTGTATCTATCTACCTACCTACCTACCTATCTCTATCTATCAATCTACCTACCTACCTATCTGTATCTATCTATCTACCTACCTACCTATCTGTATCTATCTACCTACCTACCTACCTATCTCTATCTATCAATCTACCTACCTACCTATCTGTATCTATCTATCTACCTACCTACCTATCTCTATCTATCTATCTACCTACCTACCTATCTCTATCTATCTATCTATCTACCTACCTATCTGTATCTATCTACCTACCTACCTACCTATCTCTATCTATCTATCTACCTACCTTCCTATCTCTATCTATCAATCTACCTACCTACCTATCTCTATCTATCAATCTACCTACCTACCTATCTGTATCTATCTATCTACCTACCTACATATCTGTATCTCTATATCTACCTACCTACCTATCTCTATCTATCAATCTACCTACCTACCTATCTGTACCTATCTATCTACCTACCCACCTATCTGTATTTATCTATCTACCTACCTATCTGTATCTATCTACCTACCTACCTACCTATCTCTATCTATCAATCTACCTACCTACCTATCTGTATCTATCTATCTACCTACCTACCTATCTGTATCTATCTACCTACCTACGTACCTATCTCTATCTATCAATCTACCTACCTACCTATCTGTATCTATCTATCTACCTACCTACCTATCTGTATCTATCTATCTACCTACCTACCTATCTGTATCTATCTATCTACCTACCTACCTATCTCTATCTATCTATCTACCTACCTACCTATCTGTATCTATCTATCTACCTACCTACCTATCTCTATCTATCTATCTACCTACCTACCTATCTCTATCTATCAATCTACCTACCTACCTATCTGTATCTATCAATCTACCTACCTACCTATCTCTATCTATCTATCTACCTACCTACCTATCTCTATCTATCAATCTACCTACCTACCTATCTGTATCTATCAATCTACCTACCTACCTATCTCTATCTATCAATCTACCTACCTACCTATCTCTATCTATCAATCTACCTACCTACCTATCTCTATCTATCAATCTACCTACCTACCTATCTGTATCTATCTATCTACCTACCTACCTATCTGTATCTATCAATCTACCTACCTACCTATCTCTATCTATCTATCTACCTACCTACCTATCTGTATCTATCTACCTACCTACCTACCTATCTCTATCTATCAATCTACCTACCTACCTATCTGTACCTATCTATCTACCTACCCACCTATCTGTATTTATCTATCTACCTACCTATCTGTATCTATCTACCTACCTACCTACCTATCTCTATCTATCAATCTACCTACCTACCTATCTGTATCTATCTATCTACCTACCTACCTATCTGTATCTATCTACCTACCTACGTACCTATCTCTATCTATCAATCTACCTACCTACCTATCTGTATCTATCTATCTACCTACCTACCTATCTGTATCTATCTATCTACCTACCTACCTATCTGTATCTATCTATCTACCTACCTACCTATCTCTATCTATCTATCTACCTACCTACCTATCTGTATCTATCTATCTACCTACCTACCTATCTCTATCTATCTATCTACCTACCTACCTATCTCTATCTATCAATCTACCTACCTACCTATCTGTATCTATCAATCTACCTACCTACCTATCTCTATCTATCTATCTACCTACCTACCTATCTCTATCTATCAATCTACCTACCTACCTATCTGTATCTATCAATCTACCTACCTACCTATCTCTATCTATCTACCTACATATCTGTATCTATATATCTACCTACCTACCTATCTCTATCTATCTACCTACCTACCTACCTATCTCTATCTATCAATCTACCTACCTACCTATCTGTATCTATCAATCTACCTACCTACCTATCTCTATCTATCTACCTACATATCTGTATCTATATATCTACCTACCTACCTATCTCTATCTATCTACCTACCTACCTACCTATCTCTATCTATCAATCTACCTACCTACCTATCTCTATCTATCAATCTACCTACCTACCTATCTGTATCTATCAATCTACCTACCTACCTATCTGTATCTATCAATCTACCTACCTACCCATCTGTTTCTATCTATCTACCTACCTACCTATCTCTATCTATCAATCTACCTACCTACCTATCTCTATCTATCTACCTACCTACCTACCTATCTCTATCTATCAATCTACCTACCTACCTATCTGTATCTATCTATCTACCTACCTACCTATCTGTATCTATCAATCTACCTACCTACCTATCTCTATCTATCTACCTACCTACCTACCTACCTATCTCTATCTATGAATCTACCTACCTACCTATCTCTATCTATCTATCTACCTACCTACCTATCTCTATTTATCTATCTAACTACCTACCTATCTCTATCTATCTATCTACCTACCTACCTATCTCTATCAATCTACCTACCTACCTATCTCTATCTATCTATCTACCTATCTACCTATCTCTATCTATTTACCTACCTACCTATCTATCAATCTACCTACCTACCTATCTGTATCTATCAATCTACCTAGCTACCTATCTCTATCTATCTATCTACCTACCTACCTACCTACATATCTGTATCTATATATCTACCTACCTACCTATCTCTATCTATCAAACTACCTACCTACCTATCTGTATCTATCTATCTACCTACCTACCTACCTATCTCTATCTATCTATCTACCTACCTTCCTATCTCTATCTATCAATCTACCTACCCACCTATCTCTATCTATCAATCTACCTACCTACCTATCTGTATCTATCTATCTACCTACCTACATATCTGTATCTATATATCTACCTACCTACCTATCTCTATCTATCAATCTACCTACCTACCTATCTGTACCTATCTATCTACCTACCCACCTATCTGTATTTATCTATCTACCTACCTATCTGTATCTATCTACCTACCTACCTACGTATCTCTATCTATCTATCTACCTACCTACCTATCTGTATCTATCAATCTACCTACCTACCTATCTCTATCTATCAATCTACCTACCTACCTATCTGTATCTATCTATCTACCTACCTACCTATCTGAATCTACCTACCTACCTATCTCTATCTATCTATCTACCTACCTACCTATCTGTATCTATCTACCTACCTACCTACCTATCTCTATCTATCAATCTACCTACCTACCTATCTGTATCTATCTATCTACCTACCTACCTATCTGTATCTATCTACCTACCTACGTACCTATCTCTATCTATCAATCTACCTACCTACCTATCTGTATCTATCTATCTACCTACCTACCTATCTGTATCTATCTATCTACCTACCTACCTATCTGTATCTATCTATCTACCTACCTACCCATCTCTATCTATCTATCTACCTACCTACCTATCTGTATCTATCTACCTACCTACCTATCTCTATCTATCTATCTACCTACCTACCTATCTCTATCTATCAATCTACCTACCTACCTATCTGTATCTATCAATCTACCTACCTACCTATCTCTATCTATCTATCTACCTACCTACCTATCTCTATCTATCAATCTACCTACCTACCTATCTGTATCTATCAATCTACCTACCTACCTATCTCTATCTATCTACCTACATATCTGTATCTATATATCTACCTACCTACCTATCTCTATCTATCTACCTACCTACCTACCTACCTATCTCTATCTATCAATCTACCTACCTACCTATCTCTATCTATCTATCTACCTAGCTACCTATCTCTATCTATCAATCTACCTACCTACCTATCTCTATCTATCTATCTACCTATCTACCTATCTCTATCTATCAATCTACCTACCTACCTATCTCTATCTATCTATCTACCTACCTACCTATCTCTATCTATCTACCTACCTACCTACCTATCTCTATCTATCAATCTACCTACCTACCTATCTCTATCTATCTATCTACCTACCTACCTATCTCTATCTATCTATCTACCTACCTACCTATCTCTATCTATCTACCTACCTACCAACCTATCTGTATCTATCAATCTACCTACCTACCTATCTCTATCTATCAATCTACCTACCTACCTATCTCTATCTATCAATCTACCTACCTACCTATCTCTATCTATCAATCTACCTACCTACCTATCTGTATCTATCTACCTACCTACCTACCTATCTCTATCTATCTATCTACCTACCTACCTATCTCTATCTATCTATCTACCTACCTACCTATCTCTATCTATCTACCTACCTACCAACCTATCTGTATCTATCAATCTACCTACCTACCTATCTGTATCTATCTATCTACCTACCTACCTATCTGTATCTATCAATCTACCTACCTACCTATCTCTATCTATCTATCTACCTACCTACCTATCTGTATCTATCTACCTACCTACCTACCTATCTCTATCTATCAATCTACCTACCTACCTATCTGTATCTATCTATCTACCTACCTACCTATCTGTATCTATCTACCTACCTACCTACCTATCTCTATCTATCAATCTACCTACCTACCTATCTGTATCTATCTATCTACCTACCTACCTATCTGTATCTATCTACCTACCTACCTACCTATCTCTATCTATCTATCTATCTACCTACCTATCTGTATCTATCTACCTACCTACCTACCTATCTCTATCTATCTATCTACCTACCTTCCTATCTCTATCTATCAATCTACCTACCTACCTATCTCTATCTATCAATCTACCTACCTACCTATCTGTATCTACCTATCTACCTACCTACATATCTGTATCTATATATCTACCTACCTACCTATCTCTATCTATCAATCTACCTACCTCCCTATCTGTACCTATCTATCTACCTACCCACCTATCTGTATTTATCTATCTACCTACCTATCTGTATCTATCTACCTACCTACCTACGTATCTCTATCTATCTATCCACCTACCTACCTATCTGTATCTATCAATCTACCTACCTACCTATCTCTATCTATCAATCTACCTACCTACCTATCTGTATCTATCTATCTACCTACCTACCTATCTGTATCTATCAATCTACCTACCTACCTATCTCTATCTATCTATCTACCTACCTACCTATCTGTATCTATCTACCTACCTACCTACCTATCTCTATCTATCAATCTACCTACCTACCTATCTGTATCTATCTATCTACATACCTACCTATCTGTATCTATCTACCTACCTACGTACCTATCTCTATCTATCAATCTACCTACCTACCTATCTGTATCTATCTATCTACCTACCTACCTATCTGTATCTATCTATCTACCTACCTACCTATCTGAATCTATCTATCTACCTACCTACCTATCTGTATCTATCAATCTACCTACCTACATATCTGTATCTATCTATCTACCTATCTACCTATCTCTATCTATCAATCTACCTACCTACCTATCTCTATCTATCTATCAACCTACCTACCTATCTCTATCTATTTACCTACCTACCTATCTATCAATCTACCTACCTACCTATCTCTATCTATCTATCTACCTACCTACTTATCTCTATCTATCTACCTACCTACCTACCTATCTCTATCTATCAATCTACCTACCTACCTATCTCTATCTATCTATCTACCTACCTACCTATCTCTATCTATCTATCTACCTACCTATCTCTATCTATCTACCTACCTACCTACCTATCTGTATCTATCTATCTATCTACCTACATATCTGTATCTATATATCTACCTACCTACCTATCTCTATCTATCTACCTACCTACCTACCTATCTCTATCTATCAATCTACCTACCTACCTATCTCTATCTATCTATCTACCTAGCTACCTATCTCTATCTATCAATCTACCTACCTACCTATCTCTATCTATCTATCTACCTATCTACCTATCTCTATCTATCAATCTACCTACCTACCTATCTCTATCTATCTATCTACCTACCTACCTATCTCTATCTATCTACCTACCTACCTACCTATCTCTATCTATCAATCTACCTACCTACCTATCTCTATCTATCTATCTACCTACCTACCTATCTCTATCTATCTATCTACCTACCTACCTATCTGTATCTATCAATCTACCTACCTACCTATCTCTATCTATCAATCTACCTACCTACCTATCTCTATCTATCAATCTACCTACCTACCTATCTGTATCTATCAATCTACCTACCTACCTATCTCTATCTATCTACCTACCTACCTATCTGTATCTATCTACCTACCTACCTACCTATCTCTATCTATCAATCTACCTACCTACCTATCTGTATCTATCTATCTACCTACCTACCTATCTGTATCTATCTATCTACCTACCTACCTATCTCTATCTATCTATCTACCTACCTATCTGTATCTATCTACCTACCTACCTACCTATCTCTATCTATCTATCTACCTACCTTCCTATCTCTATCAATCTACCTACCTACCTATCTCTATCTATCAATCTACCTACCTACCTATCTGTATCTATCTACCTACCTACATATCTGTATCTATATATCTACCTACCTACCTATCTCTATCTATCAATCTACCTACCTACCTATCTGTACCTATCTATCTACCTACCCACCTATCTGTATTTATCTATCTACCTACCTATCTGTATCTATCTACCTACCTACCTACGTATCTCTATCTATCTATCTACCTACCTACCTATCTGTATCTATCAATCTACCTACCTACCTATCTCTATCTATCAATCTACCTACCTACCTATCTGTATCTATCTATCTACCTACCTACCTATCTGTATCTATCAATCTACCTACCTACCTATCTCTATCTATCTATCTACCTACCTACCTATCTGTATCTATCTACCTACCTACCTACCTATCTCTATCTATCAATCTACCTACCTACCTATCTGTATCTATCTATCTACCTACCTACCTATCTGTATCTATCTACCTACCTACGTACCTATCTCTATCTATCAATCTACCTACCTACCTATCTGTATCTATCTACCTACCTACCTATCTGTATCTATCTATCTACCTACCTACCTATCTGAATCTATCTATCTACCTACCTACCTATCTGTATCTATCAATCTACCTACCTACATATCTGTATCTATCTATCTACCTATCTACCTATCTCTATCTATCAATCTACCTACCTACCTATCTCTATCTATCTACCTACCTACCTATCTCTATCTATTTACCTACCTACCTATCTATCAATCTACCTATCTACCTATCTCTATCTATCTATCTACCTACCTACATATCTCTATCTATCTACCTACCTACCTACCTATCTCTATCTATCAATCTACCTACCTACCTATCTCTATCTATCTATCTACCTACCTACCTATCTCTATCTATCTATCTACCTACCTACCTATCTCTATCTATCTACCTACCTACCTATCTATCTGTATCTATCAATCTACCTACCTACATATCTGTATCTATCTATCTACCTACCTACCTATCTGTATCTATCAATCTACCTACCTACATATCTGTATCTATCTATCTACTTATCTACCTATCTCTATCTATCTATCTACCTACCTACCTATCTCTATCTATTTACCTACCTACCTATCTATCAATCTACCTACCTACCTATCTGTATCTATCAATCTACCTAGCTACCTATCTCTATCTATCTACCTACCTACCTACCTACCTACATATCTGTATCTATATATCTACCTACCTACCAATCTCTATCTATCAAACTACCTACCTACCTATCTGTATCTATCTATCTACCTACCTACCTACCTATCTCTATCAATCTATCTACCTACCTATCTGTATCTATCTACCTACCTACCTACCTATCTCTATCTATCTATCTACCTACCTACCTATCTCTATCTATCAATCTACCTACCTACCTATCTCTATCTATCTATCTACCCACCTACCTATCTCTATCTATCTATCTACCTACCTACCTATCTGTATCTATCTATCTACCTACCTACATATCTGTATCTATCTATCTACCTACCTACCTATCTGTATCTATCAATCTACCTACCTACATATGTGTATCTATCTATCTACCTATCTACCTATCTCTATCTATCAATCTACCTACCTACCTATCTCTATCTATCTATCTACCTACCTACCTATCTCTATCTATTTACCTACCTACCTATCTATCAATCTACCTACCTACCTATCTCTATCTATCTATCTACCTACCTACATATCTGTATCTACCTACCTACCTACCTACCTACCTACCTATCTGTATCTATCTATCTACCGACCTACATATCTGTATCTATATATCTACCTACCTACCTATCTGTATCTATCTATCTACCTACCTACCTATCTCTATCTATCTATCTACCTACCTACTTACCTATCTCTATCTATCTACCTACCTACCTATCTCTATCTATCTACCTACCTACCTACCTACCTATCTCTATCTATGAATCTACCTACCTACCTATCTGTATCAATCTATCTACCTACCTACCTATCTCTATCTATCAATCTACCTATCTACCTATCTCTATCTATCTATCTACCTACCTACATATCTGTATCTATATATCTACCTACCTACCTATCTGTATCTATCTATCTACCTATCTACCTATCTCTATCTATCAATCTACCTACCTACCTATCTCTATCTATCTATCTTCCTACCCACCTATCTGTATTTATCTATCCACCTACCTATCTCTATCTATCAATCTACCTACCTACCTTTCTGTATCTATCTATCTACCTATCTACCTATCTCTATCTATCAATCTACCTACCTACCTATCTGTATCTATCTATCTACCTACCTACATATCTGTATCTATATATCTACCTACCTACCTATCTCTATCTATCAATCTACCTACCTACCTATCTGTATCTATCTATCTACCTACCTACCTATCTGTATCTATCTATCTACCTACCTACCTATCTGTATCTATCTATCTACCTACCTACCCATCTCTATCTATCTATCTACCTACCTACCTATCTGTATCTATCTACCTACCTACCTATCTCTATCTATCTATCTACCTACCTACCTATCTCTATCTATCAATCTACCTACCTACCTATCTGTATCTATCAATCTACCTACCTACCTATCTCTATCTATCTATCTACCTACCTACCTATCTCTATCTATCAATCTACCTACCTACCTATCTGTATCTATCAATCTACCTACCTACCTATCTCTATCTATCTACCTACATATCTGTATCTATATATCTACCTACCTACCTATCTCTATCTATCTACCTACCTACCTACCTATCTCTATCTATCAATCTACCTACCTACCTATCTCTATCTATCTATCTACCTAGCTACCTATCTCTATCTATCAATCTATCTACCTACCTATCTCTATCTATCTATCTACCTATCTACCTATCTCTATCTATCAATCTACCTACCTACCTATCTCTATCTATCTATCTACCTACCTACCTATCTCTATCTATCAATCTACCTACCTACCTATCTCTATCTATCTATCTACCTAGCTACCTATCTCTATCTATCTACCTACCTACCTACCTATCTGTATCTATCTATCTATCTACCTACATATCTGTATCTATATATCTACCTACCTACCTATCTCTATCTATCTACCTACCTACCTACCTATCTCTATCTATCAATCTACCTACCTACCTATCTCTATCTATCTATCTACCTAGCTACCTATCTCTATCTATCAATCTACCTACCTACCTATCTCTATCTATCTATCTACCTATCTACCTATCTCTATCTATCAATCTACCTACCTACCTATCTCTATCTATCTATCTACCTACCTACCTATCTCTATCTATCTACCTACCTACCTACCTATCTCTATCTATCAATCTACCTACCTACCTATCTCTATCTATCTATCTACCTACCTACCTATCTCTATCTATCTATCTACCTACCTACCTATCTGTATCTATCAATCTACCTACCTACCTATCTCTATCTATCAATCTACCTACCTACCTATCTCTATCTATCAATCTACCTACCTACCTATCTCTATCTATCAATCTACCTACCTACCTATCTGTATCTATCTATCTACCTACCTACCTATCTGTATCTATCAATCTACCTACCTACCTATCTCTATCTATCTACCTACCTACCTATCTGTATCTATCTACCTACCTACCTACCTATCTCTATCTATCAATCTACCTACCTACCTATCTGTATCTATCTATCTACCTACCTACCTATCTGTATCTATCTATCTACCTACCTACCTATCTCTATCTATCTATCTATCTACCTACCTATCTGTATCTATCTACCTACCTACCTACCTATCTCTATCTATCTATCTACCTACCTTCCTATCTCTATCTATCAATCTACCTACCTACCTATCTCTATCTATCAATCTACCTACCTACCTATCTGTATCTATCTATCTACCTACCTACATATCTGTATCTATATATCTACCTACCTACCTATCTCTATCTATCAATCTACCTACCTACCTATCTGTACCTATCTATCTACCTACCCACCTATCTGTATTTATCTATCTACCTACCTATCTGTATCTATCTACCTACCTACCTACGTATCTCTATCTATCTATCTACCTACCTACCTATCTGTATCTATCAATCTACCTACCTACCTATCTCTATCTATCAATCTACCTACCTACCTATCTGTATCTATCTATCTACCTACCTACCTATCTGTATCTATCAATCTACCTACCTACCTATCTCTATCTATCTATCTACCTACCTACCTATCTGTATCTATCTACCTACCTACCTACCTATCTCTATCTATCAATCTACCTACCTACCTATCTGTATCTATCTATCTACCTACCTACCTATCTGTATCTATCTACCTACCTACGTACCTATCTCTATCTATCAATCTACCTACCTACCTATCTGTATCTATCTACCTACCTACCTATCTGTATCTATCTATCTACCTACCTACCTATCTGAATCTATCTATCTACCTACCTACCTATCTGTATCTATCAATCTACCTACCTACATATCTGTATCTATCTATCTACCTATCTACCTATCTCTATCTATCAATCTACCTACCTACCTATCTCTATCTATCTACCTACCTACCTATCTCTATCTATTTACCTACCTACCTATCTATCAATCTACCTATCTACCTATCTCTATCTATCTATCTACCTACCTACATATCTCTATCTATCTACCTACCTACCTACCTATCTCTATCTATCAATCTACCTACCTACCTATCTCTATCTATCTATCTACCTACCTACCTATCTCTATCTATCTATCTACCTACCTACCTATCTCTATCTATCTACCTACCTACCTATCTATCTGTATCTATCAATCTACCTACCTACATATCTGTATCTATCTATCTACCTACCTACCTATCTGTATCTATCAATCTACCTACCTACATATCTGTATCTATCTATCTACTTATCTACCTATCTCTATCTATCTATCTACCTACCTACCTATCTCTATCTATTTACCTACCTACCTATCTATCAATCTACCTACCTACCTATCTGTATCTATCAATCTACCTAGCTACCTATCTCTATCTATCTACCTACCTACCTACCTACCTACCTACATATCTGTATCTATATATCTACCTACCTACCAATCTCTATCTATCAAACTACCTACCTACCTATCTGTATCTATCTATCTACCTACCTACCTACCTATCTCTATCAATCTATCTACCTACCTATCTGTATCTATCTACCTACCTACCTACCTATCTCTATCTATCTATCTACCTACCTACCTATCTCTATCTATCAATCTACCTACCTACCTATCTCTATCTATCTATCTACCCACCTACCTATCTCTATCTATCTATCTACCTACCTACCTATCTGTATCTATCTATCTACCTACCTACATATCTGTATCTATCTATCTACCTACCTACCTATCTGTATCTATCAATCTACCTACCTACATATGTGTATCTATCTATCTACCTATCTACCTATCTCTATCTATCAATCTACCTACCTACCTATCTCTATCTATCTATCTACCTACCTACCTATCTCTATCTATTTACCTACCTACCTATCTATCAATCTACATACCTACCTATCTCTATCTATCTATCTACCTACCTACATATCTGTATCTACCTACCTACCTACCTACCTACCTACCTACCTATCTGTATCTATCTATCTACCGACCTACATATCTGTATCTATATATCTACCTACCTACCTATCTGTATCTATCTATCTACCTACCTACCTATCTCTATCTATCTATCTACCTACCTACTTACCTATCTCTATCTATCTACCTACCTACCTATCTCTATCTATCTACCTACCTACCTACCTACCTATCTCTATCTATGAATCTACCTACCTACCTATCTGTATCAATCTATCTACCTACCTACCTATCTCTATCTATCAATCTACCTATCTACCTATCTCTATCTATCTATCTACCTACCTACATATCTGTATCTATATATCTACCTACCTACCTATCTGTATCTATCTATCTACCTATCTACCTATCTCTATCTATCAATCTACCTACCTACCTATCTCTATCTATCTATCTTCCTACCCACCTATCTGTATTTATCTATCCACCTACCTATCTCTATCTATCAATCTACCTACCTACCTTTCTGTATCTATCTATCTACCTATCTACCTATCTCTATCTATCAATCTACCTACCTACCTATCTGTATCTATCTATCTACCTACCTACATATCTGTATCTATATATCTACCTACCTACCTATCTCTATCTATCAATCTACCTACCTACCTATCTGTATCTATCTATCTACCTACCTACCTATCTGTATCTATCTATCTACCTACCTACCTATCTGTATCTATCTATCTACCTACCTACCCATCTCTATCTATCTATCTACCTACCTACCTATCTGTATCTATCTACCTACCTACCTATCTCTATCTATCTATCTACCTACCTACCTATCTCTATCTATCAATCTACCTACCTACCTATCTGTATCTATCAATCTACCTACCTACCTATCTCTATCTATCTATCTACCTACCTACCTATCTCTATCTATCAATCTACCTACCTACCTATCTGTATCTATCAATCTACCTACCTACCTATCTCTATCTATCTACCTACATATCTGTATCTATATATCTACCTACCTACCTATCTCTATCTATCTACCTACCTACCTACCTATCTCTATCTATCAATCTACCTACCTACCTATCTCTATCTATCTATCTACCTAGCTACCTATCTCTATCTATCAATCTATCTACCTACCTATCTCTATCTATCTATCTACCTATCTACCTATCTCTATCTATCAATCTACCTACCTACCTATCTCTATCTATCTATCTACCTACCTACCTATCTCTATCTATCTACCTACCTACCTACCTATCTCTATCTATCAATCTACCTACCTATCTCTATCTATCTATCTATCTACCTACCTATCTCTATCTATCTATCTACCTACCAACCTATCTCTATCTATCTACCTACCTACCAACCTATCTGTATCTATCAATCTACCTACCTACCTATCTCTATCTATCAATCTACCTACCTACCTATCTCTATCTATCAATCTACCTACCTACCTATCTCTATCTATCAATCTACCTACCTACCTATCTGTATCTATCTATCTACCTACCTACCTATCTGTATCTATCAATCTACCTACCTACCTATCTCTATCTATCTATCTACCTACCTACCTATCTGTATCTATCTACCTACCTACCTACCTATCTCTATCTATCAATCTACCTACCTACCTATCTCTATCTATCTATCTACCTACCTACCTATCTCTATCAATCTACCTACCTACCTATCTCTATCTATCTACCTACCTACCTACCTATCTCTATCTATCAATCTACCTACCTACCTATCTCTATCTATCTATCTACCTACCTACATATCTGTATCTATCTACCTACCTATCTATCTCTATCTATCTATCTACCTACCTACCTATCTCTATCTATCAATCTACCTACCTACCTATCTCTATCTATCTATCTACCTAGCTACCTATCTCTATCTATCAATGTACCTACCTACCTATCTCTATCTATCTATCTACCTATCTACCTATCTCTATCTATCAATCTACCTACCTACCTATCTCTATCTATCTATCTACCTACCTACCTATCTCTATCTATCTACCTACCTACCTACCTATCTCTATCTATCAATCTACCTACCTATCTCTATCTATCTATCTATCTACCTACCTATCTCTATCTATCTATCTACCTACCTACCTATCTCTATCTATCTACCTACCTACCAACCTATCTGTATCTATCAATCTACCTACCTACCTATCTCTATCTATCAATCTACCTACCTACCTATCTCTATCTATCAATCTACCTACCTACCTATCTCTATCTATCAATCTACCTACCTACCTATCTGTATCTATCTATCTACCTACCTACCTATCTGTATCTATCAATCTACCTACCTACCTATCTCTATCTATCTATCTACCTACCTACCTATCTGTATCTATCTACGTACCTACCTACCTATCTCTATCTATCAATCTACCTACCTACCTATCTGTATCTATCTATCTACCTACCTACCTATCTGTATCTATCTACCTACCTACCTACCTATCTCTATCTATCAATCTACCTACCTACCTATCTCTATCTATCTATCTACCTACCTACCTATCTCTATCAATCTACCTACCTACCTATCTCTATCTATCTACCTACCTACCTACCTATCTCTATCTATCAATCTACCTACCTACCTATCTCTATCTATCTATCTACCTACCTACATATCTGTATCTATCTACCTACCTATCTATCTCTATCTATCTATCTACCTACCTACCTATCTGTATCTACCTATCTACCTACCTACATATCTGTATCTATATATCTACCTACCTACCTATCTCTATCTATCAATCTACCTACCTCCCTATCTGTACCTATCTATCTACCTACCCACCTATCTGTATTTATCTATCTACCTACCTATCTGTATCTATCTACCTACCTACCTACGTATCTCTATCTATCTATCCACCTACCTACCTATCTGTATCTATCAATCTACCTACCTACCTATCTCTATCTATCAATCTACCTACCTACCTATCTGTATCTATCTATCTACCTACCTACCTATCTGTATCTATCAATCTACCTACCTACCTATCTCTATCTATCTATCTACCTACCTACCTATCTGTATCTATCTACCTACCTACCTACCTATCTCTATCTATCAATCTACCTACCTACCTATCTGTATCTATCTATCTACATACCTACCTATCTGTATCTATCTACCTACCTACGTACCTATCTCTATCTATCAATCTACCTACCTACCTATCTGTATCTATCTATCTACCTACCTACCTATCTGTATCTATCTATCTACCTACCTACCTATCTGAATCTATCTATCTACCTACCTACCTATCTGTATCTATCAATCTACCTACCTACATATCTGTATCTATCTATCTACCTATCTACCTATCTCTATCTATCAATCTACCTACCTACCTATCTCTATCTATCTATCTACCTACCTACCTATCTCTATCTATTTACCTACCTACCTATCTATCAATCTACCTACCTACCTATCTCTATCTATCTATCTACCTACCTACATATCTCTATCTATTTACCTACCTACCTACCTATCTCTATCTATCAATCTACCTACCTACCTATCTCTATCTATCTATCTACCTACCTACCTATCTCTATCTATCTATCTACCTACCTACCTATCTCTATCTATCTACCTACCTACCTACCTATCTGTATCTATCTATCTATCTACCTACATATCTGTATCTATATATCTACCTACCTACCTATCTCTATCTATCTACCTACCTACCTACCTATCTCTATCTATCAATCTACCTACCTACCTATCTCTATCTATCTATCTACCTAGCTACCTATCTCTATCTATCAATCTACCTACCTACCTATCTCTATCTATCTATCTATCTACCTATCTACCTATCTCTATCTATCAATCTACCTACCTACCTATCTCTATCTATCTATCTACCTACCTACCTATCTCTATCTATCTACCTACCTACCTACCTATCTCTATCTATCAATCTACCTACCTACCTATCTCTATCTATCTATCTACCTACCTACCTATCTCTATCTATCTATCTACCTACCTACCTATCTGTATCTATCAATCTACCTACCTACCTATCTCTATCTATCAATCTACCTACCTACCTATCTCTATCTATCAATCTACCTACCTACCTATCTCTATCTATCAATCTACCTACCTACCTATCTGTATCTATCTATCTACCTACCTACCTATCTGTATCTATCAATCTACCTACCTACCTATCTCTATCTATCTATCTACCTACCTACCTATCTGTATCTATCTACCTACCTACCTATCTCTATCTATCAATCTACCTACCTACCTATCTGTATCTATCTATCTACCTACCTACCTATCTGTATCTATCTATCTACCTACCTACCTATCTCTATCTATCTATCTATCTACCTACCTATCTGTATCTATCTACCTACCTACCTACCTATCTCTATCTATCTATCTACCTACCTTCCTATCTCTATCTATCAATCTACCTACCTACCTATCTCTATCTATCAATCTACCTACCTACCTATCTGTATCTATCTATCTACCTACCTACATATCTGTATCTATATATCTACCTACCTACCTATCTCTATCTATCAATCTACCTACCTACCTATCTGTACCTATCTATCTACCTACCCACCTATCTGTATTTATCTATCTACCTACCTATCTGTATCTATCTACCTACCTACCTACGTATCTCTATCTATCTATCTACCTACCTACCTATCTGTATCTATCAATCTACCTACCTACCTATCTCTATCTATCAATCTACCTACCTACCTATCTGTATCTATCTATCTACCTACCTACCTATCTGTATCTATCAATCTACCTACCTACCTATCTCTATCTATCTATCTACCTACCTACCTATCTGTATCTATCTACCTACCTACCTACCTATCTCTATCTATCAATCTACCTACCTACCTATCTGTATCTATCTATCTACCTACCTACCTATCTGTATCTATCTACCTACCTACGTACCTATCTCTATCTATCAATCTACCTACCTACCTATCTGTATCTATCTATCTACCTACCTACCTATCTGTATCTATCTATCTACCTACCTACCTATCTGAATCTATCTATCTACCTACCTACCTATCTGTATCTATCAATCTACCTACCTACATATCTGTATCTATCTATCTACCTATCTACCTATCTCTATCTATCAATCTACCTACCTACCTATCTCTATCTATCTACCTACCTACCTATCTCTATCTATTTACCTACCTACCTATCTATCAATCTACCTATCTACCTATCTCTATCTATCTATCTACCTACCTACATATCTCTATCTATCTACCTACCTACCTACCTATCTCTATCTATCAATCTACCTACCTACCTATCTCTATCTATCTATCTACCTACCTACCTATCTCTATCTATCTATCTACCTACCTACCTATCTCTATCTATCTACCTACCTACCTACCTATCTGTATCTATCAATCTACCTACCTACATATCTGTATCTATCTATCTATCTACCTACCTATCTGTATCTATCAATCTACCTACCTACATATCTGTATCTATCTATCTACTTATCTACCTATCTCTATCTATCTATCTACCTACCTACCTATCTCTATCTATTTACCTACCTACCTATCTATCAATCTACCTACCTACCTATCTGTATCTATCAATCTACCTAGCTACCTATCTCTATCTATCTACCTACCTACCTACCTACATATCTGTATCTATATATCTACCTACCTACCAATCTCTATCTATCAAACTACCTACCTACCTATCTGTATCTATCTATCTACCTACCTACCTACCTATCTCTATCAATCTATCTACCTACCTATCTGTATCTATCTACCTACCTACCTACCTATCTCTATCTATCTATCTACCTACCTACCTATCTCTATCTATCAATCTACCTACCTACCTATCTCTATCTATCTATCTACCCACCTACCTATCTCTATCTATCTATCTACCTACCTACCTATCTGTATCTATCTATCTACCTACCTACATATCTGTATCTATCTATCTACCTACCTACCTATCTGTATCTATCAATCTACCTACCTACATATCTGTATCTATCTATCTACCTATCTACCTATCTCTATCTATCAATCTACCTACCTACCTATCTCTATCTATCTATCTACCTACCTACCTATCTCTATCTATTTACCTACCTACCTATCTATCAATCTACCTACCTACCTATCTCTATCTATCTATCTACCTACCTACATATCTGTATCTACCTACCTACCTACCTACCTACCTACCTATCTGTATCTATCTATCTACCGACCTACATATCTGTATCTATATATCTACCTACCTACCTATCTGTATCTATCTATCTACCTACCTACCTATCTCTATCTATCTATCTATCTACCTACCTACTTACCTATCTCTATCTATCTACCTACCTACCTATCTCTATCTATCTACCTACCTACCTACCTACCTATCTCTATCTATGAATCTACCTACCTACCTATCTGTATCAATCTATCTACCTACCTACCTATCTCTATCTATCAATCTACCTATCTACCTATCTCTATCTATCTATCTACCTACCTACATATCTGTATCTATATATCTACCTACCTACCTATCTGTATCTATCTATCTACCTATCTACCTATCTCTATCTATCAATCTACCTACCTACCTATCTCTATCTATCTATCTTCCTACCCACCTATCTGTATTTATCTATCCACCTACCTATCTCTATCTATCAATCTACCTACCTACCTTTCTGTATCTATCTATCTACCTATCTACCTATCTCTATCTATCAATCTACCTACCTACCTATCTGTATCTATCTATCTACCTACCTACATATCTGTATCTATATATCTACCTACCTACCTATCTCTATCTATCAATCTACCTACCTACCTATCTGTACCTATCTATCTATCTACCTACCCACCTATCTGTATTTATCTATCTACCTACCTATCTGTATATATCTAACTACCTACCTACGTATCTCTATCTATCTATCTACCTACCTACCTATCTGTATCTATCAATCTACCTACCTACCTATCTCTATCTATCTATCTACCTACCTACCTACCTATCTGTATCTATCTACCTACCTACCTACCTATCTCTATCTATCAATCTACCTACCTACCTATCTGTATCTATCTATCTACCTACCTACCTATCTGTATCTATCTACCTACCTACCTACCTATCTCTATCTATCAATCTACCTACCTACCTATCTGTATCTATCTATCTACCTACCTACCTATCTGTATCTATCTATCTACCTACCTACCTATCTGTATCTATCTATCTACCTACCTACCTATCTGTATCTATCTATCTACCTACCTACATATCTGTATCTATATATCTACCTACCTACCTATCTGTATCTATCTATCTACCTACCTACCTATCTCTATCTATCTATCTACCTACCTACATATCTGTATCTATATATCTACCTACCTACCTATCTGTATCTATCTATCTACCTACCTACATATCTGTATCTATATATCTACCTACCTACCTATCTGTATCTATCTATCTACCTACCTACCTATCTCTATCTATCTATCTACCTACCTACTTACCTATCTCTATCTATCTACCTACCTACCTATCTCTATCTATCTACCTACCTACCTACCTATCTCTATCTATGAATCTACCTACCTACCTATCTGTATCAATCTATCTACCTACCTACCTATCTCTATCTATCAATCTACGTACCTACCTATCTCTATCTATCTACCTACCTACATATCTGTATCTATATATCTACCTACCTACCTATCTGTATCTATCTATCTACCTATCTACCTATCTCTATCTATCAATCTACCTACCTACCTATCTCTACCTATCTACCTACCTACCCACCTATCTGTATTTATCTATCTACCTACCTATCTCTATCTATCAATCTACCTACCTACCTTTCTGTATCTATCTATCTACCTATCTACCTATCTCTATCTATCAATCTACCTACCTACCTATCTGTATCTATCTATCTACCTACCTACATATCTGTATCTATATATCTACCTACCTACCTATCTCTATCTATCAATCTACCTACCTACCTATCTGTACCTATCTATCTACCTACCTATCTGTATCTATCTACCTACCTACCTACGTATCTCTATCTATCTATCTACCTACCTACCTATCTGTATCTATCAATCTACCTACCTACCTATCTCTATCTATCAATTTACCTACCTACCTATCTGTATCTATCTATCTACCTACCTACCTATCTGTATCTATCAATCTACCTACCTACCTATCTCTATCTATCAATCTACCTACCTACCTATCTGTATCTATATATCTACCTACCTACCTATCTCTATCTATCAATCTACCTACCTACCTATCTGTACCTATCTATCTACCTACCCACCTATCTGTATTTATCTATCTACCTACCTATCTGTATCTATCTACCTACCTACCTACGTATCTCTATCTATCTATCTACCTACCTACCTATCTGTATCTATCAATCTACCTACCTACCTATCTCTATCTATCAATCTACCTACCTACCTATCTGTATCTATCTATCTACCTACCTACCTATCTGTATCTATCAATCTACCTACCTACCTATCTCTATCTATCTATCTACCTACCTACCTATCTGTATCTATCTACCTACCTACCTACCTATCTCTATCTATCAATCTACCTACCTACCTATCTGTATCTATCTATCTACCTACCTACCTATCTGTATCTATCTACCTACCTACGTACCTATCTCTATCTATCAATCTACCTACCTACCTATCTGTATCTATCTATCTACCTACCTACCTATCTGTATCTATCTATCTACCTACCTACCTATCTGTATCTATCTATCTACCTACCTACCTATCTGTATCTATCAATCTACATACCTACCTATCTCTATCTATCTATCTACCTACCTACCTATCTGTATCTATCTACCTACCTACCTACCTACCTATCTCTATCTATCAATCTACCTACCTACCTATCTGTATCTATCTATCTACCTACCTACCTATCTGTATCTATCTACCTACCTACGTACCTATCTCTATCTATCAATCTACCTACCTACCTATCTGTATCTATCTATCTACCTACCTACCTATCTGTATCTATCTATCTACCTACCTACCTATCTGTATCTATCTATCTACCTACCTACCTATCTGTATCTATCAATCTACCTACCTACATATCTGTATCTATCTATCTACCTATCTACCTATCTCTATCTATCAATCTACCTACCTACCTATCTCTATCTATCTATCTACCTACCTACCTATCTCTATCTATTTACCTACCTACCTATCTATCAATCTACCTACCTACCTATCTCTATCTATCTATCTACCTACCTACATATCTCTATCTATCTACCTACCTACCTACCTATCTCTATCTATCAATCTACCTACCTACCTATCTCTATCTATCTATCTACCTACCTATCTCTATCTATCTATCTACCTACCTACCTATCTCTATCTATCTACCTACCTACCTACCTATCTGTATCTATCAATCTACCTACCTACCTATCTCTATCTATCAATCTACCTACCTACATATCTGTATCTATCTATCTACCTACCTACCTATCTGTATCTATCAATCTACCTACCTACATATCTGTATCTATCTATCTACTTATCTACCTATCTCTATCTATCTATCTACCTACCTACCTATCTCTATCTATTTACCTACCTATCTGTATCTATCAATCTACCTAGCTACCTATCTCTATCTATCTACCTACCTACCTACCTACCTACATATCTGTATCTATATATCTACCTACCTACCAATCTCTATCTATCAAACTACCTACCTACCTATCTGTATCTATCTCTCTACCTACCTACCTACCTATCTCTATCAATCTATCTACCTACCTATCTGTATCTATCTACCTACCTACCTACCTATCTCTATCTATCTATCTATCTATCTACCTACCTACCTATCTCTATCTATCAATCTACCTAACTACCTATCTCTATCTATCTATCTATCTACCCACCTACCTATCTCTATCTATCTATCTACCTACCTACCTATCTGTATCTATCTATCTACCTACCTACATATCTGTATCTATCTATCTACCTACCTACCTATCTGTATCTATCAATCTACCTACCTACATATCTGTATCTATCTATCTACCTATCTACCTATCTCTATCTATCAATCTACCTACCTACCTATCTCTATCTATCTATCTACCTACCTACCTATCTCTATCTATTTACCTACCTACCTATCTATCAATCTACCTACCTACCTATCTCTATCTATCTATCTACCTACCTACATATCTGTATCTACCTACCTACCTACCTACCTACCTATCTGTATCTATCTATCTACCGACCTACATATCTGTATCTATATATCTACCTACCTACCTATCTGTATCTATCTATCTACCTACCTACCTATCTCTATCTATCTATCTACCTACCTACTTACCTATCTCTATCTATCTACCTACCTACCTATCTCTATCTATCTACCTACCTACCTACCTATCTCTATCTATGAATCTACCTACCTACCTATCTGTATCAATCTATCTACCTACCTACCTATCTCTATCTATCAATCTACCTATCTACCTATCTCTATCTATCTATCTACCTACCTACATATCTGTATCTATATATCTACCTACCTACCTATCTGTATCTATCTATCTACCTATCTACCTATCTCTATCTATCAATCTACCTACCTACCTATCTCTATCTATCTATCTACCTACCCACCTATCTGTATTTATCTATCCACCTACCTATCTCTATCTATCAATCTACCTACCTACCTTTCTGTATCTATCTACCTATCTACCTATCTCTATCTATCAATCTACCTACCTACCTATCTGTATCTATCTATCTACCTACCTACATATCTGTATCTATATATCTACCTACCTACCTATCTCTATCTATCAATCTACCTACCTACCTATCTGTACCTATCTATCTATATACCTACTCACCTATCTGTATTTATCTATCTACCTACCTATCTGTATATATCTAACTACCTACCTACGTATCTCTATCTATCTATCTACCTACCTATCTGTATCTATCAATCTACCTACCTACCTATCTCTATCTATCTATCTACCTACCTACCTACCTATCTGTATCTATCTACCTACCTACCTACCTATCTCTATCTATCAATCTACCTACCTACCTATCTGTATCTATCTATCTACCTACCTACCTATCTGTATCTATCTACCTACCTACCTACCTATCTCTATCTATCAATCTACCTACCTACCTATCTGTATCTATCTATCTACCTACCTACCTATCTCTATCTATCTATCTACCTACCTACATATCTGTATCTACCTACCTACCTACCTATCTGTATCTATCTATCTACCTACCTACATATCTGTATCTATATATCTACCTACCTACCTATCTGTATCTATCTATCTACCTACCTACCTATCTCTATCTATCTATCTACCTACCTACTTACCTATCTCTATCGATCTACCTACCTACCTATCTCTATCTATCTACCTACCTACCTACCTATCTCTATCTATGAATCTACCTACCTACCTATCTGTATCAATCTATCTACCTACCTACCTATCTCTATCTATCAATCTACGTACCTACCTATCTCTATCTATCTACCTACCTACATATCTGTATCTATATATCTACCTACCTACCTATCTGTATCTATCTATCTACCTATCTACCTATCTCTATCTATCAATCTACCTACCTACCTATCTCTACCTATCTACCTACCTACCCACCTATCTGTATTTATCTATCTACCTACCTATCTCTATCTATCAATCTACCTACCTACCTTTCTGTATCTATCTATCTACCTATCTACCTATCTCTATCTATCAATCTACCTACCTACCTATCTCTATCTATCAATCTACCTACCTACCTATCTGTATCTATCTATCTACCTACCTACCTATCTGTATCTATCAATCTACCTACCTACCTATCTCTATTTATCTATCTACCTACCTACCTATCTGTATCTATCTACCTACCTACCTACCTATCTCTATCTATCAATCTACCTACCTACCTATCTGTATCTATCTATCTACCTACCTACCTATCTGTATCTATCTACCTACCTACCTACCTATCTCTATCTATCAATCTACCTACCTTCCTATCTGTATCTATCTATCTACCTACCTACCTATCTGTATCTATCTATCTACCTACCTACCTATCTGTATCTATCTATCTACCTACCTACCTATCTGTATCTATCTATCTACCTACCTACCTATCTCTATCTATCTATCTACCTACCTACCTATCTCTATCTATCTATCTACCTACCTACCTATCTCTATCTATCTATCTACCTACCTACCTATCTCTATCTATCAATCTACCTACCTACCTATCTGTATCTATCAATCTACCTACCTACCTATCTCTATCTATCTACCTACCTACCTACCTATCTGTATCTATCTATCTACCTACCTACATATCTGTATCTATATATCTACCTACCTACATATCTATCTATCTACCTATCTACCTATCTCTATCTATCAATCTACCTACCTACCTATCTCTATCTATCTATCTATCTACCTACCTACCTATCTCTATCTATTTACCTACCTACCTATCTATCAATCTACCTACCTACCTATCTCTATCTATCTATCTACCTACCTACATATCTGTATCTACCTACCTACCTACCTACCTACCTACCTATCTGTATCTATCTATCTACCGACCTACATATCTGTATCTATATATCTACCTACCTACCTATCTGTATCTATCTATCTACCTACCTACCTATCTCTATCTATCTACCTACCTACCTACTTACCTATCTCTATCTATCTACCTACCTACCTATCTCTATCTATCTACCTACCTACCTACCTATCTCTATCTATGAATCTACCTACCTACCTATCTGTATCAATCTATCTACCTACCTACCTATCTCTATCTATCAATCTACCTATCTACCTATCTCTATCTATCTATCTACCTACCTACATATCTGTATCTATATATCTACCTACCTACCTATCTGTATCTATCTATCTACCTATCTACCTATCTCTATCTATAAATCTACCTACCTACCTATCTCTATCTATCTATCTACCTACCCACCTATCTGTATTTATCTATCCACCTACCTATCTCTATCTATCAATCTACCTACCTACCTTTCTGTATCTATCTATCTACCTATCTACCTATCTCTATCTATCAATCTACCTACCTACCTATCTGTATCTATCTATCTACCTACCTACATATCTGCATCTATATATCTACCTACCTACCTATCTCTATCTATCAATCTACCTACCTACCTATCTGTACCTATCTATCTATCTACCTACCCACCTATCTGTATTTATCTATCTACCTACCTATCTGTATATATCTAACTACCTACCTACGTATCTCTATCTATCTATCTACCTACCTATCTGTATCTATCAATCTACCTACCTACCTATCTCTATCTATCTATCTACCTACCTATCTGTATCTATCTACCTACCTACCTACCTATCTCTATCTATCAATCTACCTACCTACCTATCTGTATCTATCTATCTACCTACCTACCTATCTGTATCTATCTACCTACCTACCTACCTATCTCTATCTATCAATCTACCTACCTACCTATCTGTATCTATCTATCTACCTACCTACCTATCTGTATCTATCTATCTATCTACCTACCTACCTATCTGTATCTATCTATCTACCTACCTACATATCTGTATCTATATATCTACCTACCTACCTATCTGTATCTATCTATCTACCTACCTACCTATCTCTATCTATCTACCTACCTACATATCTGTATCTACCTACCTACCTACCTACCTATCTGTATCTATCTATCTACCTACCTACATATCTGTATCTATATATCTACCTACCTACCTATCTGTATCTATCTATCTACCTAGCTACCTATCTCTATCTATCTATCTACCTACCTACCTATCTCTATCTATCAATCTACCTACCTACCTATCTGTATCTATCTATCTATCTACCTACCTATCTGCATCTATCAATCTACCTACCTACCTATCTCTATTTATCTATCTACCTACCTACCTATCTGTATCTATCTACCTACCTACCTACCTATCTCTATCTATCAATCTACCTACCTACCTATCTGTATCTATCTATCTACCTATCTACCTATCTGTATCCATCTACCTACCTACCTACTTACCTATCTCTATCTATCTACCTACCTACCTATCTCTATCTATCTACCTACCTACCTACCTATCTCTATCTATGAATCTACCTACCTACCTATCTGTATCAATCTATCTACCTACCTACCTATCTCTATCTATCAATCTACCTATCTACCTATCTCTATCTATCTATCTACCTACCTACATATCTGTATCTATATATCTACCTACCTACCTATCTGTATCTATCTATCTACCTATCTACCTATCTCTATCTATCAATCTACCTACCTACCTATCTCTATCTATCTATCTACCTACCCACCTATCTGTATTTATCTATCCACCTACCTATCTCTATCTATCAATCTACCTACCTACCTTTCTGTATCTATCTATCTACCTATCTACCTATCTCTATCTATCAATCTACCTACCTACCTATCTGTATCTATCTATCTACCTACCTACATATCTGTATCTATATATCTACCTACCTACCTATCTCTATCTATCAATCTACCTACCTACCTATCTGTACCTATCTATCTATCTACCTACCCACCTATCTGTATTTATCTATCTACCTACCTATCTGTATATATCTAACTACCTACCTACGTATCTCTATCTATCTATCTACCTACCTATCTGTATCTATCAATCTACCTACCTACCTATCTCTATCTATCTATCTACCTACCTATCTGTATCTATCTACCTACCTACCTACCTATCTCTATCTATCAATCTACCTACCTACCTATCTGTATCTATCTATCTACCTACCTACCTATCTGTATCTATCTACCTACCTACCTACCTATCTCTATCTATCAATCTACCTACCTACCTATCTGTATCTATCTATCTACCTACCTACCTATCTGTATCTATCTATCTACCTACCTACCTATCTGTATCTATCTATCTACCTACCTACATATCTGTATCTATATATCTACCTACCTACCTATCTGTATCTATCTATCTACCTACCTACCTATCTCTATCTATCTACCTACCTACATATCTGTATCTACCTACCTACCTACCTACCTATCTGTATCTATCTATCTACCTACCTACATATCTGTATCTATATATCTACCTACCTACCTATCTGTATCTATCTATCTACCTAGCTACCTATCTCTATCTATCTATCTACCTACCTACCTATCTCTATCTATCAATCTACCTACCTACCTATCTGTATCTATCTATCTATCTACCTACCTATCTGTATCTATCAATCTACCTACCTACCTATCTCTATTTATCTATCTACCTACCTACCTATCTGTATCTATCTACCTACCTACCTACCTATCTCTATCTATCAATCTACCTACCTACCTATCTGTATCTATCTATCTACCTATCTACCTATCTGTATCTATCTACCTACCTACCTACCTATCTCTATCTATCAATCTACCTACCTTCCTATCTGTATCTATCTATCTACCTACCTACCTATCTGTATCTATCTATCTACCTACCTACCTATCTGTAGCTATCTATCTATCTACCTACCCACCTATCTGTATTTATCTATCTACCTACCTATCTGTATATATCTAACTACCTACCTACGTATCTCTATCTATCTATCTACCTACCTATCTGTATCTATCAATCTACCTACCTACCTATCTCTATCTATCTATCTCCCTACCTACCTACCTATCTGTATCTATCTACCTACCTACCTACCTATCTCTATCTATCAATCTACCTACCTACCTATCTGTATCTATCTATCTACCTACCTACCTATCTGTATCTATCTACCTACCTACCTACCTATCTCTAACTATCAATCTACCTACCTACCTATCTGTATCTATCTACCTACCTACCTATCTGTATCTATCTATCTACCTACCTACCTATCTGTATCTATCTATCTACCTACCTACATATCTGTATCTATATATCTACCTACCTACCTATCTGTATCTATCTATCTACCTACCTACCTATCTCTATCTATCTATCTACCTACCTACATATCTGTATCTACCTACCTACCTACCTACCTATCTGTATCTATCTATCTACCTACCTACATATCTGGATCTATATATCTACCTAGCTACATATCTGTATCTATCTATCTACCTACCTACCTATCTCTATCTATCTATCTACCTACCTACTTACCTATCTCTATCGATCTACCTACCTACCTATCTCTATCTATCTACCTACCTACCTACCTATCTCTATCTATGAATCTACCTACCTACCTATCTGTATCAATCTATCTACCTACCTACCTATCTCTATCTATCAATCTACGTACCTACCTATCTCTATCTATCTACCTACCTACATATCTGTATCTATATATCTACCTACCTACCTATCTGTATCTATCTATCTACCTATCTACCTATCTCTATCTATCAATCTACCTACCTACCTATCTCTACCTATCTACCTACCTACCCACCTATCTGTATTTATCTATCTACCTACCTATCTCTATCTATCAATCTACCTACCTACCTTTCTGTATCTATCTATCTACCTATCTACCTATCTCTATCTATCAATCTACCTACCTACCTATCTGTATCTATCTATCTACCTACCTACATATCTGTATCTATATATCTACCTACCTACCTATCTCTATCTATCAATCTACCTACCTACCTATCTGTACCTATCTATCTACCTACCCACCTATCTGTATTTATCTATCTACCTACCTATCTGTATCTATCTACCTACCTACCTACGTATCTCTATCAATCTATCTACCTACCTACCTATCTCTATCTATCAATCTACCTATCTACCTATCTCTATCTATCTATCTACCTACCTACATATCTGTATCTATATATCTACCTACCTACCTATCTGTATCTATCTATCTACCTATCTACCTATCTCTATCTATCAATCTACCTACCTACCTATCTCTATCTATCTATCTACCTACCCACCTATCTGTATTTATCTATCCACCTACCTATCTCTATCTATCAATCTACCTACCTACCTTTCTGTATCTATCTATCTACCTATCTACCTATCTCTATCTATCAATCTACCTACCTACCTATCTGTATCTATCTACCTACCTACATATCTGTATCTATATATCTACCTACCTACCTATCTCTATCTATCAATCTACCTACCTACCTATCTGTACCTATCTATCTATCTACCTACCCACCTATCTGTATTTATCTATCTACCTACCTATCTGTATATATCTAACTACCTACCTACGTATCTCTATCTATCTATCTACCTACCTATCTGTATCTATCAATCTACCTACCTACCTATCTCTATCTATCTATCTACCTACCTACCTATCTGTATCTATCTACCTACCTACCTACCTATCTCTATCTATCAATCTACCTACCTACCTATCTGTATCTATCTATCTACCTACCTACCTATCTGTATCTATCTACCTACCTACCTACCTATCTCTATCTATCAATCTACCTACCTACCTATCTGTATCTATCTATCTACCTACCTATCTATCTGTATCTATCTATCTACCTACCTACCTATCTGTATCTATCTATCTACCTACCTACATATCTGTATCTATATATCTACCTACCTACCTATCTGTATCTATCTATCTACCTACCTACCTATCTCTATCTATCTATCTACCTACCTACATATCTGTATCTACCTACCTACCTACCTACCTATCTGTATCTATCTATCTACCTACCTACATATCTGTATCTATATATCTACCTACCTACCTATCTGTATCTATCTATCTACCTACCTACCTATCTCTATCTATCTATCTACCTACCTACTTACCTATCTCTATCGATCTACCTACCTACCTATCTCTATCTATCTACCTACCTACCTACCTATCTCTATCTATGAATCTACCTACCTACCTATCTGTATCAATCTATCTACCTACCTACCTATCTCTATCTATCAATCTACGTACCTACCTATCTCTATCTATCTACCTACCTACATATCTGTATCTATATATCTACCTACCTACCTATCTGTATCTATCTATCTACCTATCTACCTATCTCTATCTATCAATCTACCTACCTACCTATCTCTACCTATCTACCTACCTACCCACCTATCTGTATTTATCTATCTACCTACCTATCTCTATCTATCAATCTACCTACCTACCTTTCTGTATCTATCTATCTACCTATCTACCTATCTCTATCTATCAATCTACCTACCTACCTATCTGTACCTATCTATCTACCTACCCACCTATCTGTATTTATCTATCTACCTACCTATCTGTATCTATCTACCTACCTACCTACGTATCTCTATCTATCTATCTACCTACCTACCTATCTGTATCTATCAATCTACCTACCTACCTATCTCTATCTATCAATCTACCTACCTACCTATCTGTATCTATCTATCTACCTACCTACCTATCTGTATCTATCAATCTACCTACCTACCTATCTCTATTTATCTATCTACCTACCTACCTATCTGTATCTATCTACCTACCTACCTACCTATCTCTATCTATCAATCTACCTACCTACCTATCTGTATCTATCTATCTACCTACCTACCTATCTGTATCTATCTACCTACCTACCTACCTATCTCTATCTATCAATCTACCTACCTTCCTATCTGTATCTATCTATCTACCTACCTACCTATCTGTATCTATCTATCTACCTACCTACCTATCTGTATCTATCTATCTACCTACCTACCTATCTGTATCTATCTATCTACCTACCTACCTATCTCTATCTATCTATCTACCTACCTACCTATCTCTATCTATCTATCTACCTACCTACCTATCTCTATCTATCTACCTACCTACCTACCTATCTCTATCTATCAATCTACCTACCTACCTATCTGTATCTATCAATCTACCTACCTACCTATCTCTATCTATCTGTCTACCTACCTACCTATCTCTATCTATCAATCTACCTACCTACCTATCTGTATCTATCAATCTACCTACTTACCTATCTCTATCTATCTACCTACATATCTGTCTCTATATATCTACCTACCTACCTATCTCTATCTATCTACCTACCTACCTACCTATCTCTATCTATCAATCTACCTACCTACCTATCTCTATCTATCTACCTACCTACCTATCTCTATCTATCAATCTACCTACCTACCTATCTGTATCTATCAATCTACCTACCTACCTATCTGTATCTATCTATCTACCTACCTACCTATCTCTATCTATCTATCTACCTACCTACCTATCTTTATCTATCTATCTACCTACCTACCTATCTCTATCTATCTACCTACCTACCTACCTATCTCTATCAATCTACCTACCTACCTATCTCTATCTATCTATCTACCTACCTACCTATCTGTATCTATCAATCTACCTACCTACCTATCTGTATCTATCTATCTACCTACCTACCTATCTGTATCTATCTATCTACCTACCTACCTATCTCTATCTATCTATCTACCTACCTACCTATCTCTATCTATCTATCTACCTACCTACCTATCTCTATCTATCTATCTACCTACCTACCTATCTCTATCTATCAATCTACCTACCTACCTATCTGTATCTATCAATCTACCTACCTACCTATCTCTATCTATCTATCTACCTACCTACCTATCTCTATCTATCAATCTACCTACCTACCTATCTGTATCTATCAATCTACCTACCTACCTATCTCTATCTATCTACCTACATATCTGTCTCTATATATCTACCTACCTACCTATCTCTATCTACCTACCTACCTACCTACCTATCTCTATCTATCAATCTACCTACCTACCTATCTCTATCTATCTACCTACCTACCTATCTCTATCTATCAATCTACCTACCTACCTATCTGTATCTATCAATCTACCTACCTACCTATCTGTATCTATCTATCTACCTACCTACCTATCTCTATCTATCTATCTATCTACCTACCTACCTATCTTTATCTATCTATCTACCTACCTACCTATCTCTATCTATCTACCTACCTACCTACCTATCTCTATCAATCTACCTACCTACCTATCTCTATCTATTTATCACCTACCTACCTATCTGTATCTATCTACCTACCTACCTACCTATCTCTATCTATCAATCTACCTACCTACCTATCTCTATCTATCAATCTACCTACCTACCTATCTCTATCTATCTATCTACCTACCCACCTATCTGTATTTATCTATCCACCTACCTATCTCTATCTATCAATCTACCTACCTACCTTTCTGTATCTATCTATCTACCTATCTACCTATCTCTATCTATCAATCTACCTACCTACCTATCTGTATCTATCTATCTACCTACCTACATATCTGTATCTATATATCTACCTACCTACCTATCTCTATCTATCAATCTACCTACCTACCTATCTGTATCTATCTATCTACCTACCCACCTATCTGTATTTATCTATCTACCTACCTATCTGTATCTATCTACCTACCTACCTACGTATCTCTATCTATCTATCTACCTACCTACCTATCTGTATCTATCAATCTACCTACCTACCTATCTCTATCTATCAATCTACCTACCTACCTATCTGTATCTATCTATCTACCTACCTACCTATCTGTATCTATCAATCTACCTACCTACCTATCTCTATCTATCTATCTACCTACCTACCTATCTGTATCTATCTACCTACCTACCTACCTATCTCTATCTATCAATCTACCTACCTACCTATCTGTATCTATCTACCTACCTACCTACCTATCTCTATCTATCAATCTACCTACCTACCTATCTGTATCTATCTATCTACCTACCTACCTATCTGTATCTATCTATCTACCTACCTACCTATCTGTATCTATCTATCTACCTACCTACCTATCTGTATCTATCTATCTACCTACCTACCTATCTCTATCTATCTATCTACCTACCTACCTATCTCTATCTATCTATCTACCTACCTACCTATCTCTATCTATCAATCTACCTACCTACCTATCTGTATCTATCAATCTACCTACCTACCTATCTCTATCTATCTATCTACCTACCTACCTATCTCTATCTATCAATCTACCTACCTACCTATCTGTATATATCAATCTACCTACCTACCTATCTCTATCTATCTACCTACATATCTGTCTCTATATATCTACCTACCTACCTATCTCTATCTATCTACCTACCTACCTACCTATCTCTATCTATCAATCTACCTACCTACCTATCTCTATCTATCTACCTACCTACCTATCTCTATCTATCAATCTACCTACCTACCTATCTGTATCTATCAATCTACCTACCTACCTATCTGTATCTATCTACCTACCTACCTACCTATCTCTATCTATCTACCTACCTACCTATCTTTATCTATCTATCTACCTACCTACCTATCTCTATCTATCTACCTACCTACCTACCTATCTCTATCAATCTACCTACCTACCTATCTCTATCTATCTATCTACCTACCTACCTATCTGTATCTATCTACCTACCTACCTATCTCTATCTATCAATCTACCTACCTACCTATCTGTATCTATCTATCTACCTACCTACCTATCTGTATCTATCTACCTACCTACCTACCTATCTCTATCTATCAATCTACCTACCTACCTATCTCTATCTATCAATCTACCTACCTACCTATCTCTATCTATCTATCTACCTACCCACCTATCTGTATTTATCTATCCACCTACCTATCTCTATCTATCAATCTACCTACCTACCTTTCTGTATCTATCTATCTACCTATCTACCTATCTCTATCTATCAATCTACCTACCTACCTATCTGTATCTATCTATCTACCTAACTACATATCTGTATCTATATATCTACCTACCTACCTATCTCTATCTATCAATCTACCTACCTACCTATCTGTACCTATCTATCTACCTACCCACCTATCTGTATTTATCTATCTACCTACCTATCTGTATATATCTAACTACCTACCTACGTATCTCTATCTATCTATCTACCTACCTACCTATCTGTATCTATCAATCTACCTACCTACCTATCTCTATCTATCTATCTACCTACCTACCTATCTGTATCTATCTACCTACCTACCTATCTCTATCTATCAATCTACCTACCTACCTATCTGTATCTATCTATCTACCTACCTATCTGTATCTATCTATCTACCTACCTACCTATCTGTATCTATCTATCTACCTACCTACATATCTGTATCTATATATCTACCTACCTACCTATCTGTATCTATCTATCTACCTACCTACCTATCTGTACCTATCTATCTACCTACCCACCTATCTGTATTTATCTATCTACCTACCTATCTGTATATATCTAACTACCTACCTACGTATCTCTATCTATCTATCTACCTACCTACCTATCTGTATCTATCAATCTACCTACCTACCTATCTCTATCTATCTATCTACCTACCTACCTACCTATCTGTATCTATCTACCTACCTACCTACCTATCTCTATCTATCAATCTACCTACCTACCTATCTCTATCTATCTATCTACCTACCTACCTATCTCTATCTATCTACCTACCTACCTACCTATCTCTATCTATCTACCTACCTACCTACCTATCTCTATCAATCTACCTACCTACCTATCTCTATCTATCTATCTACCTACCTATCTCTATCTATCAATCTACCTACTTATCTTTATCTATCTATCTACCTACCCATCTATCTCTATCTATCTATCTACCTACCTATCTATCTGTATCTATCTATCTACCTATTTACCTATCTCTATCTATCTATCTACCTACCTACCTTTCTGTATCTATCTATCTACCTACCTACCTATCTCTATCTATCAATCTACCTACCTACCTATCTGTATCTATCTATCTACCTACCTACATATCTGTATCTATATATCTACCTACCTACCTATCTCTATCTATCAATCTACCTACCTACCTATCTGTACCTATCTATCTACCTACCCACCTATCTGTATTTATCTATCTACCTACCTATCTGTATCTATCTACCTACCTACCTACGTATCTCTATCTATCTATCTACCTACCTACCTATCTGTATCTATCAATCTACCTACCTACCTATCTCTATCTATCAATCTACCTACCTACCTATCTGTATCTATCTATCTACCCTCCTACCTATCTGTATCTATCAATCTACCTACCTACCTATCTCTATCTATCTATCTATCTACCTACCTACCTATCTGTATCTATCTACCTACCTACCTACCTATCTCTATCTATCAATCTACCTACCTACCTATCTGTATCTATCTATCTACCTACCTACCTATCTGTATCTATCTACCTACCTACCTACCTATCTCTATCTATCAATCTACCTACCTACCTATCTGTATCTATCTATCTACCTACCTACCTATCTGTATCTATCTATCTACCTACCTACCTATCTGTATCTATCTATCTACCTACCTACCTATCTCTATCTATTTATCTACCTACCTACCTATCTCTATCTATCTATCTACCTACCTACCTATCTCTATCTATCTATCTACCTACCTACCTATCTCTATCTATCAATCTACCTACCTACCTATCTGTATCTATCAATCTACCTACCTACCTATCTCTATCTATCTATCTACCTACCTACCTATCTCTATCTATCAATCTACCTACCTACCTATCTGTATCTATCAATCTACCTACCTACCTATCTCTATCTATCTACCTACATATCTGTCTCTATATATCTACCTACCTACCTATCTCTATCTATCTACCTACCTACCTACCTACCTATCTCTATCTATCAATCTACCTACCTACCTATCTCTATCTATCTACCTACATACCTATCTCTATCTATCAATCTACCTACCTACCTATCTGTATCCATCTATCTACCTACCTACCTATCTCTATCTATCTATCTACCTACCTACCTATCTCTATCTATCTATCTACCTACCTACCTATCTCTATCTATCTATCTACCTACCTACCTATTTCTATCTATCAATCTACCTACCTACCTACCTATCTGTATCTATCTATCTACCTACCCACCTATCTCTATCTATCTATCTACCTACCTACCTATCTGTATCTATCTATCTACCTACCTACCTATCTCTATCTATCAATCTACCTACCTACCTATCTCTATCTATCAATCTACCTACCTACCTATCTGTACCTATCTATCTACCTACCCACCTATCTGTATTTATCTATCTACCTACCTATCTGTATCTATCTACCTACCTACCTATCTGTATCTATCAATCTACCTACCTACCTATCTCTATCTATCAATCTAACTACCTACCTATCTGTATCTATCTATCTACCTACCTATCTTTATCTATCAATCTACCTACCTACCTATCTCTATCTATCTATCTACCTACCTACCTATCTGTATCAATCTACCTACCTACCTACCTACCTATCTCTATCTATCAATCTACCTACCTACCTATCTGTATCTATCTACCTACCTACCTACCTACCTATCTGTATCTATCTACCTACCTACCTACCTATCTCTATCTATCAATCTACCTACCTACCTATCTCTATCTATCTACCTACATACCTATCTCTATCTATCAATCTACCTACCTACCTATCTGTATCCATCTATCTACCTACCTACCTATCTCTATCTATCTATCTACCTACCTACCTATCTCTATCTATCTATCTACCTACCTACCTATCTCTATCTATCTATCTACCTACCTACCTATTTCTATCTATCAATCTACCTACCTACCTACCTATCTGTATCTATCTATCTACCTACCCACCTATCTCTATCTATCTATCTACCTACCTACCTATCTGTATCTATCTATCTACCTACCTACCTATCTCTATCTATCAATCTACCTACCTACCTATCTCTATCTATCAATCTACCTACCTACCTATCTGTACCTATCTATCTACCTACCCACCTATCTGTATTTATCTATCTACCTACCTATCTGTATCTATCTACCTACCTACCTATCTGTATCTATCAATCTACCTACCTACCTATCTCTATCTATCAATCTAACTACCTACCTATCTGTATCTATCTATCTACCTACCTATCTTTATCTATCAATCTACCTACCTACCTATCTCTATCTATCTATCTACCTACCTACCTATCTGTATCAATCTACCTACCTACCTACCTACCTATCTCTATCTATCAATCTACCTACCTACCTATCTGTATCTATCTACCTACCTACCTACCTACCTATCTGTATCTATCTACCTACCTACCTACCTATCTCTATCTATCAATCTACCTACCTACCTATCTGTATCTATCTATCTACCTACCTACCTATCTGTATCTATCCATCTAGCTACCTACCTATCTCTATCTATCTATCTACCTACCTACCTATCTCTATCTATCTATCTACCTACCTACCTATCTCTATCTATCTATCTACCTACCTACCTATCTCTATCTATCTATCTACCTACCTTCCTATCTCTATCTATCAATCTACCTACCTACCTATCTGTATCTATCAATCTACCTACCTACCTATCTCTATCTATCTATCTACCTACCTATCTCTATCTATCAATCTACCTATTTACCTATCTGTATCTATCAATCTACCTACCTACCTATCTCTATCTATCTAGCTACATATCTGTCTCTATATATCTACCTACCTACCTATCTCTATCTATCTACCTACCTACCTACCTACCTATCTCTATCTATCAATCTACCTACCGACCTATCTCTATCTATCTATCTACCTACCTACCTATCTGTATCTATCAATCTACCTACCTACCTATCTGTATCTATCAATCTACCTACCTACCTATCTCTATCTATCTATCTACCTACCTACCTATCTCTATCTATCAATCTACCTACCTACCTATCTGTATCTATCAATCTACCTACCTACCTATCTCTATCTATCTATCTACCTACCTACCTATCTCTATCTATCAATCTACCTACCTACCTATCTGTATCTATCTATCTACCTACCCACCTATCTCTATCTATCTACCTACCTATCTATCTGTATTTATCTATCTACCTATCTACCTATCTCTATCTATCTATCTACCTACCTACCTATCTCTATCTATCTATCTACCTACCTACCTATCTGTAGCTATCAATCTACCTACCTACCTATCTCTATCTATCTATCTACCTACCTACCTATCTCTATCTATCAACCTACCTACCTACCTATCTGTATCTATCAATCTACCTACCTACCTATCTCTATCTATCTACCTACCTACCTACCTATCTATATCAATCTACCTACCTACCTATCTCTATCTATCTATCTACCTACCTATCTCTATCTATCAATCTACCTACCTACCTATCTTTATCTAACTATCTACCTACCCATCTATCTCTATCTATCTATCTACCTACCTATCTATCTGTATCTATCTATCTACCTATCTACCTATCTCTATCTATCTACCTACCTACCTATCTCTATCTATCTATCTACCTACCTACCTATCTCTATCTATCAATCTACCTACCTACCTATCTGTATCTATCTATCTACCTACCTACCTATCTCTATCTATCAATCTACCTACCTTCCTATCTGTATCTATCAATCTACCTACCTACCTATCTCTATCTATCTATCTACCTACCTACCTATCTCTATCTATCTACCTACCTACCTACCTATCTCTATCAATCTACCTACCTACCTATCTCTATCTATCTATCTACCTACCTACCTATCTCTATCTATCTATCTACCTACCTACCTATCTCTATCTATCAATCTACCTACCTACCTATCTGTATCTATCTATCTACCTACCTACCTATCTGTATCTATCAATCTACCTACCTACCTATCTCTATCTATCTATCTACCTACCTACCTATCTGTATCTATCTACCTACCTACCTACCTATCTCTATCTATCAATCTACCTACCTACCTATCTGTATCTATCTATCTACCTACCTACCTATCTGTATCTATCTACCTACCTACCTACCTATCTCTATCTATCAATCTACCTACCTACCTATCTCTATCTATCAATCTACCTACCTTCCTATCTGTATCTATCAATCTACCTACCTACCTATCTCTATCTATCTATCTACCTACCTACCTATCTCTATCTATCTATCTACCTACCTACCTATCTCTATCTATCTATCTACCTACCTACCTATCTCTATCTATCTATCTACCTACCTTCCTATCTCTATCTATCAATCTACCTACCTACCTATCTGTATCTATCAATCTACCTACCTACCTATCTCTATCTATCTATCTACCTACCTACCTATCTCTATCTATCAATCTACCTACCTACCTATCTGTATCTATCAATCTACCTACCTACCTATCTCTATCTATCTACCTACATATCTGTCTCTATATATCTACCTACCTACCTATCTCTATCTATCTACCTACCTACCTACCTATCTCTATCTATCAATCTACCTACCGACCTATCTCTATCTATCTATCTACCTACCTACCTATCTCTATCTATCAATCTACCTACCTACCTATCTGTATCTATCAATCTACCTACCTACCTATCTCTATCTATCTATCTACCTACCTACCTATCTCTATCTATCAATCTACCTACCTACCTATCTGTATCTATCAATCTACCTACCTACCTATCTCTATCTATCTATCTACCTACCTACCTATCTCTATCTATCAATCTACCTACCTACCTATCTGTATCTATCTATCTACCTACCCACCTATCTCTATCTATCTATCTACCTACCTATCTGTCTGTATCTATCTATCTACCTATCTACCTATCTCTATCTATCTATCTACCTACCTACCTATCTCTATCTATCTATCTACCTACCTACCTATCTGTAGCTATCAATCTACCTACCTACCTATCTCTATCTATCTATCTACCTACCTACCTATCTCTATCTATCAATCTACCTACCTACCTATCTGTATCTATCAATCTACCTACCTACCTATCTCTATCTATCTACCTACCTACCTACCTATCTCTATCTATCAATCTACCTACCTACCTATCTCTATCTATCTACCTACCTACCTATCTCTATCTATCAATCTACCTACCTATCTCTATCTATCAATCTACCTACCTTCCTATCTGTATCTATCAATCTACCTACCTACCTATCTCTATCTATCTATCTACCTACCTACCTACCTATCTCTATCTATCTACCTACCTACCTACCTATCTCTATCAATCTACCTACCTACCTATCTCTATCTATCTATCTACCTACCTACCTATCTCTATCTATCTATCTACCTACCTACCTATCTCTATCTATCAATCTACCTACCTACCTACCTATCTGTATCTATCTATCTACCTACCCACCTATCTCTATCTATCTATCTACCTACCTACCTATCTCTATCTATCTATCTACCTACCTACCTATCTCTATCTATCAATCTACCTACCTACCTATCTCTATCTATCTATCTACCTACCTATCTATCTCTATCTATCAATCTACCTACCTTCCTATCTGTATCTATCAATCTACCTACCTACCTATCTCTATCTATCAATCTCCCTACCTACCTATCTGTATCTATCAATCTACCTACCTACCTATCTCTATCTATCTATCTACCTACCTACCTATCTGTATCTATCTATCTACCTACCTACCTATCTGTATCTATCAATCTACCTACCTACCTATCTCCATCTATCTACCTACCTACCTACCTATCTCTATCAATCTACCTACCTACCTATCTCTATCTATCTACCTACCTACCTACCTATCTGTATCTATCAATCTACCTACCTACCTATCTCTATCTATCTACCTACCTACCTACCTATCTCTATCTATCAATCTACCTACCTACCTATCTCTATCTATCTACCTACCTACATATCTGTATCTATCTACCTACCTACCTACCTATCTGTATCTATCTATCTATCTATCTATCTATCTACCTACCTACCTATCTCTATCTATCTATCTACCTACCTACCTATCTCTATCTATCTATCTACCTACCTACCTATCTGTATCTATCAATCTACCTACCTACCTATCTCTATCTATCTACCTACATATCTGTCTCTATATATCTACCTACCTACCTATCTCTATCTATCTACCTACCTACCTATCTCTATCTATCAATCTACCTACCGACCTATCTCTATCTATCTATCTACCTACCTACCTATCTCTATCTATCAATCTACCTACCTACCTATCTGTATCTATCAATCTACCTACCTACCTATCTCTATCTATCTATCTACCTACCTACCTATCTCTATCTATCAATCTACCTACCTACCTATCTGTATCTATCAATCTACCTACCTACCTATCTCTATCTATCTATCTACCTACCTACCTATCTCTATCTATCAATCTACCTACCTACCTATCTGTATCTATCTATCTACCTACCCACCTATCTCTATCTATCTATCTACCTACCTATCTGTCTGTATCTATCTATCTACCTATCTACCTATCTCTATCTATCTATCTACCTACCTACCTATCTCTATCTATCTATCTACCTACCTACCTATCTGTAGCTATCAATCTACCTACCTACCTATCTCTATCTATCTATCTACCTACCTACCTATCTCTATCTATCAATCTACCTACCTACCTATCTGTATCTATCAATCTACCTACCTACCTATCTCTATCTATCTACCTACCTACCTACCTATCTCTATCTATCAATCTACCTACCTACCTATCTCTATCTATCTACCTACCTACCTATCTCTATCTATCAATCTACCTACCTATCTCTATCTATCAATCTACCTACCTACCTATCTTTATCTATCTATCTACCTACCCATCTATCTCTATCTATCTATCTACCTACCTATCTATCTGTATCTATCTATCTACCTATCTACCTATCTCTATCTATCTATCTACCTACCTACCTATCTCTATCTATCTATCTACCTACCTACCTATCTCTATCTATCAATCTACCTACCTACCTATCTGTATCTATCTATCTACCTACCTACCTACCTATCTCTATCTATCAATCTACCTACCTTCCTATCTGTATCTATCAATCTACCTACCTACCTATCTCTATCTATCTATCTACCTACCTACCTATCTCTATCTGTCTACCTACCTACCTACCTATCTCTATCAATCTACCTACCTACCTATCTCTATCTATCTATCTACCTACCTACCTATCTCTATCTATCTATCTACCTACCTACCTATCTCTATCTATCAATCTACCTACCTACCTACCTATCTGTATCTATCTATCTACCTACCCACCTATCTCTATCTATCTATCTACCTACCTACCTATCTCTATCTATCTATCTACCTACCTACCTATCTCTATCTATCAATCTACCTACCTACCTATCTCTATCTATCTATCTACCTACCTATCTATCTCTATCTATCAATCTACCTACCTTCCTATCTGTATCTATCAATCTACCTACCTACCTATCTCTATCTATCAATCTACCTACCTACCTATCTGTATCTATCAATCTACCTACCTACCTATCTCTATCTATCTATCTACCTACCTACCTATCTGTATCTATCTATCTACCTACCTACCTATCTGTATCTATCAATCTACCTACCTACCTATCTCCATCTATCTACCTACCTACCTACCTATCTCTATCAATCTACCTACCTACCTATCTCTATCTATCTACCTACCTACCTATCTGTATCTATCAATCTACCTACCTACCTATCTCTATCTATCTACCTACCTACCTACCTATCTCTATCTATCAATCTACCTACCTACCTATCTCTATCTATCTACCTACCTACATATCTGTATCTATCTACCTACCTACCTACCTATCTGTATCTATCTATCTATCTATCTACCTACCTACCTATCTCTATCTATCTATCTACCTACCTACCTATCTCTATCTATCTATCTACCTACCTACCTATCTGTATCTATCAATCTACCTACCTACCTATCTCTATCTATCTATCTACCTACCTACCTATCTCTATCTATCTACCTACCTACCTATCTCTATCTATCAATCTACCTACCTACCTATCTCTATCTATCTATCTACCTACCTACCTATCTCTATCTATCTACCTTCCTACCTATCTCTATCAATCTACCTACCTACCTATCTCTATCTATCTACCTACCTACCTACCTATCTGTATCTATCAATCTACCTACCTACCTATCTCTATCTATCAATCTACCTACCTACCTATCTGTATCTATCTATCTACCTACCTACCTATCTGTATCTATCAATCTACCTACCTACATATCTGTATCTATCTACCTACCTATCTACCTATCTCTATCTATCAATCTACCTACCTACCTATCTCTATCTATCTATCTACCTACCTACCTATCTCTATCTATTTACCTACCTACCTATCTATCAATCTACCTACCTACCTATCTGTATCTATCAATCTACCTAGCTACCTATCTCTATCTATCTATCTACCTACCTACCTACCTACATATCTATATCTATATATCTACCTACCTACCTATCTCTATCTATCAAACTACCTACCTACCTATCTGTATCTATCTATCTACCTACCTACCTACCTACCTATCTCTATCAATCTACCTACCTACCTATCTCTATCTATCAAACTACCAACCTACCTATCTCTATCTATCTATCTATCTACCTACCTACCTATCTCTATCTATCTACCTACCTACCTACCTATCTCTATCTATCAATCTACCTACCTACCTATCTCTATCTATCTATCTACCTACCTACATATCTGTATCTATCTACCTACCTACCTACCTATCTGTATCTATCAATCTACCTACCTACCTATCTCTATCTATCTATCTACCTACCTACCTATCTCTATCTATCTACCTACCTACCTACCTATCTCTATCTATCAATCTACCTACCTACCTATCTCTATCTATCTATCTACCTACCTACCTATCTCTATCTATCTACCTACCTACCTATCTCTATCAATCTACCTACCTACCTATCTCTATCTATCTACCTACCTACATATCTGTATCTATATATCTACCTACCTACCTATCTGTATCTATCTATCTACCTATCTACCTATCTCTATCAATCTACCTACCTACCTATCTCTATCTATCTATCTACCTACCTACATATCTGTATCTATATATCTACCTACCTACCTATCTATCTCTATCTATCTACCTACCTACCTATCTCTATCTATCTATCTACCTACCTACCTATCTCTATCTATCTATCTACCTACCTATCTCTATCTATATATCTACCTACCTACCTATCTCTATCTATCTATCTACCTACCTACCTATCTGTATCTATCAATCTACCTACCTACCTATCTCTATCTATCTACCTACCTACCTACCTATCTCTATCTATCAATCTACCTACCTACCTATCTCTATCTATCTACCTACCTACCTATCTCTATCTATCTATCTACCTACCTACCTATCTGTCTCTATCAATGTACCTACCTACCTACCTATCTCTATCTATCAATCTACCTACCTACCTATCTCTATCTATCTATCTACCTACCCACCTATCTGTATCTATCAATCTACCTACCTACCTATCTCTATCTATCTACCTACATACCTATCTGTCTCTATCAATCTACCTACCTACCTATCTCTATCTATCAATCTACCTACCTACCTATCTGTATCTATCTATCTACCTACCTACCTATCTGTATCTATCAATCTACCTACCTACCTATCTCTATCTATCTATCTACCTACCTACATATCTGTATCTATATATCTACCTACCTACCTATCTCTATCTATCTATCTACCTACCTACCTATCTGTATCTATCTATCTACCTACCTACCTATCTGTATCTATCAATCTACCTACCTACCTATCTCTATCTATCTACCTACCTACATATCTGTATCTATCTACCTACCTACCTACCTATCTGTATCTATCTATCTATCTACCTACCTACCTATCTCTATCTATCTATCTACCTACCTACCTATCTCTATCTATCTACCTACCTACCTATCTCTATCTATCTACCTACCTACCTATCTCTATCAATCTACCTACCTACCTATCTCTATCTATCTACCTACCTACATATCTGTATCTATATATCTACCTACCTACCTATCTGTATCTATCTATCTACCTATCTACCTATCTCTATCAATCTACCTACCTACCTATCTCTATCTATCTAGCTACATATCTGTCTCTATATATCTACCTACCTACCTATCTCTATCTATCTACCTACCTACCTACCTACCTATCTCTATCTATCAATCTACCTACCGACCTATCTCTATCTATCTATCTACCTACCTACCTATCTGTATCTATCAATCTACCTACCTACCTATCTGTATCTATCAATCTACCTACCTACCTATCTCTATCTATCTATCTACCTACCTACCTATCTCTATCTATCAATCTACCTACCTACCTATCTGTATCTATCAATCTACCTACCTACCTATCTCTATCTATCTATCTACCTACCTACCTATCTCTATCTATCAATCTACCTACCTACCTATCTGTATCTATCTATCTACCTACCCACCTATCTCTATCTATCTACCTACCTATCTATCTGTATTTATCTATCTACCTATCTACCTATCTCTATCTATCTATCTACCTACCTACCTATCTCTATCTATCTATCTACCTACCTACCTATCTGTAGCTATCAATCTACCTACCTACCTATCTCTATCTATCTATCTACCTACCTACCTATCTCTATCTATCAACCTACCTACCTACCTATCTGTATCTATCAATCTACCTACCTACCTATCTCTATCTATCTACCTACCTACCTACCTATCTATATCAATCTACCTACCTACCTATCTCTATCTATCTATCTACCTACCTATCTCTATCTATCAATCTACCTACCTACCTATCTTTATCTAACTATCTACCTACCCATCTATCTCTATCTATCTATCTACCTACCTATCTATCTGTATCTATCTATCTACCTATCTACCTATCTCTATCTATCTACCTACCTACCTATCTCTATCTATCTATCTACCTACCTACCTATCTCTATCTATCAATCTACCTACCTACCTATCTGTATCTATCTATCTACCTACCTACCTATCTCTATCTATCAATCTACCTACCTTCCTATCTGTATCTATCAATCTACCTACCTACCTATCTCTATCTATCTATCTACCTACCTACCTATCTCTATCTATCTACCTACCTACCTACCTATCTCTATCAATCTACCTACCTACCTATCTCTATCTATCTATCTACCTACCTACCTATCTCTATCTATCTATCTACCTACCTACCTATCTCTATCTATCAATCTACCTACCTACCTATCTGTATCTATCTATCTACCTACCTACCTATCTGTATCTATCAATCTACCTACCTACCTATCTCTATCTATCTATCTACCTACCTACCTATCTGTATCTATCTACCTACCTACCTACCTATCTCTATCTATCAATCTACCTACCTACCTATCTGTATCTATCTATCTACCTACCTACCTATCTGTATCTATCTACCTACCTACCTACCTATCTCTATCTATCAATCTACCTACCTACCTATCTGTATCTATCTATCTACCTATCTACCTATCTGTATCTATCTATCTACCTACCTACCTATCTGTATCTATCTATCTACCTACCTACCTATCTCTATCTATCTATCTACCTACCTACCTATCTCTATCTATCTATCTACCTACCTACCTATCTCTATCTATCTATCTATCTACCTACCTACCTATCTCTATCTATCTATCTACCTACCTTCCTATCTCTATCTATCAATCTACCTACCTACCTATCTGTATCTATCAATCTACCTACCTACCTATCTCTATCTATCTATCTACCTACCTACCTATCTCTATCTATCAATCTACCTACCTACCTATCTGTATCTATCAATCTACCTACCTACCTATCTCTATCTATCTACCTACATATCTGTCTCTATATATCTACCTACCTACCTATCTCTATCTATCTACCTACCTACCTACCTATCTCTATCTATCAATCTACCTACCGACCTATCTCTATCTATCTATCTACCTACCTACCTATCTCTATCTATCAATCTACCTACCTACCTATCTGTATCTATCAATCTACCTACCTACCTATCTCTATCTATCTATCTACCTACCTACCTATCTCTATCTATCAATCTACCTACCTACCTATCTGTATCTATCAATCTACCTACCTACCTATCTCTATCTATCTATCTACCTACCTACCTATCTCTATCTATCAATCTACCTACCTACCTATCTGTATCTATCTATCTACCTACCCACCTATCTCTATCTATCTATCTACCTACCTATCTGTCTGTATCTATCTATCTACCTATCTACCTATCTCTATCTATCTATCTACCTACCTACCTATCTCTATCTATCTATCTACCTACCTACCTATCTGTAGCTATCAATCTACCTACCTACCTATCTCTATCTATCTATCTACCTACCTACCTATCTCTATCTATCAATCTACCTACCTACCTATCTGTATCTATCAATCTACCTACCTACCTATCTCTATCTATCTACCTACCTACCTACCTATCTCTATCTATCAATCTACCTACCTACCTATCTCTATCTATCTACCTACCTACCTATCTCTATCTATCAATCTACCTACCTATCTCTATCTATCAATCTACCTACCTTCCTATCTGTATCTATCAATCTACCTACCTACCTATCTCTATCTATCTATCTACCTACCTACCTACCTATCTCTATCTATCTACCTACCTACCTACCTATCTCTATCAATCTACCTACCTACCTATCTCTATCTATCTATCTACCTACCTACCTATCTCTATCTATCAATCTACCTACCTACCTACCTATCTGTATCTATCTATCTACCTACCCACCTATCTCTATCTATCAATCTACCTACCTTCCTATCTGTATCTATCAATCTACCTACCTACCTATCTCTATCTATCAATCTCCCTACCTACCTATCTGTATCTATCAATCTACCTACCTACCTATCTCTATCTATCTATCTACCTACCTACCTATCTGTATCTATCTATCTACCTACCTACCTATCTGTATCTATCAATCTACCTACCTACCTATCTCCATCTATCTACCTACCTACCTACCTATCTCTATCAATCTACCTACCTACCTATCTCTATCTATCTACCTACCTACCTACCTATCTCTATCTATCTATCTACCTACCTACCTATCTCTATCTATCTATCTACCTACCTACCTATCTCTATCTATCAATCTACCTACCTACCTACCTATCTGTATCTATCTATCTACCTACCCACCTATCTCTATCTATCTATCTACCTACCTACCTATCTCTATCTATCTATCTACCTACCTACCTATCTCTATCTATCAATCTACCTACCTACCTATCTCTATCTATCTATCTACCTACCTATCTATCTCTATCTATCAATCTACCTACCTTCCTATCTGTATCTATCAATCTACCTACCTACCTATCTCTATCTATCAATCTCCCTACCTACCTATCTGTATCTATCAATCTACCTACCTACCTATCTCTATCTATCTATCTACCTACCTACCTATCTGTATCTATCTATCTACCTACCTACCTATCTGTATCTATCAATCTACCTACCTACCTATCTCCATCTATCTACCTACCTACCTACCTATCTCTATCAATCTACCTACCTACCTATCTCTATCTATCTACCTACCTACCTACCTATCTGTATCTATCAATCTACCTACCTACCTATCTCTATCTATCTACCTACCTACCTACCTATCTCTATCTATCAATCTACCTACCTACCTATCTCTATCTATCTACCTACCTACATATCTGTATCTATCTACCTACCTACCTACCTATCTGTATCTATCTATCTATCTATCTATCTATCTATCTACCTACCTACCTATCTCTATCTATCTATCTACCTACCTACCTATCTCTATCTATCTATCTACCTACCTACCTATCTGTATCTATCAATCTACCTACCTACCTATCTCTATCTATCTACCTACATATCTGTCTCTATATATCTACCTACCTACCTATCTCTATCTATCTACCTACCTACCTATCTCTATCTATCAATCTACCTACCGACCTATCTCTATCTATCTATCTACCTACCTACCTATCTCTATCTATCAATCTACCTACCTACCTATCTGTATCTATCAATCTACCTACCTACCTATCTCTATCTATCTATCTACCTACCTACCTATCTCTATCTATCAATCTACCTACCTACCTATCTGTATCTATCAATCTACCTACCTACCTATCTCTATCTATCTATCTACCTACCTACCTATCTCTATCTATCAATCTACCTACCTACCTATCTGTATCTATCTATCTACCTACCCACCTATCTCTATCTATCTATCTACCTACCTATCTGTCTGTATCTATCTATCTACCTATCTACCTATCTCTATCTATCTATCTACCTACCTACCTATCTCTATCTATCTATCTACCTACCTACCTATCTGTAGCTATCAATCTACCTACCTACCTATCTCTATCTATCTATCTACCTACCTACCTATCTCTATCTATCAATCTACCTACCTACCTATCTGTATCTATCAATCTACCTACCTACCTATCTCTATCTATCTACCTACCTACCTACCTATCTCTATCTATCAATCTACCTACCTACCTATCTCTATCTATCTACCTACCTACCTATCTCTATCTATCAATCTACCTACCTATCTCTATCTATCAATCTACCTACCTACCTATCTTTATCTATCTATCTACCTACCCATCTATCTCTATCTATCTATCTACCTACCTATCTATCTGTATCTATCTATCTACCAGCTACCTATCTCTATCTATCTATCTACCTACCTACCTATCTCTATCTATCTATCTACCTACCTACCTATCTCTATCTATCAATCTACCTACCTACCTATCTGTATCTATCTATCTACCTACCTACCTATCTCTATCTATCAATCTACCTACCTTCCTATCTGTATCTATCAATCTACCTACCTACCTATCTCTATCTATCTATCTACCAACCTACCTATCTCTATCTGTCTACCTACCTACCTACCTATCTCTATCAATCTACCTACCTACCTATCTCTATCTATCTATCTACCTACCTACCTATCTCTATCTATCTATCTACCTACCTACCTATCTCTATCTATCAATCTACCTACCTACCTACCTATCTGTATCTATCTATCTACCTACCCACCTATCTCTATCTATCTATCTACCTACCTACCTATCTCTATCTATCTATCTACCTACCTACCTATCTCTATCTATCAATCTACCTACCTACCTATCTCTATCTATCTATCTACCTACCTATCTATCTCTATCTATCAATCTACCTACCTTCCTATCTGTATCTATCAATCTACCTACCTACCTATCTCTATCTATCAATCTACCTACCTACCTATCTGTATCTATCAATCTACCTACCTACCTATCTCTATCTATCTATCTACCTACCTACCTATCTGTATCTATCTATCTACCTACCTACCTATCTGTATCTATCAATCTACCTACCTACCTATCTCCATCTATCTACCTACCTACCTACCTATCTCTATCAATCTACCTACCTACCTATCTCTATCTATCTACCTACCTACCTATCTGTATCTATCAATCTACCTACCTACCTATCTCTATCTATCTACCTACCTACCTACCTATCTCTATCTATCAATCTACCTACCTACCTATCTCTATCTATCTACCTACCTACATATCTGTATCTATCTACCTACCTACCTACCTATCTGTATCTATCTATCTATCTATCTACCTACCTACCTATCTCTATCTATCTATCTACCTACCTACCTATCTCTATCTATCTATCTACCTACCTACCTATCTGTATCTATCAATCTACCTACCTACCTATCTCTATCTATCTATCTACCTACCTACCTATCTCTATCTATCTACCTACCTACCTATCTCTATCTATCAATCTACCTACCTACCTATCTCTATCTATCTATCTACCTACCTACCTATCTCTATCTATCTACCTTCCTACCTATCTCTATCAATCTACCTACCTACCTATCTCTATCTATCTACCTACCTACCTACCTATCTGTATCTATCAATCTACCTACCTACCTATCTCTATCTATCAATCTACCTACCTACCTATCTGTATCTATCTATCTACCTACCTACCTATCTGTATCTATCAATCTACCTACCTACATATCTGTATCTATCTACCTACCTATCTACCTATCTCTATCTATCAATCTACCTACCTACCTATCTCTATCTATCTATCTACCTACCTACCTATCTCTATCTATTTACCTACCTACCTATCTATCAATCTACCTACCTACCTATCTGTATCTATCAATCTACCTAGCTACCTATCTCTATCTATCTATCTACCTACCTACCTACCTACATATCTATATCTATATATCTACCTACCTACCTATCTCTATCTATCAAACTACCTACCTACCTATCTGTATCTATCTATCTACCTACCTACCTACCTACCTATCTCTATCAATCTACCTACCTACCTATCTCTATCTATCAAACTACCAACCTACCTATCTCTATCTATCTATCTATCTACCTACCTACCTATCTCTATCTATCTACCTACCTACCTACCTATCTCTATCTATCAATCTACCTACCTACCTATCTCTATCTATCTATCTACCTACCTACATATCTGTATCTATCTACCTACCTACCTACCTATCTGTATCTATCAATCTACCTACCTACCTATCTCTATCTATCTATCTACCTACCTACCTATCTCTATCTATCTACCTACCTACCTACCTATCTCTATCTATCAATCTACCTACCTACCTATCTCTATCTATCTATCTACCTACCTACCTATCTCTATCTATCTACCTACCTACCTATCTCTATCAATCTACCTACCTACCTATCTCTATCTATCTACCTACCTACATATCTGTATCTATATATCTACCTACCTACCTATCTGTATCTATCTATCTACCTATCTACCTATCTCTATCAATCTACCTACCTACCTATCTCTATCTATCTATCTACCTACCTACATATCTGTATCTATATATCTACCTACCTACCTATCTATCTCTATCTATCTACCTACCTACCTATCTCTATCTATCTATCTACCTACCTACCTATCTCTATCTATCTATCTACCTACCTATCTCTATCTATATATCTACCTACCTACCTATCTCTATCTATCTATCTACCTACCTACCTATCTGTATCTATCAATCTACCTACCTACCTATCTCTATCTATCTACCTACCTACCTACCTATCTCTATCTATCAATCTACCTACCTACCTATCTCTATCTATCTACCTACCTACCTATCTCTATCTATCTATCTACCTACCTACCTATCTGTCTCTATCAATGTACCTACCTACCTACCTATCTCTATCTATCAATCTACCTACCTACCTATCTCTATCTATCTATCTATCTACCTACCCACCTATCTGTATCTATCAATCTACCTACCTACCTATCTCTATCTATCTACCTACATACCTATCTGTCTCTATCAATCTACCTACCTACCTATCTCTATCTATCAATCTACCTACCTACCTATCTGTATCTATCTATCTACCTACCTACCTATCTGTATCTATCAATCTACCTACCTACCTATCTCTATCTATCTATCTACCTACCTACATATCTGTATCTATATATCTACCTACCTACCTATCTCTATCTATCTATCTACCTACCTACCTATCTGTATCTATCTATCTACCTACCTACCTATCTGTATCTATCAATCTACCTACCTACCTATCTCTATCTATCTACCTACCTACATATCTGTATCTATCTACCTACCTACCTACCTATCTGTATCTATCTATCTATCTACCTACCTACCTATCTCTATCTATCTATCTACCTACCTACCTATCTCTATCTATCTACCTACCTACCTATCTCTATCTATCTACCTACCTACCTATCTCTATCAATCTACCTACCTACCTATCTCTATCTATCTACCTACCTACATATCTGTATCTATATATCTACCTACCTACCTATCTGTATCTATCTATCTACCTATCTACCTATCTCTATCAATCTACCTACCTACCTATCTCTATCTATCTATCTACCTACCTACATATCTGTATCTATATATCTACCTACCTACCTATCTATCTCTATCTATCTATCTACCTACCTACCTATCTCTATCTATCTATCTACCTACCTACCTCTCTATCTATCTATCTACCTACCTATCTCTATCTATATATCTACCTACCTACCTATCTCTATCTATCTATCTACCTACCTACCTATCTATATCTATCAATCTACCTACCTACCTATCTCTATCTATCTACCTACCTACCTATCTCTATCTATCAATCTACCTACCTACCTATCTCTATCTTTCTACCTACCTACCTATCTCTATCTATCTATCTACCTACCTACCTATCTGTCTCTATCAATGTACCTACCTACCTACCTATCTCTATCTATCAATCTACCTACCTACCTATCTCTATCTATCTATCTACCTACCCACCTATCTGTATCTATCAATCTACCTACCTACCTATCTCTATCTATCTACCTACATACCTATCTGTCTCTATCAATCTACCTACCTACCTATCTCTATCTATCAATCTACCTACCTACCTATCTGTATCTATCTATCTATCTACCTACCTATCTGTATCTATCAATCTACCTACCTACCTATCTCTATCTATCTATCTACCTACCTACATATCTGTATCTATATATCTACCTACCTACCTATCTCTATCTATCTACCTACATACCTATCTGTCTCTATCAATCTACCTACCTACCTATCTCTATCTATCAATCTACCTACCTACCTATCTGTATCTATCTATCTACCTACCTACCTATCTGTATCTATCAATCTACCTACCTACCTATCTCTATCTATCTATCTACCTACCTACATATCTGTATCTATATATCTACCTACCTACCTATCTCTATCTATCTATCTACCTACCTACCTATCTGTATCTATCTATCTACCTACCTACCTATCTGTATCTATCAATCTACCTACCTACCTATCTCTATCTATCTATCTACCTACCTACATATCTGTATCTATCTACCTACCTACCTACCTATCTGTATCTATCTATCTATCTACCTACCTACCTATCTCTATCTATCTATCTACCTACCTACCTATCTCTATCTATCTACCTACCTACCTATCTCTATCTATCTACCTACCTACCTATCTCTATCAATCTACCTACCTACCTATCTCTATCTATCTATCTACCTACCTACATATCTGTATCTATATATCTACCTACCTACCTATCTATCTCTATCTATCTATCTATCTACCTACCTACCTATCTCTATCTATCTATCTACCTACCTACCTCTCTATCTATCTATCTACCTACCTATCTCTATCTATATATCTACCTACCTACCTATCTCTATCTATCTATCTACCTACCTACCTATCTGTATCTATCAATCTACCTACCTACCTATCTCTATCTATCTACCTACCTACCTACCTATCTCTATCTATCAATCTACCTACCTACCTATCTCTATCTATCTACCTACCTACCTATCTCTATCTATCTATCTACCTACCTACCTATCTGTCTCTATCAATGTACCTACCTACCTACCTATCTCTATCTATCAATCTACCTACCTACCTATCTCTATCTATCTATCTACCTACCCACCTATCTGTATCTATCAATCTACCTACCTACCTATCTCTATCTATCTACCTACATACCTATCTGTCTCTATCAATCTACCTACCTACCTATCTCTATCTATCAATCTACCTACCTACCTATCTGTATCTATCTATCTACCTACCTACCTATCTGTATCTATCAATCTACCTACCTACCTATCTCTATCTATCTATCTACCTACCTACATATCTGTATCTATATATCTACCTACCTACCTATCTCTATCTATCTATCTACCTACCTACCTATCTGTATCTATCTATCTACCTACCTACCTATCTGTATCTATCAATCTACCTACCTACCTATCTCTATCTATCTATCTACCTACCTACATATCTGTATCTATCTACCTACCTACCTACCTATCTGTATCTATCTATCTATCTATCTACCTACCTACCTATCTCTATCTATCTATCTACCTACCTACCTATCTCTATCTATCTACCTACCTACCTATCTCTATCTATCAATCTACCTATCTACCTATCTCTATCTATCTATCTACCTACCTACCTATCTCTATCTATCTACCTACCTACCTATCTCTATCAATCTACCTACCTACCTATCTCTATCTATCTACCTACCTACCTACCTACCTACCTATCTGTATCTATCAATCTACCTACCTACCTATCTCTATCTATCAATCTACCAACCTACCTATCTGTATCTATCTATCTACCTACCTACCTATCTGTATCTATCAATCTACCTACCTACATATCTGTATCTATCTATCTACCTATCTACCTATCTCTATCTATCAATCTACCTACCTACCTATCTCTATCTATCTATCTACCGACCTACATTTCTCTATCTATTTACCTACCTACCTATCTATCAATCTACCTACCTACCTATCTGTATGTATCAATCTACCTAGCTACCTATCTCTATCTATCTATCTAGCTACCTACCTACCTACCTACATATCTGTATCTATATATCTACCTACCTACCTATCTCTATCTATCAAACTACCTTCCTACCTATCTGTATCTATCTATCTACCTACCTACCTACCTATCTCTATCAATCTGTCTACCTACCTATCTGTATCTATCTACCTACCTACCTACCTATCTCTATCTATCTATCTATCTACCTACCTACCTATCTCTATCTATCAATCTACCTACCTACCTATCTCTATCTATCTATCTATCTATCTATCTATCTATCTATCTATCTATCTATCTATCTATCTATCTACCTACCTACCTATCTCTATCTATCAATCTACCTACCTTCCTATCTGTATCTATCAATCTACCTACCTACCTATCTCTATCTATCAATCTACCTACCTACCTATCTGTATCTATCAATCTACCTACCTACCTATCTCTATCTATCTATCTACCTACCTACCTATCTGTATCTATCTATCTACCTACCTACCTATCTGTATCTATCAATCTACCTACCTACCTATCTCCATCTATCTACCTACCTACCTACCTATCTCTATCAATCTACCTACCTACCTATCTCTATCTATCTATCTACCCACCTACCTATCTCTATCTATCTATCTACCTACCTACCTATCTGTATCTATCTATCTACCTACCTACATATCTGTATCTATCTATCTACCTACCCACCTATCTGTATCTATCAATCTACCTACCTACCTATCTCTATCTATCTATCTACCTACCTACATATCTGTATCTATCTACCTACCTACCTACCTATCTGTATCTATCTATCTACCTACCTACATATCTGATCCATATATCTACCTACCTACCTATCTGTATCTATCTATCTACCTACCTACCTATCTCTATCTATCTACCTACCTACTTACCTATCTCTATCAATCTACCTACCTACCTATCTCTATCTATCTACCTACCTACCTATCTCTATCTATCAATCTACCTACCTACCTATCTGTATCTATCTATCTATCTATCTATCTACCTACCTATCTCTATCTATCAATCTACCTACCTACCTATCTCTATCTATCTATCTACCTACCTACATATCTGTATCTATATATCTACCTACCTACCTATCTGTATCTATCTATCTACCTATCTACCTATCTCTATCAATCTACCTACCTACCTATCTCTATCTATCTATCTACCTACCTACATATCTGTATCTATATATCTACCTACCTACCTATCTATCTCTATCTATCTATCTACCAACCTACCTATCTCTATCTATCTATCTACCTACCTACCTATCTCTATCTATCTATCTACCTACCTACCTATCTGTATCTATCAATCTACCTACCTACCTATCTCTATCTATCTACCTACCTACCTACCTATCTCTATCTATCTATCTACCTACCTACCTATCTGTCTCTATCAATGTACCTACCTACCTATCTATCTCTATCTATCTATCTAACTACCTACCTACCTACTTATCTCTATCTATCTACCTACCTACCTACCTATCTCTATCTATCTATCTACCTACCTACCTATCTCTATCTATCTATCTACCTACCTACCTATCTGTATCTATCAATCTACCTACCTACCTACCTATCTCTATCTATCTACCTACCTACCTACCTATCTGTATCTATCAATCTACCTACCTACCTATCTCTATCTATCTACCTACCTACCTACCTATCTCTATCTATCAATCTACCTACCTACCTATCTCTATCTATCTATCTACCTACCTATATGTATCTATCTATCTACCTACCTACCTATCTGTATCTATCAATCTACCTACCTACCTATCTCCATCTATCTACCTACCTACCTACCTATCTCTATCAATCTACCTACCTACCTATCTCTATCTATCTATCTACCTACCTACCTATCTGTATCTATCTATCTACCTACCTACATATCTGTATCTATCTATCTATCTACCCACCTATCTGTATCTATCAATCTACCTACCTACCTATCTCTATCTATCTATCTACCTACCTACATATCTGTATCTATCTACCTACCTACCTACCTATCTGTATCTATCTATCTACCTACCTACATATCTGATCCATATATCTACCTACCTACCTATCTGTATCTATCTATCTACCTACCTACCTATCTCTATCTATCTACCTACCTACTTACCTATCTCTATCAATCTACCTACCTACCTATCTCTATCTATCTACCTACCTACCTATCTCTATCTATCAATCTACCTACCTACCTATCTGTATCTATCTATCTATCTACCTACCTACCTATCTCTATCTATCAATCTACCTACCTACCTATCTCTATCTATCTATCTACCTACCTACATATCTGTATCTATATATCTACCTACCTACCTATCTCTATCTATCTATCTACCAACCTACCTATCTCTATCTATCTATCTACCTACCTACCTATCTCTATCTATCTATCTACCTACCTACCTATCTGTATCTATCAATCTACCTACCTACCTATCTCTATCTATCTACCTACCTACCTACCTATCTCTATCTATCAATCTACCTACCTACCTATCTCTATCTATCTACCTACCTACCTATCTCTATCTATCTATCTACCTACCTACCTATCTGTCTCTATCAATGTACCTACCTACCTATCTATCTCTATCTATCTATCTACCTACCTACCTACTTATCTCTATCTATCTACCTACCTACCTACCTATCTCTATCTATCTATCTACCTACCTACCTATCTCTATCTATCTATCTACCTACCTACCTATCTGTATCTATCAATCTACCTACCTACCTATCTCTATCTATCTACCTACCTACCTACCTATCTGTATCTATCAATCTACCTACCTACCTATCTCTATCTATCTACCTACCTACCTACCTACCTATCTCTATCTATCAATCTACCTACCTACCTATCTGTATCTATCTATCTACCTACCTACCTATCTGTATCTATCAATCTACCTACCTACCTATCTCTATCTATCAATCTACCTACCTACCTATCTCTATCTATCTATCTACCTACCCACCTATCTGTATCTATCAATCTACCTACCTACCTATCTCTATCTATCTACCTACCTACCTATCTGTCTCTATCAATCTACCTACCTACCTACCTATCTCTATCTATCAATCTACCTACCTACCTATCTGTATCTATCTATCTACCTACCTACCTATCTGTATCTATCAATCTACCTACCTACCTATCTCTATCTATCTATCTACCTACCCACCTATCTGTATCTATCAATCTACCTACCTACCTATCTCTATCTATCTACCTACCTACCTATCTGTCTCTATCAATCTACCTACCTACCTACCTATCTCTATCTATCAATCTACCTACCTACCTATCTGTATCTATCTATCTATCTACCTATCTACCTATCTGTATCTATCAATCTACCTACCTACCTATCTCTATCTATCTATCTACCTACCTACATATCTGTATCTATATATCTACCTACCTACCTATCTCTATCTATCTATCTACCTACCTACCTATCTGTATCTATCTATCTACCTACCTACCTATCTGTATCTATCAATCTACCTACCTACCTATCTCTATCTATCTATCTACCTACCTACATATCTGTATCTATCTACCTACCTACCTACCTATCTGTATCTATCTATCTATCTACCTACCTACCTATCTCTATCTATCTATCTACCTACCTACCTATCTCTATCTATCTACCTACCTACCTACCTATCTCTATCTATCAATCTACCTACCTACCTATCTCTATCTATCTATCTACCTACCTACCTATCTCTATCTATCTACCTACCTACCTATCTCTATCAATCTACCTACCTACCTATCTCTATCTATCTACCTACCTACCTACCTACCTATCTGTATCTATCAATCTACCTACCTACCTATCTCTATCTATCAATCTACCTACCTACCTATCTGTATCTATATATCTACCTACCTACCTATCTGTATCTATCAATCTACCTACCTACATATCTGTATCTATCTATATACCTATCTACCTATCTCTATCTATCAATCTACCTACCTACCTATCTCTATCTCTATCTATCTACCTACCTACATATCTCTATCTATTTACCTACCTACCTATCTATCAATCTACCTACCTACCTATCTGTATCTATCAATCTACCTAGCTACCTATCTCTATCTATCTATCTACCTACCTACCTACCTACCTACCTACATATCTGTATCTATATATCTACCTACCTACCTATCTCTATCTATCAAACTACCTACCTACCTATCTGTATCTATCTATCTACCTACCTACCTACCTATCTCTATCAATCTATCTACCTACCTATCTGTATCTATCTACCTACCTACCTACCTATCTCTATCTATCTATCTACCTACCTACCTATCTCTATCTATCAATCTACCTACCTACCTATCTCTATCTATCTATCTACCTACCTACCTATCTCTATCTATCAATCTACCTACCTTCCTATCTGTATCTATCAATCTACCTACCTACCTATCTCTATCTATCAATCTACCTACCTACCTATCTGTATCTATCAATCTACCTACCTACCTATCTCTATCTATCTACCTACCTACCTATCTCTATCTATCAATCTACCTACCTACCTATCTGTATCTATCTATCTATCTACCTACCTATCTCTATCTATCAATCTACCTACCTACCTATCTCTATCTATCTATCTACCTACCTACATATCTGTATCTATATATCTACCTACCTACCTATCTGTATCTATCTATCTACCTATCTACCTATCTCTATCAATCTACCTACCTACCTATCTCTATCTATCTATCTACCTACCTACATATCTGTATCTATATATCTACCTACCTACCTATCTATCTCTATCTATCTATCTACCAACCTACCTATCTCTATCTATCTATCTACCTACCTACCTATCTCTATCTATCTATCTACCTACCTACCTATCTCTATCTATCTACCTACCTACCTACCTATCTCTATCTATCTATCTACCTACCTACCTATCTGTCTCTATCAATGTACCTACCTACCTATCTATCTCTATCTATCTATCTAACTACCTACCTACCTACTTATCTCTATCTATCTACCTACCTACCTACCTATCTCTATCTATCTATCTACCTACCTACCTATCTCTATCTATCTATCTACCTACCTACCTATCTGTATCTATCAATCTACCTACCTACCTACCTATCTCTATCTATCTACCTACCTACCTACCTATCTGTATCTATCAATCTACCTACCTACCTATCTCTATCTATCTACCTACCTACCTACCTATCTCTATCTATCAATCTACCTACCTACCTATCTCTATCTATCTATCTACCTACCTATATGTATCTATCTATCTACCTACCTACCTATCTGTATCTATCAATCTACCTACCTACCTATCTCCATCTATCTACCTACCTACCTACCTATCTCTATCAATCTACCTACCTACCTATCTCTATCTATCTATCTACCTACCTACCTATCTGTATCTATCTATCTACCTACCTACATATCTGTATCTATCTATCTACCTACCCACCTATCTGTATCTATCAATCTACCTACCTACCTATCTCTATCTATCTATCTACCTACCTACATATCTGTATCTATCTACCTACCTACCTACCTATCTGTATCTATCTATCTACCTACCTACATATCTGATCCATATATCTACCTACCTACCTATCTGTATCTATCTATCTACCTACCTACCTATCTCTATCTATCTACCTACCTACTTACCTATCTCTATCAATCTACCTACCTACCTATCTCTATCTATCTACCTACCTACATATCTCTATCTATCAATCTACCTACCTACCTATCTGTATCTATCTATCTATCTACCTACCTACCTATCTCTATCTATCAATCTACCTACCTACCTATCTCTATCTATCTATCTACCTACCTACATATCTGTATCTATATATCTACCTACCTACCTATCTATCTCTATCTATCTATCTACCAACCTACCTATCTCTATCTATCTATCTACCTACCTACCTATCTCTATCTATCTATCTACCTACCTACCTATCTGTATCTATCAATCTACCTACCTACCTATCTCTATCTATCTACCTACCTACCTACCTATCTCTATCTATCAATCTACCTACCTACCTATCTCTATCTATCTACCTACCTACCTACCTATCTGTATCTATCAATCTACCTACCTACCTATCTCTATCTATCTACCTACCTACCTACCTATCTCTATCTATCAATCTACCTACCTACCTATCTCTATCTATCTATCTACCTACCTATATGTATCTATCTATCTACCTACCTACCTATCTGTATCTATCAATCTACCTACCTACCTATCTCCATCTATCTACCTACCTACCTACCTATCTCTATCAATCTACCTACCTACCTATCTCTATCTATCTATCTACCTACCTACCTATCTGTATCTATCTATCTACCTACCTACATATCTGTATCTATCTATCTATCTACCCACCTATCTGTATCTATCAATCTACCTACCTACCTATCTCTATCTATCTACCTACCTACATATCTGTATCTATCTACCTACCTACCTACCTATCTGTATCTATCTATCTACCTACCTACATATCTGATCCATATATCTACCTACCTACCTATCTGTATCTATCTATCTACCTACCTACCTATCTCTATCTATCTACCTACCTACTTACCTATCTCTATCAATCTACCTACCTACCTATCTCTATCTATCTACCTACCTACCTATCTCTATCTATCAATCTACCTACCTACCTATCTGTATCTATCTATCTATCTACCTACCTACCTATCTCTATCTATCAATCTACCTACCTACCTATCTCTATCTATCTATCTACCTACCTACATATCTGTATCTATATATCTACCTACCTACCTATCTCTATCTATCTATCTACCAACCTACCTATCTCTATCTATCTATCTACCTACCTACCTATCTCTATCTATCTATCTACCTACCTACCTATCTGTATCTATCAATCTACCTACCTACCTATCTCTATCTATCTACCTACCTACCTACCTATCTCTATCTATCAATCTACCTACCTACCTATCTCTATCTATCTACCTACCTACCTATCTCTATCTATCTATCTACCTACCTACCTATCTGTCTCTATCAATGTACCTACCTACCTATCTATCTCTATCTATCTATCTACCTACCTACCTACTTATCTCTATCTATCTACCTACCTACCTACCTATCTCTATCTATCTATCTACCTACCTACCTATCTCTATCTATCTATCTACCTACCTACCTATCTGTATCTATCAATCTACCTACCTACCTATCTCTATCTATCTACCTACCTACCTACCTATCTGTATCTATCAATCTACCTACCTACCTATCTCTATCTATCTACCTACCTACCTACCTATCTCTATCTATCAATCTACCTACCTACCTATCTGTATCTATCTATCTACCTACCTACCTATCTGTATCTATCAATCTACCTACCTACCTATCTCTATCTATCAATCTACCTACCTACCTATCTCTATCTATCTATCTACCTACCCACCTATCTGTATCTATCAATCTACCTACCTACCTATCTCTATCTATCTACCTACCTACCTATCTGTCTCTATCAATCTACCTACCTACCTACCTATCTCTATCTATCAATCTACCTACCTACCTATCTGTATCTATCTATCTACCTACCTACCTATCTGTATCTATCAATCTACCTACCTACCTATCTCTATCTATCTATCTACCTACCCACCTATCTGTATCTATCAATCTACCTACCTACCTATCTCTATCTATCTACCTACCTACCTATCTGTCTCTATCAATCTACCTACCTACCTACCTATCTCTATCTATCAATCTACCTACCTACCTATCTGTATCTATCTATCTATCTACCTATCTACCTATCTGTATCTATCAATCTACCTACCTACCTATCTCTATCTATCTATCTACCTACCTACATATCTGTATCTATATATCTACCTACCTACCTATCTCTATCTATCTATCTACCTACCTACCTATATGTATCTATCTATCTACCTACCTACCTATCTGTATCTATCAATCTACCTACCTACCTATCTCTATCTATCTATCTACCTACCTACATATCTGTATCTATCTACCTACCTACCTACCTATCTGTATCTATCTATCTATCTACCTACCTACCTATCTCTATCTATCTATCTACCTACCTACCTATCTCTATCTATCTACCTACCTACCTACCTATCTCTATCTATCAATCTACCTACCTACCTATCTCTATCTATCTATCTACCTACCTACCTATCTCTATCTATCTACCTACCTACCTATCTCTATCAATCTACCTACCTACCTATCTCTATCTATCTACCTACCTACCTACCTACCTATCTGTATCTATCAATCTACCTACCTACCTATCTCTATCTATCAATCTACCTACCTACCTATCTGTATCTATATATCTACCTACCTACCTATCTGTATCTATCAATCTACCTACCTACATATCTGTATCTATCTATATACCTATCTACCTATCTCTATCTATCAATCTACCTACCTACCTATCTCTATCTCTATCTATCTACCTACCTACATATCTCTATCTATTTACCTACCTACCTATCTATCAATCTACCTACCTACCTATCTGTATCTATCAATCTACCTAGCTACCTATCTCTATCTATCTATCTACCTACCTACCTACCTACCTACCTACATATCTGTATCTATATATCTACCTACCTACCTATCTCTATCTATCAAACTACCTACCTACCTATCTGTATCTATCTATCTACCTACCTACCTACCTATCTCTATCAATCTATCTACCTACCTATCTGTATCTATCTACCTACCTACCTACCTATCTCTATCTATCTATCTACCTACCTACCTATCTCTATCTATCAATCTACCTACCTACCTATCTCTATCTATCTATCTACCTACCTACCTATCTCTATCTATCAATCTACCTACCTTCCTATCTGTATCTATCAATCTACCTACCTACCTATCTCTATCTATCAATCTACCTACCTACCTATCTGTATCTATCAATCTACCTACCTACCTATCTCTATCTATCTACCTACCTACCTATCTCTATCTATCAATCTACCTACCTACCTATCTGTATCTATCTATCTATCTACCTACCTATCTCTATCTATCAATCTACCTACCTACCTATCTCTATCTATCTATCTACCTACCTACATATCTGTATCTATATATCTACCTACCTACCTATCTGTATCTATCTATCTACCTATCTACCTATCTCTATCAATCTACCTACCTACCTATCTCTATCTATCTATCTACCTACCTACATATCTGTATCTATATATCTACCTACCTACCTATCTATCTCTATCTATCTATCTACCAACCTACCTATCTCTATCTATCTATCTACCTACCTACCTATCTCTATCTATCTATCTACCTACCTACCTATCTGTATCTATCAATCTACCTACCTACCTATCTCTATCTATCTACCTACCTACCTACCTATCTCTATCTATCTATCTATCTACCTACCTACCTATCTGTCTCTATCAATGTACCTACCTACCTATCTATCTCTATCTATCTATCTAACTACCTACCTACCTACTTATCTCTATCTATCTACCTACCTACCTACCTATCTCTATCTATCTATCTACCTACCTACCTATCTCTATCTATCTATCTACCTACCTACCTATCTGTATCTATCAATCTACCTACCTACCTACCTATCTCTATCTATCTACCTACCTACCTACCTATCTGTATCTATCAATCTACCTACCTACCTATCTCTATCTATCTACCTACCTACCTACCTATCTCTATCTATCAATCTACCTACCTACCTATCTCTATCTATCTATCTACCTACCTATATGTATCTATCTATCTACCTACCTACCTATCTGTATCTATCAATCTACCTACCTACCTATCTCCATCTATCTACCTACCTACCTACCTATCTCTATCAATCTACCTACCTACCTATCTCTATCTATCTATCTACCTACCTACCTATCTGTATCTATCTATCTACCTACCTACATATCTGTATCTATCTATCTACCTACCCACCTATCTGTATCTATCAATCTACCTACCTACCTATCTCTATCTATCTATCTACCTACCTACATATCTGTATCTATCTACCTACCTACCTACCTATCTGTATCTATCTATCTACCTACCTACATATCTGATCCATATATCTACCTACCTACCTATCTGTATCTATCTATCTACCTACCTACCTATCTCTATCTATCTACCTACCTACTTACCTATCTCTATCAATCTACCTACCTACCTATCTCTATCTATCTACCTACCTACATATCTCTATCTATCAATCTACCTACCTACCTATCTGTATCTATCTATCTATCTACCTACCTACCTATCTCTATCTATCAATCTACCTACCTACCTATCTCTATCTATCTATCTACCTACCTACATATCTGTATCTATATATCTACCTACCTACCTATCTATCTCTATCTATCTATCTACCAACCTACCTATCTCTATCTATCTATCTACCTACCTACCTATCTCTATCTATCTATCTACCTACCTACCTATCTGTATCTATCAATCTACCTACCTACCTATCTCTATCTATCTACCTACCTACCTACCTATCTGTATCTATCTATCTACCTACCTACCTATCTCTATCTATCTATCTACCTACCTACCTATCTCTATCTATCTATCTACCTACCTACCTATCTGTCTCTATCAATGTACCTACCTACCTATCTATCTCTATCTATCTATCTACCTACCTACCTACTTATCTCTATCTATCTACCTACCTACCTACCTATCTCTATCTATCTATCTACCTACCTACCTATCTCTATCTATCTATCTACCTACCTACCTATCTGTATCTATCAATCTACCTACCTACCTATCTCTATCTATCTACCTACCTACCTACCTATCTGTATCTATCAATCTACCTACCTACCTATCTCTATCTATCTACCTACCTACCTACCTATCTCTATCTATCAATCTACCTACCTACCTATCTGTATCTATCTATCTACCTACCTACCTATCTGTATCTATCAATCTACCTACCTACCTATCTCTATCTATCAATCTACCTACCTACCTATCTCTATCTATCTATCTACCTACCCACCTATCTGTATCTATCAATCTACCTACCTACCTATCTCTATCTATCTACCTACCTACCTATCTGTCTCTATCAATCTACCTACCTACCTACCTATCTCTATCTATCAATCTACCTACCTACCTATCTGTATCTATCTATCTACCTACCTACCTATCTGTATCTATCAATCTACCTACCTACCTATCTCTATCTATCTATCTACCTACCCACCTATCTGTATCTATCAATCTACCTACCTACCTATCTCTATCTATCTACCTACCTACCTATCTGTCTCTATCAATCTACCTACCTACCTACCTATCTCTATCTATCAATCTACCTACCTACCTATCTGTATCTATCTATCTACCTATCTACCTATCTGTATCTATCAATCTACCTACCTACCTATCTCTATCTATCTATCTACCTACCTACATATCTGTATCTATATATCTACCTACCTACCTATCTCTATCTATCTATCTACCTACCTACCTATCTGTATCTATCTATCTACCTACCTACCTATCTGTATCTATCAATCTACCTACCTACCTATCTCTATCTATCTATCTACCTACCTACATATCTGTATCTATCTACCTACCTACCTACCTATCTGTATCTATCTATCTATCTACCTACCTACCTATCTCTATCTATCTATCTACCTACCTACCTATCTCTATCTATCTACCTACCTACCTACCTATCTCTATCTATCAATCTACCTACCTACCTATCTCTATCTATCTATCTACCTACCTACCTATCTCTATCTATCTACCTACCTACCTATCTCTATCAATCTACCTACCTACCTATCTCTATCTATCTACCTACCTACCTACCTACCTATCTGTATCTATCAATCTACCTACCTACCTATCTCTATCTATCAATCTACCTACCTACCTATCTGTATCTATATATCTACCTACCTACCTATCTGTATCTATCAATCTACCTACCTACATATCTGTATCTATCTATATACCTATGTACCTATCTCTATCTATCAATCTACCTACCTACCTATCTCTATCTCTATCTCTATCTATCTACCTACCTACATATCTCTATCTATTTACCTACCTACCTATCTATCAATCTACCTACCTACCTATCTGTATCTATCAATCTACCTAGCTACCTATCTCTATCTATCTATCTACCTACCTACCTACCTACCTACCTACATATCTGTATCTATATATCTACCTACCTACCTATCTCTATCTATCAAACTACCTACCTACCTATCTGTATCTATCTATCTACCTACCTACCTACCTATCTCTATCAATCTATCTACCTACCTATCTGTATCTATCTACCTACCTACCTACCTATCTCTATCTATCTATCTACCTACCTACCTATCTCTATCTATCAATCTACCTACCTACCTATCTCTATCTATCAATCTACCTACCTTCCTATCTGTATCTATCAATCTACCTACCTACCTATCTCTATCTATCAATCTACCTACCTACCTATCTGTATCTATCAATCTACCTACCTACCTATCTCTATCTATCTATCTACCTACCTACCTATCTGTATCTATCTATCTACCTACCTACCTATCTGTATCTATCAATCTACCTACCCACCTATCTGTATCTATCAATCTACCTACCTACCTATCTCTATCTATCTATCTACCTACCTACATATCTGTATCTATCTACCTACCTACCTACCTATCTGTATCTATCTATCTACCTACCTACATATCTGATCCATATATCTACCTACCTACCTATCTGTATCTATCTATCTACCTACCTACCTATCTGTATCTATCTATCTACCTACCTACTTACCTATCTCTATCAATCTACCTACCTACCTATCTCTATCTATCTACCTACCTACCTACCTATCTCTATCTATCAATCTACCTACCTACCTATCTGTATCTATCTATCTATCTACCTACCTATCTCTATCTATCAATCTACCTACCTACCTATCTCTATCTATCTATCTACCTACCTACATATCTGTATCTATATATCTACCTACCTACCTATCTGTATCTATCTATCTACCTATCTACCTATCTCTATCAATCTACCTACCTACCTATCTCTATCTATCTATCTACCTACCTACATATCTGTATCTATATATCTACCTACCTACCTATCTATCTCTATCTATCTATCTACCAACCTACCTATCTCTATCTATCTATCTACCTACCTACCTATCTCTATCTATCTATCTACCTACCTACCTATCTGTATCTATCAATCTACCTACCTACCTATCTCTATCTATCTACCTACCTACCTACCTATCTCTATCTATCAATCTACCTACCTACCTATCTCTATCTATCTACCTACCTACCTATCTCTATCTATCTATCTACCTACCTACCTATCTGTCTCTATCAATGTACCTACCTACCTATCTATCTCTATCTATCTATCTACCTACCTACCTACTTATCTCTATCTACCTACCTACCTACCTACCTACCTATCTCTATCTATCTATCTACCTACCTATCTCTATCTATCTATCTACCTACCTACCTATCTGTATCTATCAATCTACCTACCTACCTATCTCTATCTATCTACCTACCTACCTACCTATCTGTATCTATCAATCTACCTACCTACCTATCTCTATCTATCTACCTACCTACCTACCTATCTCTATCTATCAATCTACCTACCTACCTATCTCTATCTATCTATCTACCTACCTACCTATCTCTATCTATCTACCTACCTACCTATATCTATCAATCTACCTACCTACCTATCTCTATCTATCTACCTACCTACCTACCTACCTACCTATCTGTATCTATCAATCTACCAACCTACCTATCTCTATCTATCAATCTACCTACCTACCTATCTGTATCTATATATCTACCTACCTACCTATCTGTATCTATCAATCTACCTACCTACATATCTGTATCTATCTATATACCTATGTACCTATCTCTATCTATCAATCTACCTACCTACCTATCTCTATCTCTATCTATCTACCTACCTACATATCTCTATCTATTTACCTACCTACCTATCTATCAATCTACCTACCTACCTATCTGTATCTATCAATCTACCTAGCTACCTATCTCTATCTATCTATCTACCTGCCTACCTACCTACCTACATATCTGTATCTATATATCTACCTACCTACCTATCTCTATCTATCAAACTACCTACCTACCTATCTGTATCTATCTATCTACCTACCTACCTACCTATCTCTATCAATCTATCTACCTACCTATCTGTATCTATCTACCTACCTACCTACCTATCTCTATCTATCTATCTACCTACCTACCTATCTCTATCTATCAATCTACCTACCTACCTATCTCTATCTATCTATCTACCTACCTACCTATCTCTATCTATCAATCTACCTACCTTCCTATCTGTATCTATCAATCTACCTACCTACCTATCTCTATCTATCAATCTACCTACCTACCTATCTGTATCTATCAATCTACCTACCTATCTATCTCTATCTATCTATCTACCTACCTACCTATCTGTATCTATCTATCTACCTACCTACCTATCTGTATCTATCAATCTACCTACCTACCTATCTCCATCTATCTACCTACCTACCTACCTATCTCTATCAATCTACCTACCTACCTATCTCTATCTATCTATCTACCCACCTACCTATCTCTATCTATCTATCTACCTACCTACCTACCTATCTGTATCTATCTATCTACCTACCTACATATCTGTATCTATCTATCTACCTACCCACCTATCTGTATCTATCAATCTACCTACCTACCTATCTCTATCTATCTATCTACCTACCTACATATCTGTATCTATCTACCTACCTACCTACCTATCTGTATCTATCTATCTACCTACCTACATATCTGATCCATATATCTACCTACCTACCTATCTGTATCTATCTATCTACCTACCTACCTATCTGTATCTATCTATCTACCTACCTACTTACCTATCTCTATCAATCTACCTACCTACCTATCTCTATCTATCTACCTACCTACCTACCTATCTCTATCTATCAATCTACCTACCTACCTATCTGTATCTATCTATCTACCTACCTATCTCTATCTATCAATCCACCTACCTACCTATCTCTATCTATCTATCTACCTACCTACATATCTGTATCTATATATCTACCTACCTACCTATCTGTATCTATCTATCTACCTATCTACCTATCTCTATCAATCTACCTACCTACCGATTTCTATCTATCTATCTACCTACCTACATATCTGTATCTATATATCTACCTACCTACCTATCTATCTCTATCTATCTATCTACCAACCTACCTATCTCTATCTATCTATCTATCTACCTACCTACCTATCTCTATCTATCTATCTACCTACCTACCTATCTGTATCTATCAATCTACCTACCTACCTATCTCTATTTATCAATCTACCTACCTACCTATCTGTATCTATCAATCTACCTACCTACCTATCTCTATCTATCTATCTACCTACCTACCTATCTGTATCTATCTATCTACCTACCTACCTATCTGTATCTATCAATCTACCTACCTACCTATCTCCATCTATCTACCTACCTACCTACCTATCTCTATCAATCAACCTACCTACCTATCTCTATCTATCTATCTACCCACCTACCTATCTCTATCTATCTATCTACCTACCTACCTATCTGTATCTATCTATCTACCTACCTACATATCTGTATCTATCTATCTACCTACCCACCTATCTGTATCTATCAATCTACCTACCTACCTATCTCTATCTATCTATCTACCTACCTACATATCTGTATCTATCTACCTACCTACCTACCTATCTGTATCTATCTATCTACCTACCTACATATCTGATCCATATATCTACCTACCTACCTATCTGTATCTATCTATCTACCTACCTACCTATCTGTATCTATCTATCTACCTACCTACTTACCTATCTCTATCAATCTACCTACCTACCTATCTCTATCTATCTACCTACCTACCTACCTATCTCTATCTATCAATCTACCTACCTACCTATCTGTATCTATCTATCTATCTACCTACCTATCTCTATCTATCAATCTACCTACCTACATATCTGTATCTATATATCTACCTACCTACCTATCTGTATCTATCTATCTACCTATCTACCTATCTCTATCAATCTACCTACCTACCTATCTCTATCTATCTATCTACCTACCTACATATCTGTATCTATATATCTACCTACCTACCTATCTATCTCTATCTATCTATCTACCAACCTACCTATCTCTATCTATCTATCTACCTACCTACCTATCTCTATCTATCTATCTACCTACCTACCTATCTGTATCTATCAATCTACCTACCTACCTATCTCTATCTATCTACCTACCTACCTACCTATCTCTATCTATCAATCTACCTACCTACCTATCTCTATCTATCTACCTACCTACCTATCTCTATCTATCTATCTACCTACCTAGCTATCTGTCTCTATCAATGTACCTACCTACCTACCTATCTATCTCTATCTATCTATCTACCTACCTACCTACTTATCTCTATCTACCTACCTACCTACCTACCTACCTATCTCTATCTATCTATCTACCTACCTATCTCTATCTATCTATCTACCTACCTACCTATCTGTATCTATCAATCTACCTACCTACCTATCTCTATCTATCTACCTACCTACTTACCTATCTGTATCTATCAATCTACCTACCTACCTATCTCTATCTATCTACCTACCTACCTACCTATCTCTATCTATCAATCTACCTACCTACCTATCTCTATCTATCTATCTACCTACCTACCTATCTCTATCTATCTACCTACCTACCTATCTCTATCAATCTACCTACCTACCTATCTCTATCTATCTACCTACCTACCTACCTACCTATCTGTATCTATCAATCTACCAACCTACCTATCTCTATCTATCAATCTACCTACCTACCTATCTGTATCTATATATCTACCTACCTACCTATCTGTATCTATCAATCTACCTACCTACATATCTGTATCTATCTATATACCTATGTACCTATCTCTATCTATCAATCTACCTACCTACCTATCTCTATCTCTATCTATCTACCTACCTACATATCTCTATCTATTTACCTACCTACCTATCTATCAATCTACCTACCTACCTATCTGTATCTATCAATCTACCTAGCTACCTATCTCTATCTATCTATCTACCTGCCTACCTACCTACCTACATATCTGTATCTATATATCTACCTACCTACCTATCTCTATCTATCAAACTACCTACCTACCTATCTGTATCTATCTATCTACCTACCTACCTACCTATCTCTATCAATCTATCTACCTACCTATCTGTATCTATCTACCTACCTACCTACCTATCTCTATCTATCTATCTACATACCTACCTATCTCTATCTATCAATCTACCCACCTACCTATCTCTATCTATGTATCTACCTACCTACCTATCTCTATCTATCAATCTACCTACCTTCCTATCTGTATCTATCAATCTACCTACCTACCTATCTCTATCTATCAATCTACCTACCTACCTATCTGTATCTATCAATCTACCTACCTATCTATCTCTATCTATCTATCTACCTACCTACCTATCTGTATCTATCTATCTACCTACCTACCTATCTGTATCTATCAATCTACCTACCTACCTATCTCCATCTATCTACCTACCTACCTACCTATCTCTATCAATCTACCTACCTACCTATCTCTATCTATCTATCTACCCACCTACCTATCTCTATCTATCTATCTACCTACCTACCTATCTGTATCTATCTATCTACCTACCTACATATCTGTATCTATCTATCTACCTACCCACCTATCTGTATCTATCAATCTACCTACCTACCTATCTCTATCTATCTATCTACCTACCTACATATCTGTATCTATCTACCTACCTACCTACCTATCTGTATCTATCTATCTACCTACCTACATATCTGATCCATATATCTACCTACCTACCTATCTGTATCTATCTATCTACCTACCTACCTATCTGTATCTATCTATCTACCTACCTACTTACCTATCTCTATCAATCTACCTACCTACCTATCTCTATCTATCTACCTACCTACCTACCTATCTCTATCTATCAATCTACCTACCTACCTATCTGTATCTATCTATCTATCTACCTACCTACATATCTGTATCTATATATCTACCTACCTACCTATCTATCTCTATCTATCTATCTACCAACCTACCTATCTCTATCTATCTATCTACCTACCTACCTATCTCTATCTATCTATCTACCTACCTACCTATCTGTATCTATCAATCTACCTACCTACCTATCTCTATCTATCTACCTACCTACCTACCTATCTCTATCTATCAATCTACCTACCTACCTATCTCTATCTATCTACCTACCTACCTATCTCTATCTATCTATCTACCTACCTACCTATCTGTCTCTATCAATGTACCTACCTACCTATCTATCTCTATCTATCTATCTACCTACCTACCTACTTATCTCTATCTACCTACCTACCTACCTACCTATCTCTATCTATCTATCTACCTACCTATCTCTATCTATCTATCTACCTACCTACCTATCTGTATCTATCAATCTACCTACCTACCTATCTCTATCTATCTACCTACCTACTTACCTATCTGTATCTATCAATCTACCTACCTACCTATCTCTATCTATCTACCTACCTACCTACCTATCTCTATCTATCAATCTACCTACCTACCTATCTCTATCTATCTATCTACCTACCTACCTATCTCTATCTATCTACCTACCTACCTATCTCTATCAATCTACCTACCTACCTATCTCTATCTATCTACCTACCTACCTACCTACCTATCTGTATCTATCAATCTACCAACCTACCTATCTCTATCTATCAATCTACCTACCTACCTATCTGTATCTATATATCTACCTACCTACCTATCTGTATCTATCAATCTACCTACCTACATATCTGTATCTATCTATATACCTATGTACCTATCTCTATCTATCAATCTACCTACCTACCTATCTCTATCTCTATCTATCTACCTACCTACATATCTCTATCTATTTACCTACCTACCTATCTATCAATCTACCTACCTACCTATCTGTATCTATCAATCTACCTAGCTACCTATCTCTATCTATCTATCTACCTGCCTACCTACCTACCTACATATCTGTATCTATATATCTACCTACCTACCTATCTCTATCTATCAAACTACCTACCTACCTATCTGTATCTATCTATCTACCTACCTACATATCTGATCCATATATCTACCTACCTACCTATCTGTATCTATCTATCTACCTACCTACCTATCTGTATCTATCTATCTACCTACCTACTTACCTATCTCTATCAATCTACCTACCTACCTATCTCTATCTATCTACCTACCTACCTACCTATCTCTATCTATCAATCTACCTACCTACCTATCTGTATCTATCTATCTATCTACCTACCTATCTCTATCTATCAATCCACCTACCTACCTATCTCTATCTATCTATCTACCTACCTACATATCTGTATCTATATATCTACCTACCTACCTATCTGTATCTATCTATCTACCTATCTACCTATCTCTATCAATCTACCTACCTACCGATTTCTATCTATCTATCTACCTACCTACATATCTGTATCTATATATCTACCTACCTACCTATCTATCTCTATCTATCTATCTACCAACCTACCTATCTCTATCTATCTATCTATCTACCTACCTACCTATCTCTATCTATCTATCTACCTACCTACCTATCTGTATCTATCAATCTACCTACCTACCTATCTCTATCTATCTACCTACCTACCTACCTATCTCTATCTATCAATCTACCTACCTACCTATCTCTATCTATCTACCTACCTACCTATCTCTATCTATCTATCTACCTACCTACCTATCTGTCTCTATCAATGTACCTACCTACCTATCTATCTCTATCTATCTATCTACCTACCTACCTACTTATCTCTACCTACCTACCTACCTACCTACCTATCTCTATCTATCTATCTACCTACCTACCTATCTCTATCTATCTATCTACCTACCTACCTATCTGTATCTATCAATCTACCTACCTACCTATCTCTATCTATCTACCTACCTACCTACCTATCTGTATCTATCAATCTACCTACCTACCTATCTCTATCTATCTACCTACCTACCTACCTATCTCTATCTATCAATCTACCTACCTACCTATCTGTATCTATCTATCTACCTACCTACCTATCTGTATCTATCAATCTACCTACCTACCTATCTCTATCTATCAATCTACCTACCTACCTATCTCTATCTATCTATCTACCTACCCACCTATCTGTATCTATCAATCTACCTACCTACCTATCTCTATCTATCAATCTACCTACCTACCTATCTCTATCTATCTACCTACCTACCTATCTGTCTCTATCAATCTACCTACCTACCTACCTATCTCTATCTATCAATCTACCTACCTACCTATCTGTATCTATCTATCTACCTACCTACCTATCTGTATCTATCAAATTACCTACCTACCTACCTATCTCTATCTATCTATCTACCTACCTACATATCTGTATCTATATATCTACCTACCTACCTATCTCTATCTATCTATCTACCTACCTACCTATCTGTATCTATCTATCTACCTACCTACCTATCTGAATCTATCAATCTACCTACCTACCTATCTCTATCTATCTACCTACCTACCTACCTACATATCTGTATCTATATATCTACCTACCTACCTATCTCTATCAATCTATCTACCTACCTATCTGTATCTATCTACCTACCTACCTACCTATCTCTATCTATCTATCTATCTATCTATCTATCTATCTATCTATCTATCTATCTATCTATCTATCTATCTATCTATCTACCTACCTATCTCTATCTATCAATCTACCTACCTACCTATCTCTATCTATCTATCTACCCACCTACCTATCTCTATCTATCTATCTATCTAGCTACCTATCTGTATCTATCTATCTACCTACCTACATATCTGTATCTATCTATCTACCTATCCACCTATCTGTATCTATCAATCTACCTACCTACCTATCTCTATCTATCTATCTACCTACCTACATATCTGTATCTACCTACCTACCTACCTACCTACCTATCTGTATCTATCTATCTACCTACCTACATATCTGTATCTATATATCTACCTACCTACCTATCTGTATCTATCTATCTACCTACCTACCTTTCTCTATCTATCTATCTACCTACCTACTTACCTATCTCTATCAATCTACCTACCTACCTATCTCTATCTATCTACCTACCTACCTACCTATCTCTATCAATCTACCTACCTACCTATCTGTATCTATCTACCTACCTACCTATCTGTATCTATCAATCTACCTACCTACCTATCTCTATCTATCTACCTACCTACATATCTGTATCTATATATCTACCTACCTACCTACCTATCTCTTTCTATCTATCTACCTACCTACCTATCTCTATCTATCTATCTACCTACCTACCTATCTGTATCTATCTACCTACCTACTACATATCTGTATCTATATATCTACCTACCTACCTATCTGTATCTATCTATATACCTATCTACCTATCTCTATCTATCAATCTACCTACCTACCTATCTCTATCTATCTATCTATCTACCTACCCACCTATCTGTATTTATCTATCTAGCTACCTATCTGTCTCTATCTATCTACCTACCTACCTACCTATCTCTATCTATCTACCTACCTACCTATCGCTATCTATCTATCTACCTACCTACCTACCTATCTCTATCTATCTACCTACCTACCTATCTGTATCTATCAATCTACCTACCTACCTATCTCTATCTATCTACCTACCTACCTACATATCTGTATCTATCTATCTACCTACCTACCTATCTGTATCTATCTATCTACCTACCTACTTACCTATCTCTATCAATCTACCTACCTACCTATCTCTATCTATCTACCTACCTACCTACCTATCTCTATCTATCAATCTACCTACCTACCTATCTGTATCTATCTATCTATCTACCTACCTATCTCTATCTATCAATCCACCTACCTACCAATCTCTATCTATCTATCTACCTACCTACATATCTGTATCTATATATTTACCTACCTACCTATCTGTATCTATCTATCTACCTATCTACCTATCTCTATCAATCTACCTACCTACCTATCTCTATCTATCTATCTACCTACCTACATATCTGTATCTATATATCTACCTACCTACCTATCTATCTCTATCTATCTATCTACCAACCTACCTATCTCTATCTATCTATCTACCTACCTACCTATCTCTATCTATCTATCTACCTACCTACCTATCTGTATCTATCAATCTACCTACCTACCTATCTCTATCTATCTACCTACCTACCTACCTATCTCTATCTATCAATCTACCTACCTACCTATCTCTATCTATCTACCTACCTACCTATCTCTATCTATCTATCTACCTACCTACCTATCTGTCTCTATCAATGTACCTACCTACCTATCTATCTCTATCTATCTATCTACCTACCTACCTACTTATCTCTATCTACCTACCTACCTACCTACCTATCTCTATCTATCTATCTACCTACCTACCTATCTCTATCTATCTATCTACCTACCTACCTATCTGTATCTATCAATCTACCTGCCTACCTATCTCTATCTATCTACCTACCTACCTACCTATCTGTATCTATCAATCTACCTACCTACCTATCTCTATCTATCTACCTACCTACCTACCTATCCCTATCTATCAATCTACCTACCTACCTATCTGTATCTATCTATCTACCTACCTACCTATCTGTATCTATCAATCTACCTACCTACCTATCTCTATCTATCAATCTACCTACCTACCTATCTCTATCTATCTATCTACCTACCCACCTATCTGTATCTATCAATCTACCTACCTACCTATCTCTATCTATCTACCTACCTACCTATCTGTCTCTATCAATCTACCTACCTACCTACCTATCTCTATCTATCAATCTACCTACCTACCTATCTGTATCTATCTATCTACCTACCTACCTACCTATCTGTATCTATCAATCTACCTACCTACCTACCTATCTCTATCTATCTATCTACCTACCTACATATCTGTATCTATATATCTACCTACCTACCTATCTCTATCTATCTATCTACCTACCTACCTATCTGTATCTATCTATCTACCTACCTACCTATCTGAATCTATCAATCTACCTACCTACCTATCTCTATCTATCTACCTACCTACCTACCTACATATCTGTATCTATATATCTACCTACCTACCTATCTCTATCAATCTATCTACCTACCTATCTGTATCTATCTACCTACCTACCTACCTACCTATCTCTATCTATCTATCTATCTATCTATCTATCTATCTATCTATCTATCTATCTATCTATCTATCTATCTATCTATCTACCTACCTATCTCTATCTATCAATCTACCTACCTACCTATCTCTATCTATCTATCTACCCACCTACCTATCTCTATCTATCTATCTATCTAGCTACCTATCTGTATCTATCTATCTACCTACCTACATATCTGTATCTATCTATCTACCTATCCACCTATCTGTATCTATCAATCTACCTACCTACCTATCTCTATCTATCTATCTACCTACCTACATATCTGTATCTACCTACCTACCTACCTATCTGTATCTATCTATCTACCTACCTACATATCTGTATCTATATATCTACCTACCTATCTGTATCTATCTATCTACCTACCTACCTTTCTCTATCTATCTATCTACCTACCTACTTACCTATCTCTATCAATCTACCTACCTACCTATCTCTATCTATCTACCTACCTACCTACCTATCTCTATCAATCTACCTACCTACCTATCTGTATCTATCTACCTACCTACCTATCTGTATCTCTCAATCTACCTACCTACCTATCTCTATCTATCTACCTACATACATATCTGTATCTATATATCTACCTACCTACCTACCTATCTCTTTCTATCTATCTACCTACCTACCTATCTGTATCTATCTACCTACCTACTACATATCTGTATCTATATATCTACCTACCTACCTATCTGTATCTATCTATATACCTATCTACCTATCTCTATCTATCAATCTACCTACCTACCTATCTCTATCTATCTATCTACCTACCCACCTATCTGTATTTATCTATCTAGCTACCTATCTGTCTCTATCTATCTACCTACCTACCTACCTATCTCTATCTATCTACCTACCTACCTATCGCTATCTATCTATCTACCTACCTACCTATCTCTATCTATCTACCTACCTACCTATCTGTATCTATCAATCTACCTACCTACCTATCTCTATCTATCTACCTACCTACCTACATATCTGTATCTATGTATCTACCTACCTACCTATCTGTATCTATCTATATACCTATCTACCTATCTCTATCTATCAATCTACCTACTTACCTATCTCTATCTATCTATCTACCTACCCACCTATCTGTATTTATCTATCTAGCTACCTATCTGTATCTATCTACCTACCTACCTATCTGTATCTATCAATCTACCTACCTACCTATCTCTATCTATCTACCTACCTACCTACCTATCTGTATCTATCAATCTACCTACCTACCTATCTCTATCTATCTACCTACCTACCTACCTATCTCTATCTATCAATCTACCTACCTACCTATCTGTATCTATCTATCTACCTACCTACCTATCTGTATCTATCAATCTACCTACCTACCTATCTCTATCTATCAATCTACCTACCTACCTATCTCTATCTATCTATCTACCTACCCACCTATCTGTATCTATCAATCTACCTACCTACCTATCTCTATCTATCTACCTACCTACCTATCTCTCTCTATCAATCTACCTACCTACCTACCTATCTCTATCTATCAATCTACCTACCTACCTATCTGTATCTATCTATCTACCTACCTACCTATCTGTATCTATCAATCTACCTACCTACCTACCTATCTCTATCTATCTATCTACCTACCTACATATCTGTATCTATATATCTACCTACCTACCTATCTCTATCTATCTATCTACCTACCTACCTATCTGTATCTATCTATCTACCTACCTACCTATCTGAATCTATCAATCTACCTACCTACCTATCTCTATCTATCTACCTACCTACCTACCTACATATCTGTATCTATATATCTACCTACCTACCTATCTCTATCAATCTACCTACCTATCTGTATCTATCTATCTATCTATCTATCTATCTATCTATCTATCTATCTATCTATCTATCTATCTATCTATCTATCTATCTACCTACCTATCTCTATCTATCAATCTACCTACCTACCTATCTCTATCTATCTATCTACCCACCTACCTATCTCTATCTATCTATCTATCTAGCTACCTATCTGTATCTATCTATCTACCTACCTACATATCTGTATCTATCTATCTACCTACCCACCTATCTGTATCTATCAATCTACCTACCTACCTATCTCTATCTATCTATCTACCTACCTACATATCTGTATCTACCTACCTACCTACCTACCTATCTGTATCTATCTATCTACCTACCTACGTATCTGTATCTATATATCTACCTACCTACCTATCTGTATCTATCTATCTACCTACCTACCTTTCTCTATCTATCTATCTACCTACCTACTTACCTATCTCTATCAATCGACCTACCTACCTATCTCTATCTATCTACCTACCTACCTACCTACCTATCTCTATCAATCTACCTACCTACCTATCTGTATCTATCTACCTACCTACCTATCTGTATCTATCAATCTACCTACCTACCTATCTCTATCTATCTACCTACCTACATATCTGTATCTATATATCTACCTACCTACCTACCTATCTCTTTCTATCTATCTACCTACCTACCTATCTCTATCTATCTATCTACCTACCTACCTATCTGTATCTATCTACCTACCTACCTACATATCTGTATCTATATATCTACCTACCTACCTATCTGTATCTATCTATATACCTATCTACCTATCTCTATCTATCAATCTACCTACCTACCTATCTCTATCTATCTATCTACCTACCCACCTATCTGTATTTATCTATCTAGCTACCTATCTGTCTCTATCTATCTATCTACCTACCTACCTACCTATCTCTATCTATCTACCTACCTACCTATCGCTATCTATCTATCTACCTACCTACCTATCTCTATCTATCTACCTACCTACCTATCTGTATCTATCAATCTACCTACCTACCTATCTCTATCTATCTACCTACCTACCTACATATCTGTATCTATGTATCTACCTACCTACCTATCTGTATCTATCTATATACCTATCTACCTATCTCTATCTATCAATCTACCTACTTACCTATCTCTATCTATCTATCTACCTACCCACCTATCTGTATTTATCTATCTAGCTACCTATCTGTATCTATCTACCTACCTACCTATCTGTATCTATCAATCTACCTACCTACCTATCTCTATCTATCTATCTACCTACCTACATATCTGTATCTATATATCTACCTACCTACCTATCTCTATCTATCTATCTACCTACCTACCTATCTGTATCTATCTATCTACCTACCTACCTATCTGTATCTATCAATCTACCTACCTACCTATCTCTATCTATCTATCTACCTACCTACATATCTGTATCTATCTACCTACCTACCTACCTATCTGTATCTATCTATCTATCTACCTACCTACCTATCTCTATCTATCTATCTACCTACCTACCTATCTCTATCTATCTACCTACCTACCTACCTATCTCTATCTATCAATCTACCTACCTACCTATCTCTATCTATCTACCTACCTACCTATCTCTATCAATCTACCTACCTACCTATCTCTATCTATCTACCTACATACCTACCTACCTATCTGTATCTATCAATCTACCTACCTACCTATCTCTATCTATCAATCTACCTACCTACCTATCTGTATCTATCTATCTACCTACCTACCTATCTGTATCTATCAATCTACCTACCTACATATCTGTATCTATCTATCTACCTATCTACCTATCTCTATCTATCAATCTACCTACCTACCTATCTCTATCTATCTATCTACCTACCTACATATCTCTATCTATTTACCTACCTACCTATCTATCAATCTACCTACCTACCTATCTGTATCTATCAATCTACCTAGCTACCTATCTCTATCTATCTATCTACCTACCTACCTACCTACCTACCTACATATCAGTATCTATATATCTACCTACCTACCTATCTCTATCTATCAAACTACCTACCTACCTATCTGTATCTATCTATCTACCTACCTATCTACCTATCTCTATCAATCTATCTACCTACCTATCTGTATCTATCTACCTTCCTACCTACCTATCTCTATCTATCTATCTACCTACCTACCTATCTCTATCTATCAATCTACCTACCTACCTATCTCTATCTATCTATCTACCTACCTACCTATCTCTATCTATCAATCTACCTACCTTCCTATCTGTATCTATCAATCTACCTACCTACCTATCTCTATCTATCAATCTACCTACCTACCTATCTGTATCTATCAATCTACCTACCTACCTATCTCTATCTATCTATGTACCTACCTACCTATCTGTATCTATCTACCTACCTACCTATCTGTATCTATCAATCTACCTACCTACCTATCTCCATCTATCTACGTACCTACCTACCTACCTATCTGTATCTATCTACCTACCTACCTACATATCTGTATCTATATATCTACCTACCTACCTATCTGTATCTATCTATATACCTATCTACCTATCTCTATCTATCAATCTACCTACCTACCTATCTCTATCTATCTATCTACCTACCCACCTATCTGTATTTATCTATCTAGCTACCTATCTGTCTCTATCTATCTATCTACCTACCTACCTACCTATCTCTATCTATCTACCTACCTACCTATCGCTATCTATCTATCTACCTACCTACCTATCTCTATCTATCTACCTACCTACCTATCTGTATCTATCAATCTACCTACCTACCTATCTCTATCTATCTACCTACCTACCTACATATCTGTATCTATGTATCTACCTACCTACCTATCTGTATCTATCTATATACCTATCTACCTATCTCTATCTATCAATCTACCTACTTACCTATCTCTATCTATCTATCTACCTACTCACCTATCTGTATTTATCTATCTAGCTACCTATCTGTATCTATCTACCTACCTACCTATCTGTATCTATCAATCTACCTACCTACCTATCTCTATCTATCTATCTACCTACCTACATATCTGTATCTATATATCTACCTACCTACCTATCTCTATCTATCTATCTACCTACCTACCTATCTGTATCTATCTATCTACCTACCTACCTATCTGTATCTATCAATCTACCTACCTACCTATCTCTATCTATCTATCTACCTACCTACATATCTGTATCTATCTACCTACCTACCTACCTATCTGTATCTATCTATCTATCTACCTACCTACCTATCTCTATCTATCTATCTACACACCTACCTATCTCTATCTATCTACCTACCTACCTACCTATCTCTATCTATCAATCTACCTACCTACCTATCTCTATCTATCTATCTACCTACCTACCTATCTCTATCTATCTACCTACCTACCTATCTCTATCAATCTACCTACCTACCTATCTCTATCTATCTACCTACATACATACCTACCTATCTGTATCTATCAATCTACCTACCTACCTATCTCTATCTATCAATCTACCTACCTACCTATCTGTATCTATCTATCTACCTACCTACCTATCTGTATCTATCAATCTACCTACCTACATATCTGTATCTATCTATCTACCTATCTACCTATCTCTATCTATCAATCTACCTACCTACCTATCTCTATCTATCTATCTACCTACCTACATATCTCTATCTATTTACCTACCTACCTATCTATCAATCTACCTACCTACCTATCTGTATCTATCAATCTACCTAGCTACCTATCTCTATCTATCTATCTACCTACCTACCTACCTACCTACATATCTGTATCTATATATCTACCTACCTACCTATCTCTATCTATCAAACTACCTACCTACCTATCTGTATCTATCTATCTACCTACCTATCTACCTATCTCTATCAATCTATCTACCTACCTATCTGTATCTATCTACCTACCTACCTACCTATCTCTATCTATCTATCTACCTACCTACCTATCTCTATCTATCAATCTACCTACCTACCTATCTCTATCTATCTATCTACCTACCTACCTATCTCTATCTATCAATCTACCTACCTTCCTATCTGTATCTATCAATCTACCTACCTACCTATCTCTATCTATCAATCTACCTACCTACCTATCTGTATCTATCAATCTACCTACCTACCTATCTCTATCTATCTATCTACCTACCTACCAATCTGTATCTATCTACCTACCTACCTATCTGTATCTATCAATCTACCTACCTACCTATCTCCATCTATCTACCTACCTACCTACCGATCTCTATCAATCTACCTACCTACCTATCTCTATCTATCTATCTATCTACCCACCTACCTATCTCTATCTATCTATCTACCTACCTACCTATCTGTATCTATCTATCTACCTACCTACATATCTGTATCTATCTATCTACCTACCCACCTATCTGTATCTATCAATCTACCTACCTACCTATCTCTATCTATCTATCTACCTACCTACCTATCTCTATCTATCTACCTACCTACATATCTCTATCAATCTACCTACCTACCTATCTCTATCTATCTACCTACATACCTACCTACCTATCTGTATCTATCAATATACCTACCTACCTATCTCTATCTATCAATCTACCTACCTACCTATCTGTATCTATCTATCTACCTACCTACCTATCTGTATCTATCAATCTACCTACCTACATATCTGTATCTATCTATCTACCTATCTACCTATCTCTATCTATCAATCTACCTACCTACCTATCTCTATCTATCTATCTACCTACCTACATATCTCTATCTATTTACCTACCTACCTATCTATCAATCTACCTACCTACCTATCTGTATCTATCAATCTACCTAGCTACCTATCTCTATCTATCTATCTACCTACCTACCTACCTACCTACCTACATATCTGTATCTATATATCTACCTACCTACCTATCTCTATCTATCAATCTACCTACCTACCTATCTGTACCTATCTATCTACCTACCCACCTATCTGTATTTATCTATCTACCTACCTATCTGTATCTATCTACCTACCTACCTACGTATCTCTATCTATCTATCTACCTACCTACCTATCTGTATCTATCAATCTACCTACCTACCTATCTCTATCTATCAATCTACCTACCTACCTATCTGTATCTATCTATCTACCTACCTATCTACCTATCTCTATCAATCTATCTACCTACCTATCTGTATCTATCTACCTACCTACCTACCTATCTCTATCTATCTATCTACCTACCTACCTATCTCTATCTATCAATCTACCTACCTACCTATCTCTATCTATCTATCTACCTACCTACCTATCTCTATCTATCAATCTACCTACCTTCCTATCTGTATCTATCAAGCTACCTACCTACCTATCTCTATCTATCAATCTACCTACCTACCTATCTGTATCTATCAATCTACCTACCTACCTATCTCTATCTATCTATCTACCTACCTACCTATCTCTATCTATCTACCTACCTACCTATCTGTATCTATCAATCTACCTACCTACCTATCTCCATCTATCTACCTACCTACCTACCTACCTATCTCTATCAATCTACCTACCTACCTATCTCTATCTATCTATCTATCTACCCACCTACCTATCTCTATCTATCTATCTACCTACCTACCTATCTGTATCTATCTATCTACCTACCTACATATCTGTATCTATCTATCTACCTACCCACCTATCTGTATCTATCAATCTACCTACCTACCTATCTCTATCTATCTATCTACCTACCAACATATCTGTATCTATCTACCTACCTACCTACCTATCTGTATCTATCTATCTACCTACCTACATATCTGATCCATATATCTACCTACCTACCTATCTCTATCTATCTATCTACCTACCTACCTATCTCTATCTATCTATCTACCTACCTACTTACCTATCTCTATCAATCTACCTACCTACCTATCTCTATCTATCTACCTACCTACCTACCTATCTCTACCTATCAATCTACCTACCTACCTATCTGTATCTATCTATCTATCTACCTACCTATCTCTATCTATCAATCTACCTATCTACCTATCTCTATCTATCTATCTATCTACCTACCTACCTATCTCTATCTATCTATCTACCTACCTACCTATCTGTATCTATCAATCTACCTACCTACCTATCTCTATCTATCTACCTACCTACCTACCTATCTCTATCTATCAATCTACCTACCTACCTATCTCTATCTATCTACCTACCTACCTATCTCTATCTATCTATCTACCTACCTACCTATCTCTATCTATCTACCTACCTACCTACCTATCTCTATCTATCAATCTACCTACCTACCTATCTCTATCTATCTATCTACCTACCTACCTACCTATCTCTATCTATCTACCTACCTACCTATCTCTATCAATCTACCTACCTACCTATCTCTATCTATCTACCTACATACCTACCTACCTATCTGTATCTATCAATCTACCTACCTACCTATCTATCAATCTACCTACCTACCTATCTGTATCTATCAATCTACCTAGCTACCTATCTCTATCTATCTATCTATCTACCTACCTACCTACCTACCTACCTACCTACCTACCTACCTACATATCTGTATCTATATATCTACCTACCTACCTATCTCTATCAATCTATCTACCTACCTATCTGTATCTATCTACCTACCTACCTACCTATCTCTATCTATCTATCTACCTACCTACCTATCTCTATCTATCAATCTACCTACCTACCTATCTCTATCTATCTATCTACCTACCTACCTATCTCTATCTATCAATCTACCTACCTTCCTATCTGTATCTATCAATCTACCTACCTACCTATCTCTATCTATCAATCTACCTACCTACCTATCTGTATCTATCAATCTACCTACCTACCTATCTCTATCTATCTATCTACCTACCTACCTATCTGTATCTATCTACCTACCTACCTATCTGTATCTATCAATCTACCTACCTACCTATCTCCATCTATCTACCTACCTACCTACCTATCTCTATCAATCTACCTACCTACCTATCTCTATCTATCTATCTATCTACCCACCTACCTATCTCTATCTATCTATCTACCTACCTACCTATCTGTATCTATCTATCTACCTACCTACATATCTGTATCTATCTATCTACCTACCCACCTATCTGTATCTATCAATCTACCTACCTACCTATCTCTATCTATCTATCTACCTACCTACATATCTGTATCTATCTACCTACCTACCTACCTACCTATCTGTATCTATCAATCTACCTAGCTACCTATCTCTATCTATCTACCTACCTACCTACCTACCTACCTACATATCTGTATCTATATATCTACCTACCTACCTATCTCTATCTATCAAACTACCTACCTACCTATCTGTATCTATCTATCTACCTACCTACCTACCTATCTCTATCAATCTATCTACCTACCTATCTGTATCTATCTACCTACCTACCTACCTATCTCTATCTATCTATTTACCTACCTACCTATCTCTATCTATCAATCTACCTACCTACCTATCTCTATCTATCTATCTACCTACCTACCTATCTCTATCTATCAATCTACCTACCTTCCTATCTGTATCTATCAATCTACCTACCTACCTATCTCTATCTATCAATCTACCTACCTACCTATCTGTATCTATCAATCTACCTACCTACCTATCTCTATCTATCTATCTACCTACCTACCTATCTGTATCTATCTACCTACCTACCTATCTGTATCTATCAATCTACCTACCTACCTATCTCCATCTATCTACCTACCTACCTACCTATCTCTATCAATCTACCTACCTACCTATCTCTATCTATCTATCTATCTATCTACCCACCTACCTATCTCTATCTATCTATCTACCTACCTACCTATCTGTATCTATCTATCTACCTACCTACATATCTGTATCTATCTATCTACCTACCCACCTATCTGTATCTATCAATCTACCTACCTACCTATCTCTATCTATCTATCTACCTACCTACATATCTGTATCTATCTACCTACCTACCTACCTATCTGTATCTATCTATCTACCTACCTACATATCTGATCCATATATCTACCTACCTACCTATCTGTATCTATCTATCTACCTACCTACCTATCTCTATCTATTTATCTACCTACCTATCTGTATCTATCTACCTACCTACCTACCTATCTCTATCTATCTATCTACCTACCTACCTATCTCTATCTATCAATCTACCTACCTACCTATCTCTATCTATCTATCTACCTACCTACCTATCTCTATCTATCAATCTACCTACCTTCCTATCTGTATCTATCAATCTACCTACCTACCTATCTCTATCTATCAATCTACCTACCTACCTATCTGTATCTATCAATCTACCTACCTACCTATCTCTATCTATCTATCTACCTACCTACCTATCTGTATCTATCTACCTACCTACCTATCTGTATCTATCAATCTACCTACCTACCTATCTCCATCTATCTACCTACCTACCTACCTATCTCTATCAATCTACCTACCTACCTATCTCTATCTATCTATCTATCTATCTACCCACCTACCTATCTCTATCTATCTATCTACCTACCTATCTGTATCTATCTATCTACCTACCTACATATCTGTATCTATCTATCTACCTACCCACCTATCTGTATCTATCAATCTACCTACCTACCTATCTCTATCTATCTATCTACCTACCTACATATCTGTATCTATCTACCTACCTACCTACCTATCTGTATCTATCTATCTACCTACCTACATATCTGATCCATATATCTACCTACCTACCTATCTGTATCTATCTATCTACCTACCTACCTATCTCTATCTATCTATCTACCTACCTACTTACCTATCTCTATCAATCTACCTACCTACCTATCTCTATCTATCTACCTACCTACCTACCTACCTATCTCTATCTATCAATCTACCTACCTACCTATCTGTATCTATCTATCTATCTACCTACCTATCTCTATCTATCAATCTACCTATCTACCTATCTCTATCTATCTATCTACCTACCTACATATCTGTATCTATATATCTACCTACCTACCTATCTGTATCTATCTATCTACCTATCTACCTATCTCTATCAATCTACCTACCTACCTATCTCTATCTATCTATCTACCTACCTACATATCTGTATCTATATATCTACCTACCTACCTATCTATATCTATCGATCTACCAACCTACCTATCTCTATCTATCTATCTAACTACCTACCTATCTCTATCTATCTATCTACCTACCTACCTATCTGTATCTATCAATCTACCTACCTACCTATCTCTATCTATCTACCTACCTACCTACCTATCTCTATCAATCTACCTACCTACCTATCTCTATCTATCTACCTACCTACCTATCTCTATCTATCTATCTACCTACCTACCTATCTGTCTCTATCAATGTACCTACCTACCTATCTCTATCTATCTATCTATCTATCTACTTACCTACCTACTTATCTCTATCTATCTACCTACCTACCTACCTATCTCTATCTATCTATCTACCTACCTACCTATCTCTATCTATCTATCTACCTACCTACCTATCTGTATCTATCAATCTACCTACCTACCTATCTCTATCTATCTACCTACCTACCTACCTATCTGTATCTATCAATCTACCTACCTACCTATCTCTATCTATCTACCTACCTACCTACCTATCTCTATCTATCAATCTACCTACCTACCTATCTGTATCTATCAATCTACCTACCTACCTATCTCTATCTATCAATCTACCTACCTACCTATCTCTATTTACCTACCCACCTATCTGTATCTATCAATCTACCTACCTACCTATCTCTATCTATCTACCTACCTAACTATCTGTCTCTATCAATCTACCTACCTACCTACCTATCTCTATCTATCAATCTACCTACCTACCTATCTGTATCTATCAATCTACCTACCTACCTATCTCTATCTATCTATCTACCTACCTACATATCTGTATCTATATATCTACCTACCTACCTATCTGTATCTATCTATCTACCTACCTACCTATCTCTATCTATTTATCTACCTACCTACCTATCTCTATCTATCTATCTACCTACCTACCTATCTGTATCTATATATCTACCTACCTACCTATCTGTATCTATCTATCTACCTATCTACCTATCTCTATCTATCAATCTACCTACCTACCTATCTCTATCTATCTATCTACCTACCCACCTATCTGTATTTATCTATCTACCTACCTATCTGTATCTATCTACCTACCTACCTACCGATCTCTATCTATCTACCTACCTACCTATCTCTATCTATAAATATACCTACCTACCTATCTCTATCTATCTATCTACCTACCTACCTATCTCTATCTATCAATCTACCTACCTACCTATCTGTATCTATCTATCTACCTACCTACCTATCTGTATCTATCAATCTACCTACCTACCTATCTCTATCTATCAATCTACCTACCTACCTATCTGTATCTATCAATCTACCTACCTACCTATCTCTATCTATCTATTTACCTACCTACCTATCTCTATCTATCAATCTACCTACCTACCTATCTCTATCTATCTATCTATCTACCTACCCACCTATCTGTATTTATCTATCTACCTACATATCTGTATCTATATATCTACCTACCTACCTATCTCTATCTATCTACCTACCTAGCTACCTATCTCTATCTATCTACCTACCTACCTATCTCTATCTATCTACCTACCTACCTACCTACATATCTGTATCTATATATCTACCTACCTACCTATCTCTATCAATCTATCTACCTACCTATCTGTATCTATCTACCTACCTACCTACCTATCTCTATCTATCTATCTATCTATCTACCTACCTACCTATCTCTATCTATCAATCTACCTACCTACCTATTTCTATCTATCTATCTATCTATCTACCCACCTACCTATCTCTATCTATCTATCTATCTATCTATCTACCTATCTGTATCTATCTATCTTCCTACCTACATATCTGTATCTATCTATCTACCTACCCACCTATCTGTATCTATCAATCTACCTACCTACCTATCTCTATCTATCTATCTACCTACCTACATATCTGTATCTATCTACCTACCTACCTACCTATCTGTATCTATCTATCTACCTACCTACATATCTGTATCTATATATCTACCTACCTACCTATATGTATCTATCTATCTACCTACCTACCTTTCTCTATCTATCTATCTACCTACCTACTTACCTATCTCTATCAATCTACCTACCTACCTATCTCTATCTATCTACCTACCTACCTACCTATTTCTATCTATCAATCTACCTACCTACCTATCTGTATCTATCTACCTACCTACCTATCTGTATCTATCAATCTACCTACCTACCTATCTCTATCTATCTACCCACCTACATATCTGTATCTATATATCTACCTACCTACCTACCTATCTCTTTCTATCTATCTACCTACCTACCTATCTGTCTCTATCAATCTACCTACCTACCTATCTATCTCTATCTATCTATCTACCTACCTACCTACCTATCTCTATCTATCTACCTACCTACCTATCTCTATCTATCTATCTACCTACCTACCTATCTCTATCTATCTATCTATCTATCTATCTATCTACCTACCTATCTGTATCTATCAATCTACCTACCTACCTATCTCTATCTATCTACCTACCTACCTACATATCTGTATCTATATATCTACCTACCTACCTATCTGTATCTATCTATATACCTATCTACCTATTTCTATCTATCAATCTACCTACCTACCTATCTGTATCTATCTACCTACCTACCTATCTGTATCTATCAATCTACCTACCTACCTATCTCTATCTATCTACCCACCTACATATCTGTATCTATATATCTACCTACCTACCTACCTATCTCTTTCTATCTATCTACCTACCTACCTATCTGTCTCTATCAATCTACCTACCTACCTATCTATCTCTATCTATCTATCTACCTACCTACCTACCTATCTCTATCTATCTACCTACCTACCTATCTCTATCTATCTATCTACCTACCTACCTATCTCTATCTATCTATCTATCTATCTATCTATCTACCTACCTACCTATCTGTATCTATCAATCTACCTACCTACCTATCTCTATCTATCTATCTACCTACCCACCTATCTGTATTTATCTATCTAGCTACCTATCTGTATCTATCTACCTACCTACCTACGTATCTCTATCTATCTATCTACCTACCTACCTATCTGTATCTATCAATCTACCTACCTACCTATCTGTATCTATCCATCTACCTACCTACCTATCTGTATCTATCTATCTACCTACCTACATATCTGTATCTATATATCTACCTACCTGCCTATCTGTATCTATCTATCTACCTACATACCTATCTCTATCTATCTATCTACCTACCTACTTACCTATCTCTATCAATCTACCTACCTACCTATCTCTATCTATCTACCTACCTATCTCTATCTATCAATCTACCTACCTACCTATCTGTATCTATCTACCTACCTACCTATCTGTATCTATCAATCTACCTACCTACCTATCTCTATCTATCTATCTACCTACCTACATATCTGTATCTATATATCTACCTACCTACCTACCTATCTCTTTCTATCTATCTACCTACCTACCTACCTATCTGTCTCTATCAATCTACCTACCTACCTATCTATCTCTATCTATCTATCTACCTACCTACCTACCTATCTCTATCTATCTACCTACCTACCTATCTCTATCTATCTACCTACCTACCTATCTCTATCTATCTATCTACCTACCTACCTATCTGTATCTATCAATCTACCTACCTATCTATCTCTATCTATCTACCTACCTACCTACATATCTGTATCTATATATTTACCTACCTACCTATCTGTATCTATCTATATACCTATCTACCTATCTCTATCTATCAATCTACCTACCTACCTATCTCTATCTATCTATCTACCTACCCACCTATCTGTATTTATCTATCTAGCTACCTATCTGTATCTATCTACCTACCTACCTACGTATCTCTATCTATCTATCTACCTACCTACCTATCTGTATCTATCAATCTACCTACCTACCTATCTGTATCTATCTATCTACCTACCTACCTATCTCTATCTATCTATCTACCTACCTACCTATCTGTATCTATCAATCTACCTACCTACCTATCTCTATCTATCTATCTACCTACCTACCTATCTCTATCAATCTACCTACCTACATATCTCTATCTATCTACCTACCTACCTACCTACATATCTGTATCTATATATCTACCTACCTACCTATCTCTATCTATCAATCTACCTACCTACCTATCTCTATCTATCTATCTACCTATCTACCTATCTCTATCTATCAATCTACCTACCTACCTATCTCTATCTATCTATCTACCTACCTACCTATCTCTATCTATCTACCTACCTACCTACCTATCTCTATCTATCAATCTACCTACCTACCTATCTCTATCTATCTATCTACCTACCTACCTACCTATCTCTATCTATCTATCTATCTCCCTACCTACCTATCTCTATCTATCTACCTACCTACCTACCTACCTATCTGTATCTATCAATCTACCTACCTACCTATCTCTATCTATCAATCTACCTACCTACCTATCTGTATCTATCTATCTACCTACCTACCTATCTGTATCTATCAATCTACCTACCTACATATCTGTATCTATCTATCTACCTACCCACCTATCTGTATCTATCAATCTACCTACCTACCTATCTCTATCTATCTATCTACCTACCTACCTATCTCTATCTATCAATCTACCTACCTACTTATCTGTATCTATCTATCTACCTACCTACCTATCTGTATCTATCTATCTACCTACCTACATATCTGTATCTATATATCTACCTACCTACCTATATGTATCTATCTATCTACCTACCTACCTTTCTCTATCTATCTATCTACCTACCTACTTACCTATCTCTATCAATCTACCTACCTACCTATCTCTATCTATCTACCTACCTACCTACCTATTTCTATCTATCAATCTACCTACCTACCTATCTGTATCTATCTACCTACCTACCTATCTGTATCTATCAATCTACCTACCTACCTATCTCTATCTATCTACCCACCTACATATCTGTATCTATATATCTACCTACCTACCTACCTATCTCTTTCTATCTATCTACCTACCTACCTATCTGTCTCTATCAATCTACCTACCTATCTATCTCTATCTATCTACCTACCTACCTACCTACCTATCTCTATCTATCTACCTACCTACCTATCTCTATCTATCTATCTACCTACCTACCTATCTCTATCTATCTATCTATCTATCTATCTATCTATCTATCTATCTACCTACCTATCTGTATCTATCAATCTACCTACCTACCTATCTCTATCTATCTACCTACCTACCTACATATCTGTATCTATATATCTACCTACCTACCTATCTGTATCTATCTATATACCTATCTACCTATTTCTATCTATCAATCTACCTACCTACCTATCTGTATCTATCTACCTACCTACCTATCTGTATCTATCAATCTACCTACCTACCTATCTCTATCTATCTACCCACCTACATATCTGTATCTATATATCTACCTACCTACCTACCTATCTCTTTCTATCTATCTACCTACCTACCTATCTGTCTCTATCAATCTACCTACCTACCTATCTATCTCTATCTATCTATCTACCTACCTACCTATCTCTATCTATCTACCTACCTACCTATCTCTATCTATCTATCTACCTACCTACCTATCTCTATCAATCTACCTACCTACCTATCTCTATCTATCTACATACCTACCTACCTATCTCTATCTATCTATCTACCTACCTACCTATCTCTATCAATCTACCTACCTACCTATCTCTATCTATCTACCTACCTACCTACCTACCTACCTATCTGTATCTATCAATCTACCTACCTACCTATCTCTATCTATCAATATACCTACCTACCTATCTGTATCTATCTATCTACCTACCTACCTATCTGTATCTATCAATCTACCTACCTACATATCTGTATCTATCCATCTACCTATCTACCTATCTCTATCTATCAATCTACCTACCTACCTATCTCTATCTATCTATCTACCTACCTACCTATCTCTATCTATTTACCTACCTACCTATCTATCAATCTACCTACCTACCTATCTGTATCTATCAATCTACCTAGCTACCTATCTCTATCTATCTATCTATCTATCTACCTACCTACCTATCTCTATCTATCTACCTACCTACCTAACTACATATCTGTATCTATATATCTACCTACCTACCTATCTCTATCAATCTATCTACCTACCTATCTGTATCTATCTACCTACCTACCTACCCATCTCTATCTATCTATCTACCTAGCTACCTATCTCTATCTATCAATCTACCTACCTACCTATCTCTATCTATCTATCTACCCACCTACCTATCTCTATCTATCTATCTACCTACCTACCTATCTGTATCTATCAATCTACCTACCTACATATCTGTATCTATCTATCTACCTATCTGCCTATCTCTATCTATCTATCTACCTACCTACCTATCTCTATCTATTTACCTACCTACCTATCTATCAATCTACCTACCTACCTATCTGTATCTATCAATCTACCTAGCTACCTATCTCTATCTATCTATCTATCTACCTACCTACCTACCTACCTACATATCTGTATCTATATATCTACCTACCTACCCATCTCTATCTATCAAACTACCTACCTACCTATCTGTATCTATCTATCTACCTACCTACCTACTATCTCTATCAATCTATCTACCTACCTATCTGTATCTATCTACCTACCTACCTACCTACCTATCTCTATCTATCTATCTATCTATCTACCTACCTACCTACCTATCTCTATCTATCAATCTACCTACCTACCTATCTCTATCTATCTACCCACCTACCTATCTCTATCTATCTATCTACCCACCTACCTACCTACCTATCTCTGTCTATCTACCTACCTACCTATCTATATCTATCTATCTACCTACCTACCTATCTCTATCTATCTATCTACCTACCTACCTATCTGTATCTATCAATCTACCTACCTATCTATCTCTATCTATCTACCTACCTACCTACATATCTGTATCTATATATCTACCTATCTCTATCTATCAATCTACCTACCTACCTATCTCTATCTATCTATATACCTACCCACCTATCTGTATTTATCTATCTAGCTACCTATCTGTATCTATCTACCTACCTACCTACGTATCTCTATCTATCTATCTACCTACCTACATATCTGTATCTATCAATCTACCTACCTACCTATCTGTATCTATCTATCTACCTACCTACCTATCTCTATCTATCTATCTACCTACCTACCCATCTGTATCTATCAATCTACCTACCTACCTATCTCTATCTATCTATCTACCTACCTATCTCTATCAATCTACCTACCTACCTATCTCTATCTATCTACCTACCTACCTACCTACATATCTGTATCTATATATCTACCTACCTACCTATCTCTATCTATCAATCTACCTACCTACCTATCTCTATCTATCTATCTATCTACCTATCTACCTATCTCTATCTATCAATCTACCTACCTACCTATCTCTATCTATCTATCTACCTACCTACCTATCTCTATCTATCTACCTACCTACCTACCTATCTCTATCTATCAATCTACCTACCTACCTATCTCTATCTATCTATCTACCTACCTACCTATCTCTATCTATCTATCTACCTACCTACCTATCTCTATCTATCTACCTACCTACCTACCTACCTATCTGTATCTATCAATCTACCTACCTACCTATCTCTATCTATCAATCTACCTACCTACCTATCTGTATCTATCTAAATACCTACCTACCTATCTGTATCTATCAATCTACCTACCTACATATCTGTATCTATCTATCTACCTATCTACCTATCTCTATCTATCTATCTACCTACCTACCTACCTATCTCTATCTATTTACCTACCTACCTATCTATCAATCTACCTACCTACCTATCTGTATCTATCAATCTACCTAGCTACCTATCTCTATCTATCTATCTATCTACCTACCTACCTACCTACCTACATATCTGTATCTATATATCTACCTACCTACCTATCTCTATCTATCAATCTATCTACCTACCTATCTGTATCTATCTACCTACCTACCTACCTATCTCTATCTATCTATCTATCTACCTACCTACCTATCTCTATCTATCAATCTACCTACCTACCTATCTCTATCTATCTACCCACCTACCTATCTCTATCTATCTATCTATCTACCTACCTACCTATCTGTATCTATCTATCTACCTACCTACATATCTGTATCTATCTATCTACCTACCTACCTATCTGTATCTATCAATCTACCTACCTACATATCTGTATCTATCTATCTACCTATCTCTATCTATCAATCTACCTACCTACCTATCTCTATCTATCTATCTACCTACCTACCTATCTCTATCTATTTACCTACCTACCTATATATCAATCTACCTACCTACCTATCTCTATCTATCTATCTACCTACCTACATATCTGTATCTACCTACCTACCTACCTACCTATCTGTATCTATCTACCTACCTACATATCTGTATCTATATATCTACCTACCTACCTATCTGTATCTATCTATCTACCTACCTACCTATCTCTATCTATCTATCTACCTACCTAATTACCTATCTCTATCTATCTACCTACCTACCAATCTCTATCTATCAATCTACCTACCTACCTATCTGTATCAATCTATCTACCTACCTACCTATCTCTATCTATCAATCTACCTACCTACCTATCTCTATCTATCTATCTACCTAACTACCTATCTCTATCTATCTATCTACCTACCTACCTATCTCTATCAATCTACCTACCTACCTATCTCTATATATCTACATACCTACCTACCTATCTCTATCTATCTACCTACCTACCTACCTATCTCTATCAATCTACCTACCTACCTATCTCTATCTATCTACCTACCTACATACCTACCTATCTGTATCTATCAATCTACCTACCTACCTATCTCTATCTATCAATATACCTACCTACCTATCTGTATCTATCTATCTACCTACCTACCTATCTGTATCTATCAATCTACCTACCTACATATCTGTATCTATCCATCTACCTATCTACCTATCTCTATCTATCAATCTACCTACCTACCTATCTCTATCTATCTATCTATCTACCTACCTACCTATCTCTATCTATTTACCTACCTACCTATCTATCAATCTACCTACCTACCTACATATCTGTATCTATCAACCTAGCTACCTATCTCTATCTATCTATCTATCTATCTATCTATCTATCTATCTATCTATCTATCTATCTATCTATCTATCTATCTATCTATCTATCTATCTATCTATCTACCTACCTACCTATCTCTATCTATCTACCTACCTACCTACCTACATATCTGTATCTATATATCTACCTACCTACCTATCTCTATCAATCTACCTACCTATCTGTATCTATCTACCTACCTACCTACCCATCTCTATCTATCTATCTACCCACCTACCTATCTCTATCTATCTATCTACCTACCTACCTATCTGTATCTATCTATCTACCTACCTACATATCTGTATCTATCTATCTACCTACCTACCTATCTCTATCTATCAATCTACCTACCTTCCTATCTGTATCTATCAATCTACCTACCTACCTATCTCTATCTATCAATCTACCTACCTACCTATCTGTATCTATCAATCTACCTACCTACCTATCTCTATCTATCTATCTACCTACCTACCTATCTGTATCTATCTATCTACCTACCTACCTATCTGTATCTATCAATCTACCTACCTACCTATCTCCATCTATCTACCTACCTACCTACCTATCTCTATCAATCTACCTACCTACCTATCTCTATCTATCTACCTACCTACTTACCTATCTATATCAATCTACCTACCTACCTATCTCTATCTATCTACCTACCTATCTCTATCTATCAATCTACCTACCTACCTATCTGTATCTATCTACCTACCTACCTATCTGTATCTATCAATCTACCTACCTACCTATCTCTATCTATCAATCTACCTACCTTCCTATCTGTATCTATCAATCTACCTACCTACCTATCTCTATCTATCAATCTACCTACCTACCTATCTCTATCTATCTATCTACCTACCTACCTATCTGTATCTATCAATCTACCTACCTACCTATCTCTATCTATCTACCTACCTACCTACATATCTGTATCTATATATCTACCTACCTACCTATCTGTATCTATCTATATACCTATCTACCTATCTCTATCTATCAATCTACCTACCTACCTATCTCTATCTATCTATCTACCTACCCACCTATCTGTATTTATCTATCTAGCTACCTATCTGTATCTATCTACCTGCCTACCTACGTATCTCTATCTATCTATCTACCTACCTACCTATCTGTATCTATCAATCTACCTACCTACCTATCTGTATCTATCTATCTACTTACCTACCTATCTCTATCTATCTATCTACCTACCTACCTATCTGTATCTATCAATCTACCTACCTACCTATCTCTATCTATCTATCTACCTACCTACCTATCTCTATCAATCTACCTACCTACCTATCTCTATCTATCTACCTACATACCTACCTACATATCTGTATCTATATATCTACCTACCTACCTATCTCTATCTATCAATCTACCTACCTACCTATCTCTA